>CALYOO010000010.1:0-406192 GCA_945261195.1 Cryptosula pallasiana | reverse complement strand
CTAGGATCACTGAAATGATGAAATGTGCTCAGAATGGCTAGAAAATGCTTTTAGAGCTATAAAAGTTGTGTTTTGAACTTTTTTGTCTAGGATCACTGAAAGGATGCAATGTGCTCAGAATGGCCTGAAAACGCTTTTGGAGCTTTAAAGGTTGTGTTTTGAAACTGTTTGTCTAGGATCACTGAAATGATGAAATGTGCTCAAAATGGCCTGAAATTGCTTTTGGAGCTATAAAAGTTGTGTTTTGAACTTTTTTGCCTAGGATCACTGAAATGATGAAATGTGCTCAGAACGGCCTGAAAATGCTTTTGGAGCAATAAAAAACGTGTTTTGAAACTTTTTGTTTAGGATCACCGAAATGATGAAATGTGCTCAGAATGGCCTGAAAACGCTTTTGGAGCTTTAAAAGTTGTGTTTTGAAACTGTTTGTCTAGGATCACTGAAATGATGAACTGTGCTCAGAATGGCCTCAAAATGCTTTTGGAGCTTTAAAAAATGTGTTTTGAACTTTTTTTGCCTAGGATCACTGAAATGATGAAATGTGCTCAGAATGGCCTGAAAATTCTTTTGGAGCTAAAAAAATTTCTTTTAAACTTTTTTGTCTAGGATCAGTGAAATGATGAAATGTGCTCAGAATGGCCTGAAAATGCTTTTGGAGCTATAAAAAATGTTTTTTGAAACTGTTTGTCTAGGATAACTGAAATGATGAAATGTGCTCAGAATAGCCTGAAAATGCTTTTGGAGCTATGAAAAATGTCTTTTGAACTTTTTTGTCTGGGATCACTGAAATGATGAAATGTGCTCAGAATGGCCTGAAAATGCTTTTTGAGCTATAAGAAATGTCTTTCGAACTTTTTTGTAAAGGATCACTGAAATGATGAAATGTGCTCAGAATGGCCGGAAAATGCTTTTGGAGCTTTAAAAAATGTATTTTGAACTTTTTTGTCTAGGATCACTGAAATGATGAAATGTGCTCAGAATGGCCTGAAAATGCTTTTGAAGCTAAAAAAATGTGCTTTGAACTTTTTTGTCTAGGATCACTGAAATGATGAAATGTGCTCAGAATGGCTTGAAAATGCTTTTGGAGCTATAAAAAATGTGTTTTGAAACTGTTTGTCTAGGATCACTGAAATGATGAAATGTGCTCAGAATGGCCTGAAAATGCTTTTGGAGCTAAAAAAAAGTGTGGTTTGAACTTTTTTTTTCTAAGACCACTGAATGATGAATTGTGCTCAGATTGGCCTGAAAACGCTTTTGAAGCTATAAAAAATGTCTTTTGAACTTTTTTGTCTAGGATCACTGAAATCATGAAATGTGCTCAGAATGACCTGAAAATGCTTTTGGAGCTATAAGAAATGTGTTTTAAACTTTTTGTCTTGGATCACTGAAATGATGAAACGTGCTCAGAACGGCCTGAAAATGCTTTTGTAGCAATAAAAAACGCGTTTTGAAACTTTTTGTTTAGGATCACCGAAATGATGAAATGTGCTCAGAATGGCCTGAAAACGCTTCTGGAGCTATAAAAATTGTGTTTTGAAACTGTTTGTCTAGGATCACTGAAATGATGAAATGTGCTCAGAATGTCCTGAAAATGCTTTTCGAGCTATAAAAAAGGTCTTTTGAACTTTTTTGTCTAGGATGACTGAAATGATGAAATATGCTCAGAATGGCCTGCAAATGCTTTTGGAGCTATAAGAAATGTGTTTTGAACTTTTTTGTCTAGGATCACTGGAATGATGAAATGTGCTCAGAATGGCTAGAAAATGCTTTTAGAGCTATAAAAGTTGTGTTTTGAACTTTTTTGTCTAGGATCACCGAAATGATGAAATGTGCTCAGAATGGCCTGAAAACGCTTTGGAGCTTCAAAGGTTGTGTTTTTAAACTGTTTGTCTAGGATCACTGAAATGATGAAATGTGCTCAGAATGGCCTGAAAATGCTTTTGGAGCTAAAAGAAATGTGTTTTGAAGTTTTTGTCTAGGATCACTGAAATGATGAAATGTGCTCAGAATGTCCTGAAAATGCTTTTCGAGCTATAAAAAATGTCTTTTGAACTTTTTTTGTCTAGGATCACTGAAATGATGAAATGTGCTCAGAATGGCCTGAAAATGCTTTTGGGGCTATAAAAATGTGTTTTGTACTTTTAAGCCTAGGATCACTGAAATGATGAAATGTGCTCAGAATGGCCTGAAAATGCTTTTAAAGCTAAAAAAATGTCCTTTGGACATTTTTGTCTAGGATCACTGAAATGATGAAATGTGCTCAGAATGGCTTGAAAATGCTTTTGGAGCTATAAAAAATGTGTTTTGAAACTGTTTGTCTAGGATCACTGAAATGATGAAATGTGCTCAGAATGGCTTGAAAATGCTTTTGGAGCTATAAAAAATGTGTTTTGAAAACTGTTTGTCTTGGATCACCGAAATGATGAAATGTGCTCAGAATGGCCTGAAAATGCTTTTGGAGCTAAAACAAATTTGTTTTGAACTTTCTTGTCTAGGATCACTGACTAGATGAAACGTGCTCAGAATGGCCTGAAAACGCTTTTGGAGCTATAAGAATTGTGTTTTGAACTTTTTTGTCTAGGATCACTGAAATGATGAAATGTGCTCAAAATGGCTAGAAAATGCTTTTAGAGCTATAAAAGTTGTGTTTCGAACTTTTTTGTCTAGGATCACTGAAAGGACGATGCAAAGTGCTCAGAATGGCCTGAAAACGCTTTTGGAGCTTTAAAGGTTGTGTTTTGAAACTGTTTGTCTAGGATCACTGAAATGATGAAATGTGCTCAAAATGGCCTGAAATTGCTTTTGGAGCTATAAAAGTTGTGTTTTGAACTTTTTTGCCTAGGATCACTGAAATGATGAAATGTGCTCAGAACGGCCTGAAAATGCTTTTGGAGCAATAAAAAACGTCTTTTGAAACTTTTTGTCTAGGATCACTGAAATGATGAACTGTGCTCAGAATGGCCTCAAAATGCTTTTGGAGCTATAAAAAATGTGTTTTGAACTTTTTTTGCCTAGGATCACTGAAATGAAGAAATGTGCTCAGAATGGCCTGAAAATTCTTTTGGAGCTAAAAAAATGTCTTTTCAACTTTTTTGTCTAGGATCAGTGAAATGATGAAATGTGCTCAGAATGGCCTGAAAATGCTTTTGGAGCTATAAAAAATGTTTTTTTGAAACTGTTTGTCTAGGATCACTGAAATGATGAAATGTGCTCAGAATGGCCTGAAAATGCTTTTGGAGCTAAGAAAATGTATTTTGAACTTTTTTGTCTAGCATCACTGAAATGATGAAATGTGCTCAGAATGGCCTGAAAACGCTTTTGGAGCTATAAAATTTGTGTTTTGAAACTGTTTGTCTAGGATAACTGAAATGATGAAATGTGCTCAGAATAGCCTGAAAATGCTTTTGGAGCTATGAAAAATGACTTCTGAACTTTTTTGTCTAGGATCACTGAAATGATGAAATGTGCTCAGAATGGCCTGAAAATGCTTTTTGAGCTATAAAAAATGTGTTTCGAAACTGTTTGTCTAGGATCACTGAAATGATGAAATGTGTTCAGAAGGGCCTGAAAATGCTTTTGGATCTATAAAAATTGTGTTTTGAACTTTTTTGCCTAGGATCACTGAATTGATGAAATGTGCTCAGAATGGCCTGAAAATGCTTTTGAGCGATCAAAAAACGTGTTTTGGAACTTTTTGTTTAGGATCACCGAAATGATGAAATGTGCTCAGAATGGCCTGAAAATGCTTTTGGAGCTATAAAAAATGTGTTTTGAACTTTTTTGTCTAGGATCACTGAAATGATGAAATGTGCTCAGAATGGCCTGAAAATGCTTTTTGAAGCTATAAAAATTGTGTTTTGAACTTTTTTGTCTAGGTTCACTGAAATGATTAAATGTGCTCAGAATGGCCTGAAAACCTTTTGAAGCTTTAAAGGTTATGTTTTGAGACTGTTTGTCTAGGATCACTGAAATGATGAAATGTGCTCAGAATGGCCTGAAAATGCTTTTGGAGCTATAAAAAAGTGTTTTGAACTTTTTTGCCTAGGATCAATGAAATGATGAAATGTGCTCAGAATGGCCTGAAAATGCTTTTGTAGCTAAAAAACTGTGCTTTGAACTTTTTGTCTTTAATCACTGAAATGATGAAATGTGCTCAGATTGGCCTGAAAATGCTTTTGGAGAAATAAAAAATGTGTTTCGAAACTGTTTGTCTAGGATCACTGAAATGATGAAATGTGTTCAGAAAGGCCTGAAAATGCTTTTGGAGCTAAAAAAAATGTGTTTTGAACTTTTTTGTCTAGGATCACTGAAATGATGAAATGTGCTCAAAATGGCCTGAAAACGCATTTGGAGCTATAAAAGTTGTGTTTTGAAACTGTTTGTCTAGGATCACTGAAATGATGAAATGTGCTTAGAATATCCTGAAAATGCTTTTCAAGCTATAAAAAATGTCTTTTGAACTTTTTTGTCTAGGATCACTGAAATGATGAAATGTGCTCAGAACGGCCTGAAAACGTTTTTGGAGCTTTAAAAGTTGTGTTTTGAAATTGTTTGTCTAGGATCACTGAAATGATGAAATGTGCTCAGAATGGCCTGAAAATGCTTTTAGAGCTAAAAAAAATGTGTTTTGAACTTTTTTGTCTAGGATCACTGAAATGATGAAAAGTGCTCAGAATGGCCTGAAAACGCTTTTTGAGCTACAAAAGTTGTGTTTTGAAACTGTGTGTCTAGGATCACTGAAATGATGAAATGTGCTCAGAATGGCCTGAAAACGTTTTTGGAACTTTAAAAGTTGTGTTTTGAAACTGTTTGTCTAGGATCACTGAAATGATGAAATGTGCTCAGAATGGCCTGAAAATGCTTTTGGGGCTATAAAAAATGTGTTTTGAACTTTTAAGCCTAGGATCACTGAAATGATGAAATGTGCTCGGAATGGCCTGAAAATGCTTTTGGAGCTAAAAAAATGTATTTCGAACTTTTTTGTCTAGGATCACGGAAATGATGAAATGTGCTCAGAATGGCTTGAAAATGCTTTTGGAGCTATAAAAAATGTGTTTTGAAACTGTTTGTCTTGGATCACTGAAATGATGAATTGTGCTCAGAAAGGCCTGAAAATGCTTTTGGAGCTAAAAAAAATTTGTTTTGAACTTTTTTGTCTAGGATCACTGAAATGATGAAATGTGCTCAAAATGGCCTGAAAACGCATTTGGAGCTATAAAAGTTGTGATTTGAAACTGTTTGTCTAGGATCACTGAAATGATGAAATGTGCTTAGAATATCCTGAAAATGTTTTCAAGCTATAACAAATGTCTTTTGAACTTGTTTGTCTAGGATCACTGAAATATTGAAATGTGCTCAGAACGGCCTAAAAACGTTTTTGGAGCTTTAAAAGTTGTGTTTTGAAATTGTTTGTCTAGGATCACTGAAATGATGAAATGTGCTTAGAATATCCTGAAAATGTTTTCAAGCTATAAAAAATGTGTTTTGAACTTTTTTTGCCTAGGATCACTGAAATGATGAAATGTGCTCAGAATGGCCTGAAAATTCTTTTGGAGCTAAAAAAATGTCTTTTAAACTTTTTTGTCTAGGATCAGTGAAATGATGAAATGTGCTCAGAATGGCCTGAAAATGCTTTTGGAGCTATAAAAAAATGTTTTTTGAAACTGTTTGTCTAGGATCACTGAAATGATGAAATGTGCTCAGAATGGCCTGAAAATGCTTTTGGAGCTAAGAAAATGTACTTTGAACTTTTTTGTCTAGCATTACTGAAATGATGAAATGTGCTCAGAATGGCCTGAAAACGCTTTTGGAGCTCTAAAATTTGTGTTTTGAAACTGTTTGTCTAGGATAACTGAAATGATGAAATGTGCTCAGAATAGCCTGAAAATGCTTTTGGAGCTATGAAAAATGTCTTTTGAACTTTTTTGTCTAGGATCACTGAAATGATGAAATGTGCTCAGAATGGCCTGAAAATGCTTTTTGAGCTATAAAAAATGTGTTTCGAAACTGTTTGTCTAGGATCACTGAAATGATGAAATGTGCTCAGAATGGCCTGAAAATGCTTTTGGAGCTAAAAAAAATGTGTTTTGAACATTTTTGTCTAGGATCACTGAAATGATGAAATGTGCTCAGAATGGCCTGAAAATGCTTTTGGGGCTATAAAAAATGTCTTTTGAAACGGATTGTCTAGGATCACTGAAATGATGAAATGTGCTCAGAATGGCCTGAAAATGCTTTTGGAGCTAAAAAAAATGTGTTTTGAACTTTTTTGTCTAAGATCACTGAAATGATGAAATGTGCTCATAATGGCCTAAAAACGTTTTTGAAGCCATAAAATTTGTGTTTTGAAACTGTTTGTCTAGGATCACTGAAATGATGAAATGTGCTCAGAATGGCCTGAAAATGCTTTTGGAGCTATAAAAAATGTGTTTTGAACTTTTTTGTCTAGAGTCACTGAAATGATGAAATGTGCTCAGAATGGCTTGAAAATGCTTTTGGAGCTATAAAAAATGTGTTTTGAAACTGTTTGTCTAGGATCACTGAAATGATGAAATGTGCTCAGAATGTCCTGAAAATGTTTTTCTAACTATAAAAAAATGTCTTTTGAACTTTTTTGTCTAGGATGACTGAAATGATGAAGTGTGCTCAGAATGGCCTGCAAATGCTTTTGGAGCTAGAAGAAATGTGTTTTGAACTTTTTTGTCTAGGATCACTGAAAAGATGAAATGTGCTCAGAATGGCGAGAACATGCTTTTAGAGCTATAAAAGTTGTGTTTTGAACTTTTTTGTCTAGGATCACTGAGATGATGAAATGTGCTCAGAATGGCCTGAAAACGCTTTTGGAGCTTTAAAGGTTGTGTTTTGAAACTGTTTGTCTAGATTCACTGAAATGATGAAATGTGTTCAGAAGGGCCTGAAAATGCTTTTGGAGCTATAAAAATTGTGTTTTGAACTTTTTTGCCTAGGATCACTGAATTGATGAAATGTGCTCAGAATGGCCTGAAAATGCCTTTGAGCGATCAAAAAAACGTGTTTTGGAACTTTTTGTTTAGGATCACCGACATAATGAAATGTGCTCAGAATGGCCTGAAAATGCTTTTGGAGCTATAAAAAATGTGTTTTGAACTTTTTTGTCTGGGATCACTGAAATGATGAAATGTGCTCAGAATGGCCTGAAAACGTTTTTGAAGCCAAAAAAATTTGTGTTTTGAAACTGTTTGTCTAGGATCACTGAAATGATGAAATGTGCTCAGAATGGCCTGAAAGGGCTTTTGGAGCTATAAAAAATGTGTTTTGAACTTTTTTGTCTAGAGTCACTGAAATGATGAAATGTGCTCAGAATGGCTTGAAAATGCTTTTGGAGCTATAAAAAATGTGTTTTGAAACTGTTTGTCTAGGATCACTGAAATGATGAAATGTGCTCAGAATGTCCTGAAAATGCTTTTTCGAGCTATAAAAAATGTCTTTTGAACTTTTTTTGTCTAGGATGACTGAAATGATGAAGTGTGCTCAGAATGGCCTGCAAATGCTTTTGGAGCTAGAAGAATTGTGTTTTGAACTTTTTTGTCTAGGATCACTGAAAAGATGAAATGTGCTCAGATTGGCTAGAAAATGCTTTTAGAGCTATAAAAGTTGTGTTTTGAACTTTTTTGTCTAGGATCACTGAGATGATGAAATGTGCTCAGAATGGCCTGAAAACGCTTTTGGAGCTTTAAAGGTTGTGTTTTGAAACTGTTTGTCTAGGATCACTGAAATGATGAAATGTGTTCAGAAGGGCCTGAAAATGCTTTTGGATCTATAAAAATTGTGTTTTGAACTTTTTTGCCTAGGATCACTGAATTGATGAAATGTGCTCAGAATGGCCTGAAAATGCTTTTGAGCGATCAAAAAACGTGTTTTGGAACTTTTTGTTTAGGATCACCGAAATGATGAAATGTGCTCAGAATGGCCTGAAAATGCTTTTGGAGCTATAAAAAATGTGTTTTGAACTTTTTTGTCTAGGATCACTGAAATGATGAAATGTGCTCAGAATGGCCTGAAAATGCTTTTGAAGCTATAAAAATTGTGTTTTGAACTTTTTTGTCTAGGTTCACTGAAATGATGAAATGTGCTCAGATTGGCCTGAAAATGCTTTTGGAGCAATAAAAAATGTGTTTCGAAACTGTTTGTCTAGGATCACTGAAATGATGAAATGTGCTCAGAAAGGCCTGAAAATGCTTTTGGAGCTAAAAAAAATGTGTTTTGAACTTTTTTGTCTAGGATCACTGAAATGATGAAATGTGCTCAAAATGGCCTGAAAACGCATTTGGAGCTATAAAAGTTGTGTTTTGAAACTGTTTGTCTAGGATCACTGAAATGATGAAATGTGCTTAGAATATCCTGAAAATGCTTTTCAAGCTATAAAAAATGTCTTTTGAACTTTTTTGTCTAGGATCACTGAAATGATGAAATGTGCTCAGAACGGCCTGAAAACGTTTTTGGAGCTTTAAAAGTTGTGTTTTGAAATTGTTTGTCTAGGATCACTGAAATGATGAAATGTGCTCAGAATGGCCTGAAAATGCTTTTGGAGCTAAAAAAAATGTGTTTTGATTTTTTTTGTCTAGGATCACTGAAATGATGAAAAGTGCTCAGAATGGCCTGAAAACGCTTTTTGAGCTACAAAAGTTGTGTTTTGAAACTGTGTGTCTAGGATCACTGAAATGATGAAATGTGCTCAGAATGGCCTGAAAACGTTTTTGGAACTTTAAAAGTTGTGTTTTGAAACTGTTTGTCTAGGATCACTGAAATGATGAAATGTGCTCAGAATGGCCTGAAAATGCTTTTGGAGCTATAAAAAATGTGTTTTGAACTTTTAAGCCTAGGATCACTGAAATGATGAAATGTGCTCAGAATGGCCTGAAAATGCTTTTGGAGCTAAAAAAAATGTATTTTGAACTTTTTTGTCTAGGATCACGGAAATGATGAAATGTGCTCAGAATGGCTTGAAAATGCTTTTGGAGCTATAAAAAAATGTGTTTTGAAACTGTTTGTCTAGGATCACTGAAATGATGAAATGTGCTCAGAAAGGCCTGAAAATGCTTTTGGAGCTAAAAAAAATTTGTTTTGAACTTTTTTGTCTAGGATCACTGAAATGATGAAATGTGCTCAAAATGGCCTGAAAACGCATTTGGAGCTATAAAAGTTGTGTTTTGAAACTGTTTGTCTAGGATCACTGAAATGATGAAATGTGCTTAAAATATCCTGAAAATGTTTTCAAGCTATAAAAAATGTCTTTTGAACTTGTTTGTCTAGGATCACTGAAATGATGAAATGTGCTCAGAACGGCCTAAAAACGTTTTTGGAGCTTTAAAAGTTGTGTTTTGAAATTGTTTGTCTAGGATCACTGAAATGATGAAATGTGCTCAGAATGGCCTGAAAACGTTTTTGGAACTTTAAAAGTTGTGTTTTGAAACTGTTTGTCTAGGATCACTGAAATGATGAAATGTGCTCAGAATGGCCTGAAAATGCTTTTTGGGCTATAAAAAATGTGTTTTGAACTTTTGAGCCTAGGATCACTGAAATGATGAAATGTGCTCAGAATGGCCTGAAAATGCTTTTCGAGCTAAAAAAATGTATTTTGAACTTTTTTGTCTAGGATCACGGAAATGATGAAATGTGCTCAGAATGGCTTGAAAATGCTTTTGGAGCTATAAAAAATTGTGTTTTGAAACTGTTTGTCTAGGATCACTGAAATGATAAAATGTGCTCAGAAAGGCCTGAAAATGCTTTTGAGCTAAAAAAAATTTGTTTTGAACTTTTTTGTCTAGGATCACTGAAATGATGAAATGTGCTCAAAATGGCCTGAAAACGCATTTGGAGCTATAAAAGTTGTGTTTTGAAACTGTTTGTCTAGGATCACTGAAATGATGAAATGTGCTTAGAATATCCTGAAAATGTTTTCAAGCTATAAAAAATGTCTTTTGAACTTGTTTGTCTAGGATCACTGAAATGATGAAATGTGCTCAGAAACGGCCTAAAAACGTTTTTGGAGCTTAAAAGTTGTGTTTTGAAATTGTTTGTCTAGGATCACTGAAATGATGAAATGTGCTCAGAATGGCCTGAAAATGCTTTTAGAGCTAAAAAAAATGTGTTTTGAACTTTTTTGTCTAGGATCACTGAAATGATGAAAAGTGCTCAGCATGGCCTGAAAACGCTTTTTGAGCTACAAAAGTTGTGTTTTTAAACTGTGTGTCTAGGATCACTGAAATGATGAAATGTGCTCAGAAAGGCCTGAAAACGTTTTTGGAGCTTTAAAAGTTGTGTTTTGAAACTGTTTGTCTAGGATCACGGAAATGATGAAATGTGCTCAGAATGGCCTGAAAATGCTTTTGGGGCTATAAAAAATGTATTTTGAACTTTTAAGCCTAGGATCACTGAAATGATGAAATGTGCTCAGAATGGCCTGAAAATGCTTTTGGAGCTAAAAAAATGTATTTTGAACTTTTTTGTCTAGGATCACGGAAATGATGAAATGTGCTCAGAATGGTTTGAAAATGCTTTTGGAGCTATAAAAAATGTGTTTTGAAACTGTTTGTCTAGGATCACTGAAATGATGAAATGTGCTCAGAATGGCCTGAAAATGCTTTTGGAGCTAAAAAAAATGTGTTTTGAACTTTTTTGTCTAAGATCACTGAAATGACGAAATGTGCTCAGAATGGCCTGAAGTTGCTTTTGGAGCTATAAAATTCATGTTTTGAAACTGTTTGTCTAGGATCACTGAAATGATGCAATGTGCTCAGAATGGCTTGAAAATGCTTTTGAAGCTATAAAAAATGTGTTTTGAAACTTTTTGTCTAGGATCACTGAAATGATGAAATGTGCTCAGAGTGGCCTGAAAATGCTTTTGGAGCTAAAAACAATTTGTTTTGAACTTTTTTGTCTAGGATCACTGAAATGATGAAATGTGCTCAGACTGGCTTGAAAATGCTTTTGAAGCTATAAAAAATGTGTTTTGAAACTGTTTGTCTAGGATCACTGAAATGATGAAATGTGCTCAGAATGGCCTGAAAATGCTTTTGGAACTATAAAAAAGGTCTTTTGACCTTTTTTGTTTAGGATCACTGAAATGATGAAATGTGCTCAGCATTGCCTGAAAATGTTTTTGGAGCTATAAAAAATATGTTTTGAAACTGTTTGTCTAGGATCACTGAAATGATGAAATGTGCTCAGAATGGCCTGAAAATGCTTTTGGAGCTAAAAAAAAATTTGTTTTGAACTTTTTTTCTCTAGGATCACTGAAATGATGAAATGTGCTCAGAATGGCCTGAAAACGCTTTTGGAGCTATAAAAGTTGCGTTTTGAAACTGTTTGTCTAGGATCACTGAAATGATGAAATATGATCAGAATGGCCTGAAAATGCTTTTTGAGCTATAAAAATGTCTTTTGAACATTTTTGTCTAGGATCACTGAAATGATGAAATGTGCTCAGAATGGCCTGAAAATGCTTTTGGAGCTATAAGAAATGTGTTTTGAACTTTTTTGTCTAAGATCACTGAAATGATGAAATGTGCTCAGAATGGCCTGAAAATGCTTTTGGAGCTATAAAAATTGTGTTTTGAACTTTTTTGTCTAGGATCACTGAAACAATTAATCGTGCTCAGAATGTCCTGAAAATGCTTTTGGAACTAAAAAAAAAAAAGTGTTTTGAATTTTTTTGTCTAGGATATGCTTTTGGAGCAATAAAAAAAATGCGTTTTGAAACTTTTTGTCTAGAACCACTGAAATGATGAACTGTGCTCAGAATGGCCTGAAAACGCTTTTGGAGCAAGACAAAACACTTTTGAAACTTTTTGTCTGGGATCGCTGAAATGATGAAATGTGCACAGAATGACCGGAAAATCCTTTCTGACCAATAAAATATGTGCTTTGAAACTCTTTGTCTAGGATCACTGAAATGATGAAATGTGCTCAGAATGGCTTGAAAATTGCTTTTGGAGCAATAAATAACGTGTTTTGAAACTTTTTGTCAAGGATCACTGAAATGATGAAACGTGCTCAAAATGGCCTGATAACACTTTTGAAGCAATAAAAAAAAAAATGTTTTTGAAACTGTTTGTCTATGATCACTGAAAAGATGAAATGTGCTCAGAATGGCCTGAAAGCGCTTTTGATGAAATAAAAAATGTGTTATGAAACTTTTTGTCTAGGATCACTGAAATGATGGATTGTGCTCAGAATGACCTGAAAATGCTTTGGAGCAACAAATAACGTGTTTTGAAACTGTTTGTCTAGGATCACTGAAATGAATAAATGTGTTTAGAATGGCCTGAAAACTCTTTTGGAGCAATAAAAAATGTGTATTGAAACTTTTTGTCTAGGATCAATGAAATGATGAAATGTGCTCAGAATGACCTAAAAATGCTCGCTGAGCAATAAAAAAGTGAATTGAAACTGTTTGTCTGGGATCACTGAAATGATAAAATGTGCTCAGAATGAACTTAAAAATGCTTTCTGAGGCAATAAAAAATGTGTTTTGAAGCTTTTTGTCTAGGAGCAACTGAAAGGATGACATGTGCTCAGATTGGCCTGAAAAAGCTTTGAAGCAATAACAAATGTGTTTTGAATTTTTTTGTCTAGAATCACTGAAATGATGAAATGTGCTCAGAATGGCCTGAAAACGTTTTTGGAGCAATAAAAAAACGTGTTTTGAAACTTTTTGAATAGGATCACTGAAATGATAAAATGTGCTCAGAATGGCTTGAAAACGCTTTTGGAGCAATAAAAATGTGTTTTGGAACTTTTTGTCTAGAATCACTGAAATGATGAAATGTGCTCAGAATGCCCTGAAAATGCTTTTAGAGCAATAAAAAACGTATTTTGAAATTTTTTGCCTGGGATCACTGAAATGATGAAATGTGCTCAGAGTGGCCTGAAAGCGCTTTTGAAGCAATAAAAAATATGTTTTGAAACTTTTTGTCTAGGATCACTGAAATGATGAATTGTGCTCAGAATGACCTTAAAATGCTTTTGGAGCAATAAAAACTGTGTTTTGAAACTGTTTGTCTAGGATCACTGAAATGATGAAATGTGTTTAGAATGGCCCGAAAATGCTTTTAAAGCAATAAAAAGTGTGTTTTGAATATTATTGTCTGCGATCACTGAAATGATGAAATGTGCTCAGAATGGCCTGAAAACGCTTTTGGAGCAATAAATAACGTGTTTTGAAACTTTTCGTTTTGGATCACCGAAATTATGAAATGTGCTCAGAATGTCTTGAAAATGCTTTCTTAAGCAATTAAAATTGTGCTTTTGAAACTGTTTGTCTAGGATCACTGAAATGATGAACTGTGCTCAGAATGGCCTGAAAACGCTTTTGAAGCAATAAAAAATGTGTTTTGAAACTGTTTGTCTGGGATACTGAATGATGAAATGTGCGCAGAATGGCCTGAAAACGATTTTGGAGCAATACAAATCGTGGTTTGAATTTTTTTGTCTGAGATCACTGAAATGATGAAATGTGCTCAGAATGACCTGAAATTGCTTTCTGAGCAATAAAAAACGTGTTTAGAAACTTTTTGTCTAGGATCACTGAAATGATGAAATGTGCTCAGAATGGCCGAAATTTCTTTTGGAGCAATAAATAACGTGTTTTGAGACTTTTTGTCTAGGATCACTGAAATGTTGAAATGTGCTCAGAATGGCCTGAAAACACTTTTGAGCAATAAAAAATGTGTTTTGAAACTGTTCGTCAAGGATCACTGAAATGATGAAATGTGCTCAGAATGGTCTGGAAACGCTTTTGGAGATATAGAAAGCGTTTTTTGAAAGTTTTGTCTAGGATCACTGAAATGATGAAATGTGCTCAAAGTGGCCTGAAAACGCTTTTGGAGCAATAAAAAACGTGTTTGGAAACTGTTTGTCTAGGATCATTGAAATGATGAACTGTGTTTCGAATGGCCTGAAAACGCTTTTGGAGCAATAAAAAACGTCTTTTGAAACTTTTTGTCTAGGATCACTGAAATGAGGAAATGTGCTCAGAATGACCTGAAAATGCTCTCTGAGCAATAAAAAACGTGAATTGAAACTTTTGGTCTTGTATCACTGAAATGATGAAAAGTGTTCAGAATGGCCTGAAAACAACTTTGGAGCAATAAAAATTGTGTTTTGAAACTTTTTGTCAAGGATCACTGAAATGATGAAACGTGCTCAAAATGGCCTGATTACGCTTTTGAAGCAATAAAAAAAAATATGTTTTTGAAACTGTCTGTCTTGGATCACTGAAATGATGAAATGTGCTCAGAATGGCCTGAAAACGCTTTTGAAGCAATAAAAAATGTGTTTTGAAACTGTTTGTCTGGGATACTGAATGATGAAATGTGCGCAGAATGGCCTGAAAACGATTTTGGAGCAATAAAAAACATGTTTTGAAGTTTTTTGTCTGGGATCACTGAAATGATGACATGTGCTCAGAATGACCTGAAAATGCTTTCTGAGCGGAAAAAAAAACGTGTTTTGAAGTTTTTTGTCTAGAATCACTGAAATGATGAAATGTGCTCAGAATGGCCTGAATTTGCTTTTTCGAGCAATAAATAACGTGTTTTGAGACTTTTTGTCTAGGATCACTGAAATGATGAAGTGTGCTCAGAATGGCCCGAAAACGCTTTTGGAGCAATAAAAAACGGGGTTTGAAACTTTTTGTCTCGTATCACTGAAATAATGAAAAGTGCTCAGAATGGCCTGAAAATGCTTTTAGAGTATTAAAAGACGTGTTTTGAAACTTTTTGTCATGGATCACTGAAATGATGAAATGTGCTCTGAATGACCTTAAAATGCTCTCTGAGCAATAAAAAGCGTAAATTGAAACTTTTTGTCTAGGCTCACTGAAATGATGAAATGTGCTCAGAATGGCCTGAAACGCTTTTGGAGCAATAAAAATTGTGTTTTGAAACTTTTTGTCAAGGATCACTGAAACGATGAATTGTGCTCAGAATGACTTGAAAATGCTTTCTGAGCAACAATAAAGGTGTTTTGACACTGGTGGTCTGGGATCACTGAAATGATGAAATGTGCTCTGAATAACCTTAAAATGCTTTCTGAGCAATAAAAAACGTGCTTTGAAACTTTTTGTCTAGGATCACTGAAATGATGAAATGTGCTCAGAATGGCCTGAAAACGCTTTTTGAGCAATAAAAAACGTGTTTTGAAACTTTTTGTCTGGGATCACCGAAATGATGAAATGTGCTCAGACTGACCTGAAAATGCTTTCTGAGCAATAAAAAATGCGTCTTGAAACTTTTTGTCTAGGATCACTGAAATGATGAAATGTGCTCAGAATGGCCTGAAAATGCTTTTGGAGCAATGATTAACGTGTTTTGAAACTTTTTTCTAGGATCACTGAAATGATGAAATGTGCTCCGAATGGCCTGAAAACGCTTTTTGAGCAATAAAAAACGTGTTTTGAAACTTTTTGTCTCGGATCACCGAAATGATGAAATGTGCTGACTGACCTGAAAATGCTTTCTGAGCAAGTAAAAATGCGTCTTGAAACTTTTTGTCTAGGATAACTGAAAAAATGAAATGTGCTCAGAATGGCCTGAAAATGCTTTTGGAGCAATGAATCACGTGTTTTGAAATTTTTTGTCTGGGATCACTGAAATGATGAAATGTGCTCAGAATGACCTGAAAATGTTTTCTGAGCAATAAAAAATGTGTTTTCAAACTTTTTGTCTAGGAGCACTGAAAGGATGAAATGTGCTCAGATTGGCCTGAAAACGCTTTTGGAGCGATAAAAAATGTGTTTTGAAATTTTTTGTATGGGATCACTGAAATGATGAAATGTGCTCAGAATGGCCCGAAGACGCTTTTGGAGCAATAAAAAATGTGTTCTGAGACTTTTTGTCTAGAATCACTGAAATGATGAAATGTGCTCAGAATGGCCTGAAAGCGCTTTTGAAGCAATAAAACATATGTATGGAAACTTTTTGTCTGGGATCACTGAAATGATGAATTGTGCTCAGAATGACCTTAAAATGCTTTTGGAGCTACAAAAAATGTGTTTTCAAACTGTTTGTCTAGGATCACTGAAATGATGAAATGTGTTTAGAATGGCCCGAAAATGCTTTTAAAGCAATAAAAAATGTGTTTTGAACTTTTTTGTCTGGGATCACTGAAATGATGAAATGTGCTCAGAATGGCCTGAAAGCGCTTTTGAAGCAATAAAAAATGTGTTTCGAAACTTTTTGTTTAGGATCACTGAAATGATGAATTGTGCTCAGAATGACCTGAAAATGCTTTTGGATCAATGAATAACGTGTTTTGAAACTTTTTGTTTTAGATCACTGCAATGATGAAATGTGCTCAGACTGACCTGAAAATGCTTTCTGAGCAATAAAAAATGCGTCTTGAAACTTTTTGTCTAGGATCGCTGAAATGATGAAATGTGCTCAGAATGGCCTGCAAATGCTTTTGGAGCAATGATTAACGTGTTTTGAAACTTTTTGTCTAGGATCACTGAAGTGATGAAATGTGCTCAGAATGGCCTGAAAACGCTTTTTGAGCAATAAAAAACGTGTTTTGAAACTTTTTGTCTGGGATCACCGAAATGATGAAATGTGCTGACTGACCTGAAAATGCTTTCTGAGCAATTAAAAATGCGTCTTGAAACTTTTTGTCTAGGATAACTGAAATGATGAAATACGCTCAGAATGGCCTGAAAATGCTTTTGAAGCAATAAATCACGTGTTTTGAAACTTTTTGTCTGGGAGCACTGAATTGATGAAATGTGCTCAGAATGACCTGAAAATGTTTTCTGAGCGACAAAAAATGTGTTTTGAAACTTTTTGTCTAGGAGCACTGAAAGGATGAAATGTGCTCAGATTGGCCTGAAAACACTTTTGGAGCGATAAAAAATGTGTTTTGAAATTTTTTGTATAGGATCACTGAAATGATGAAATGTGCTCAGAATGGCCCGAAGACGCTTTTGGAGCATTAAAAAATGTGTTTTGAAACTTTTTGTCTATAATCACTGAAATGATGAAATGTGCTCAGAATGGCCTGAAAGCGCTTTTGAAGCAATAAAAAATACGTATGGAAACTTTTTGTCTGGGATCACTGAAATGATGAATTGTGCTCAGATTGACCTTAAAATGCTTCTGGAGCAACAAAAAATGTGTTTTCAAACTGTTTGTCTAAGATCACTGAAATGATGAAATGTGTTTAGAATGGCCCGAAAATGCTTTTAAAGCATTAAAAAAAGTGTATTGAAATTTTTTGTCTGGGATCACTGAAACGATGAAATGTGCTCAGAATGGCCTGAAAGCGCTTTTGAAGCAATAAAAAATGTGTTTCGAAACTTTTTGTTTAGGATCACTGGAATGATGAATTGTGCTCAGAATGACCTGAAAATGCTTTTGGATCAATGAATAACGTGTTTTGAAACTTTTTGTTTTGGATCACTGCAACGATGAAATGTGCTCAGAAAGACCTGAAAATGTTTTCTGAGCAATAAAAAATATGTTTTGAAACTTTTTGTCTAGGATCACTGAAAGGATGAAATGTGCTCAAATTGGCCTGAAAATGCTTTTGGAGCAAGAAAAAAATGTGTTTTGAAACTTTTTGTCTAGAATCACTGAAATGATGAAATGTGCTCAGAATGGCCTGAAAACGCTTTTTGAGCAATAAATAACGTGTTTTGAAACTTTTTGTATAGGATCACTGAAATGATGAAATGTGCTCAGAATGGCCCGAAAATGCTTTTTAAGCAATAAAAAACGTGTTTTGAAATTTTTTGTCTGGGATCACTGAAATGATGAAATGTGCTCAGAATGGCCTGAAAGCGCTTGTGAAGCAATAAAAAATGTGTTTTGAATCTTTTTGTCTAGGATCACTGAAATGATGAATTGTGCTCAGAATGACCTGAAAATGCTTTTGGAGCAATAAAAAATGTGTTTTGAAACTGTTTGTCTAGGATCACTGAAATGACGAAATGTGTTTAGAATGGCCCGAAAATGCTTTTAAAGCAATAAAAAACGTGTTTTGAATTTTTTTGTCTGGGATCACTGAAATGATGAAATGTGCTCAGAATGGCTTGAAAATGCTTTTGGAGCAATAAATAACGTGTTTTGAAACTTTTCGTTTTGGATCACTGAAATTATGAAATGTGCTCAGAATGTCTTGAAAATGCTTTCTTAAGCGATAAAAATTGTGTTTTGAAACTTTTTGTCTAGGATCACTGAAATGATGAAATGGGCGCAGAATGGCCTGAAAATGCTTTTGGAGCAATAAAAAATGTGTTTTGAAACTTTTTGTCTAGGATCACTGAAATGATGAAATGTGCTCAGAATGACCTGAAATTGCTTTCTGAGCAATAAAAAACGTGTTTAGAAACTTTTTGTCTAGGATCACTGAAATGATGAAATGTGCCCAGAATGGCCGAAATTTCTTCTGGAGCAATAAATAACGTGTTTTGAAACTTTTTGTCTAGGATCACTGAAATGTTGAAATGTGCTCAGAATGGCCTGAAAACGCTTTTGGAGAAAATAAGAAACGTGTTTTGAAAGTTTTGTCTGGGATCACTGAAATGATGAAATGTGCTCAGAATGGCCTGAAAATGCTTTTGCAGCAATAAAAATCGTGTTTGGAAACTGTTTGTCTAGGATCATTGGAATGATGAAATGTGTTCAGAATGGCCTGAAAATCCTCTCTGAGCACTAAAAAACGTGAATTGAAACTTTTTGTCTTGTATCACTGAAATGATGAAAAGTGTTCAGAATGGCCTGAAAACGCCTTTGGAGCAATGAAAATTGTGTTTTGAAACTTTTTGTCAAGGATCACTGAAATGATGAAATGTGCTCAGAATGACCTGAAAATGCTTTTGGAGCAATAAAAAATGCGTTTTGAAACTTTTTGTCAAGGATCACTGAAATGATGAAATGTGCTCAGAATGGCCTGATTACGCTTTTGAAGCAGTAAAAAAAATACGTATTTGAAACTGTTTGTCTAGGATCACTGAAATGATGAAATGTGCTCAGAATGGCCTGAAAACGCTTTTGGAGCAAAAAAAATTGTGTTTTGAAACTTTTTGTCAAGGATCACTGAAACGATGAATTGTGCTCAGAATGACCTGAAAACGCTTTTGAAGCAATAAAAAATGTGTTTTGAAACTGTTTGTCTAGGATCACTAAAATGAAGAAATGCGCTCAGAATGGCCTGAAAACGCTTTTGGGCCGATAAAAAATGGTTTTGAAACTTCTTGTCTAGGATCACTGAAATGTTGAAATGTGCTCAGAATGGCCTGAAAACGCTTTTGGAGAAAATAAGAAACGTGTTTTGAAAGTTTTGTCTGGGATCACTGAAATGATGAAATGTGCTCAGAATGGCCTGAAAATGCTTTTGCAGCAATAAAAATCGTGTTCTGAAACTTTTTGTCTAGGATCACTGAAATGATGAAATGTGCTCAAAATGGCCTGAAAACACTTTTGAGTAATAAAAAACGTGTTTTGAAACTGTTTGTCAAGGATCACTGAAATGATGAAATGTGCTCAGAATGGTCTGAAAACGCTTTTGTAGATATAGAAAGCGTTTTTTGAAAATTTTGTCTAGGATCACTGAAATGATGAAATGTGCTCGGATTGGCCTGAAAACGCTTTTGGAGCAATGAAAAACGTGTTTGGAAACTGTTTGTCTAGGATCATTGGAACGATGAAATGTGCTCAGAATGACCTGAATATGCATTACGAGCAATAAAAAAATATGTTTTGAAACTTTTTGTCTAGGATCACTGAAATGATGAAATGTGCTCAGAATTGCCTGAAAACGCTTTTGGCGCAATACAAAACATGTTTTGAAACTTTTTGTCTGGGATCGCTGAAATGATGAAATGTGCACAGAATGACCTGAAAATACTTTCTGACCAATAAAATATGTGCTTTGAAACTCTTTGTCTAGGATTACTGAAATGATGAAATGTGCTCAGAATGGCTTGAAAATGCTTTTGGAGCAATAAATAATGTGTTTTGAAACTTTTCGTTTTGGATCACTGAAATTATGAAATGTGCTCAGAATGTCTTGAAAATGCTTTCTTAAGCGATAAAAATTGTGTTTTGAAAATTTTTGTCTAGGATCACTGAAATGATGAAATGCGCTCAGAATATCCGAAATTTCTTCTGGAGCAATAAATAACGTGTTTTGAAACTTTTTGTCTAGGATCACTGAAATGTTGAAATGTGCTCAGCTTGGCCTGAAAACGCTTTTTGAGAAAATAAGACACATGTTTTGAAAGTTTTGTCTGAGATCACTGAAATGATGAAATGTGCTCAGAATGGTCTTAAAACGCTTTTGGAGATATAGAAAGCGTTTTTTGAAAATTTTTGTCTGGGATCACTGAAATGATGAAATGTACTCGGAATGGCCTGAAAACGCTTTTGGAGCAATAAAAAACGTGTTTGGAAACTGTTTGTCTAGGATCAAGTGAATGATGAAATGTGTTCAGAATGGCCTGAAAACGCTTTTGGAGCAATAAAAAACGTCTTCTGAAACTTTTTGTCTAGGATCACTGAAATGATGAAATGTGCTCAGAATGACCTGAAAATCCTCTCTGAGCACTTAAAAACGTGAATTGAAACTTTTTGTCTTGTATCACTGAAATGATGAAAAGTGTTCAGAATGGCCTGAAAGCGCCTTTGGAGCAATAAAAATTGTGTTTTGAAACTTTTTGTCAAGGATCACTGAAATGATGAAATGTGATCAAAATGGCCTGAAAACACTTTTGAGCAATAAAAAATGTGTTTTGAAACTGTTTGTCAAGGATCACTGAAATGATGAAATGTGCTCAGAATGGTCTTAAAACGCTTTTGGAGATATAGAAAGCGTTTTTTGAACTTTTTTGTCTAGGATCACTGAAATGATGAAATGTGCTCAGAATGACCTGAAAATGCTTTTGGAGCAATAAAAAACGTGTTTTGAAACTTTTTGTCTAGGATCACTGAAATGATGAAATGTGCTCAGAATGACCTGAAAATGCTTTTGGAGCAATAAAAAACGTGTTTTGAAACTTTTTGTCTACAATCACTGAAATGATGAAATGAGCTCGGAATGGCCTGAAAATGCTTTCTGAGCATTAAAAAATGTGTTTTGAAACTGTTTGTCTAGGATCACTGAAATGATCAAATGTGCTCAGAATGGCCTGAAAACGCTTTTGAAGCAATAAAAAATGTGTTTTGAAACTGTTTGTCTAGGATCACTAAAATGAAGAAATGCGCTCAGAATGGCCTGAAAACGCTTTTGGGCCGATAAAAAATGGTTTTGAAACTTCTTGTTTCGGATCACTGAAATGATGAAATGTGCTCAGAATGGTCTTAAAACGCTTTTGGAGATATAGAAAGCGTCTTTTGAAAATTTTGTCTAGGATCACTGAAATGCTGAAATGTGCTCGGAATGGCCTGAAAACGCTTTTGGAGCAATAAAAAACGTGTTTGGAAACTGTTTGTCTAGGATCATTGGAATGATGAAATGTGTTCAGAATGGCCTGAAAATCCTCTCTGAGCACTAAAAAACGTGAATTGAAACTTTTTGTCTTGTATCACTGAAATGATGAAAAGTGTTCAGAATGGCCTGAAAACGCCTTTGGAGCAATGAAAATTGTGTTTTGAAACTTTTTGTCAAGGATCACTGAAATGACGAAATGTGCTCAGAATGACCTGAAAATGCTTTTGGAGCAATAAAAAATGCGTTTTGAAACTTTTTGTCAAGGATCACTGAAATGATGAAATGTGCTCAGAATGGCCTGATTACGCTTTTGAAGCAGTAAAAAAAATACGTATTTGAAACTGTTTGTCTAGGATCACTGAAATGATGAAATGTGCTCAGAATGGCCTGAAAACTCTTTTGAAGCAATAAAAAATGTGTTTTGAAACTGTTTGTCTAGGATCACTGAAATGATGAAATGTGCTCAGAATGGCCTGAAAACGCTTTTGGAGCTATAAAAAATGTGTTTTGAATTTCTTTGTCTAGGATCACTGAAATGATGAAATGTGCTCAGAATGACATGAAAATGCTTTCTGAGCGATAAAAACCGTGTATTGAAACTTTTCGTCTGGGATCACTGAAATGATGAAATGTTCTCCGAATGACCTGAAAATGCTTTCTGAGCAATAAAAAATGTGTCTCGATTTTTTTTGTCTAGGATCACTGAAATGATGAAATGTGCCCAGATAGGCCTGAAAATGCTTTTGGAGCAATAAATAACGTGTTTTGAAACTTTTTGTTTTGGATCACTGAAATGATGAAATGTGCTCAGAATGACATGAAAATGCTTTCTGTGCAATAAAAACCGTGTTTTGAAACTTCTTGTTTCGGATCATTGAAATGATGAAATGTGCTCAGAATGGCATGAAAACGCTTTTGGAGCAATAAAAAACGTGTTTTGAAACTTTTTGTCTTGGATCACTGAAATGATGAAATGTGCTCAGAATGACCTGAAAATGCTTTCTGAGCAATAAAAAATGTGTCTTGATTTTTTTTGTCTAGGATCACTGAAATGATGAAATGTGCCCAGATTGGCCTGAAAATGCTTTTGGAGCAATAAATAACGTGTTTTGAAACTTTTGGTTTTGGATCACTGAAATGATGAAATGTGCTCAGAATGACATGAAAATGCTTTCTGAGCAATAAAAACCGTGTATTGAAACTTTTCGTCTGGGATCACTGAAATGATGAAATGTGCGCAGAATGGCCTGAAAATGCTTTTGGAGCAATAAGAAATGTGTTTTGAAACTTTTTTTCTCGGATCACTGACATGTGACTAGGTCAACTACCTCTATATAAAGTAGTGAGTAGATCAACTACCTCTATATACAGTAGTGAGTAAATCAACTACATCTCTATATACAGCAGTTAGTAGATCAACTACCTCTATTTACAGTAGTGAGTAGAACAACTACCTCTTTATACAGCAGTGAGTAGATCAACTACCTATATATATATACAGTAGTGAGTAAATCAACTACCTCTATATAAAGCAGTGAGTAGATCAACTACTTATATTTACAGCAGTGAGTAGTCAACTACCTCTATATACAGCAGTGAGTAGATCAACTACTTATATTTACAGCAGTGAGTAGTCAACTACCTCTAAATACAACAGTGAGTAGATCAACTACCTATATATACAATAGTGAGCAGATCAACTACCTCGATATACACAACAGTGAGCAGACCAAATACCTCTATATACTGCAGTGAGTGGATCGACTACCTTTATATACAGTAGTGAGTAGACCAACTACCTCTAAATATTCAGTAGGGAGTAGATCAACTACCTCTCTATATATACAGCAGTGAGTGGATCAACTACCTCTCTATATGCAGCAGTGAGTAGATCAACTACCTCTATATACAGCAGTGAGTAGATCAACTAAAACTCTATATACAGTCTTGAGTAGATCAATTACTTCTCTATTTATACAGCGGTGAGTAGATCAACCACCTGTATATGCAGTAGGGAGTAGACCAACTACCTCTATATACAGTAGTGAGTAGACCAACTACCTCTATATACAGTAGTGAGTAGATCAACTACCTCTATATACAGCAGTGAGTAGATCAACTCTCTCTATATACAGCAGTGAGTAGATCAACTACCTCTATATACAGCAGTGAGTAGATCAACTACTTATATTTACAGCAGTGAGTAGTCAACTACCTCTGAATACAACAGTGAGTAGATCAACTACCTATATATACAACAGTGAGCAGATCAACTACCTCGATATACACAACAGTGAGCAGACCGAATACCTTTATATACTGCAGTGAGTGGATCAACTACCTTTATATACAGTAGTGAGTAGACCAACTACCTCTATATACAGTAGCGAGTAGATCAACTACCTCTAAATATTCAGTAGGGAGTAGATCAACTACCTCTCTATATATACAGCAGTGAGTAGATCAACTACCTCTCTATATGCAGCAGTGAGTAGATCAACCACCTCTATATACAGCAGTGAGTAGATCAACTACCACTCTATATACAGTCGTGAGTAGATCAATTACTTCTCTATTTATACAGCGGTGAGTAGATCAACCACCTGTATATGCAGTAGGGAGTAGACCAACTACCTCTATATACAGTAGTGAGTAGACCAACTACCTCTATATACAGTAGTGAGTAGATCAACTACCTTTATATACAGCAGTGAGTAGATCAACTCTCTCTATATACAGCAGTGAGCAGATCAACTACCTCTATTTACAGCAGTGAGTAGATCAACCACCTCTGTATATACAGTAATGAGTAGATCTACTACCTCTATATACAGTAGTGAGTAGACCAACTACCTCTATATACAGTAGTGAGTAGATCAACTACATCTATATACAGCAGCGAATAGATCAACTACCTCTCTATATACAACAGTGAGTAGATCAACTACCTCTCTATATACAGCAGTGAGTAGATCAACTACCTATATATACGACAGTGAGTAGATCAACTACCTCTATAGATACAGCAGTGAGTGGATCAACTACCTCTATATACAGTAGTGAGTAGATCAACTGCATCTATATAAAGTAGTGAGTAGATCAACTACCTTTATGTATAGTAGTGAGTAGATCAATTACCTCTATATATACAGGAGCGAGTAGATAAACTACCTATTTATACAGCAGTGAGTAGATCAACTGCCTATATATACAGCAGTGAGTAGATCAACTACCTCTCTATATACAGCAGTGAGTAGATCAACTACCTCTCTATATATACAGCAGTGAGTAGATCAACTACCTCTCTATATGCAGCAGTGAGTAGATCAACTACCTCTATATACAGCAGTGAGTAGATCAACTACCACTCTATATACAGTCGTGAGTAGATCAATTACTTCTCTATTTATACAGCGGTGAGTAGATCAACCACCTGTATATGCAGTAGGGAGTAGACCAACTACCTCTATATACAGTAGTGAGTAGACCAACTACCTCTATATACAGTAGTGAGTAGATCAACTACCTCTATATACAGCAGTGAGTAGATCAACTCTCTCTATATACAGCAGTGAGCAGCTCAACTACCTATATATACGACAGTGAGTAGATCAACTACCTCTATAGATACAGCAGTGAGTGGATCAACTACCTCTATATACAGTAGTGAGTAGATCAACTGCATCTATATAAAGTAGTGAGCAGATCAACTACCTTTATATATAGTAGTGAGTAGATCAATTACCTCTATATACAGTAGTGAGTAGATCAACTACCTCTATATATGCAGGAGTGAGTAGATAAACTACCTATATATACAGCATTAAGTAGATCAACTACCTCTGTATACAGTAGTGAGTAGATCAACTACCTCTCTATATACAGTAGTGAGTAGATCAACTACCTCTATATACAGTAGTGAGTAGACCAACTACCTCTATAAACAGCAGTGAGTAGATCAACTACCTCTATATACAACAGTGAGTAGAGCAACTACCTCTCTATATACAGCAGTGAGTAGATCAAATATCTGTATATATACAGCAGTGAGTAGATCAACTACTTCTATATATACAACAGTGAATAGATCAACTACCTCGTTATACAGCAGTGAGTGGATCAACTACCTCTATATACAGTAGTGAGTAGATCAACTGCATCTATATAAAGTAGTGAGCAGATCAACTACCTTTATATATAGTAGTGAGTAGATCAATTACCTCTATATACAGTAGTGAGTAGATTAACTACCTCGCTATATACAGCAGTGAGTAGATCAACTACATCTATATACAGTAGTGAGTAGATCAACTACCTCTATATACAGTAGTGAGTAGATCAACTACCTTTATATATACAGTAGTGACTAGACCAACTACTTCTATATACAGTAGTGAGTAGATCAACTACTTCTATATATACAGCAGTGAGTAGATCAACTACCTCTATATACAACAGTGAGTAGATCAACTACCTCTATATACAGCAGTGAGTAGATCAAATACCTCTTTATACAGTAGTGAGTAGATCAACTAGCTCTATATACAGCAGTGAGTGAGTAGACCAACTACGTATATATACAGTAGTGAGTAGATACTCTATCTCTATATGTGGCATGTCCTGTCAAAAGAGGGTTTAAGGAGCTAAAGTCAATTTTGAGTTCTCCATGTCATAAGATGTAGAACTTTCTGCCGATTATAATGGTATATTTATTTCTTTGCTAGCTCCAATATTGACGAAACTGTTTGTAAAGTTCGATTGCTAAGAATCGAACTGGCTGGAATATCTGATTTGCAAAAATTACTGTTTTGTTTGACGTAACCGATTGCTGTCCAACTGATTTTTTTACATTATAAACTCCTTAGCAACGGCTATCTATGTATTGGTCATACTTATCAGGAATTAGCCCCTGGATAAAAAAGGGTTGTCGGATCTGTTGGCGGTGTCAGACTTTGAGTTTTAGCAAAATTGACCATTCTACGACCTTTTGAAAAAACCGATTTTCCAATGAATGATGAGACAACTCCAACGTTTTTAAGGATGCATCACAAATACAAATTCTAGATTATCCGCCAACCTAAGGACTTTGCTCCAGTAAATTTTAGGTAGTTAGGTAGAGTGACTGTGCATAGTTAAAAATTGACCTTTAGACGACCTCGAGCTCATGTCAATTTCCAACAATGAACAGATGACTTCAAAATTTTCAAAAATGCACCGAAACCAAAAAATCAAGATTATCAGCAACTTTTGCAAATAAATTTTTGGTTGTCAAGTAATGTGATTTTGCTGATTCTATTTTTGCAAACTATTTTGAGGTCATTCAAATATTGTTCTGCATCACCATTAATAAATACTAACACAGTGTCATTATGCTAGCAGAATTAGGGACAGTTCCGTCAACAACTTAATAAATCTATTCATTTCAATAATGACTAATATATGAACGCTTTATTCTCAAGTCCATATCTATCCACACAACTACATTATTTATACAAATGGAATCATTCATTTGCCCGATCCTTATCTGGATCGGGGCAGACAATGTCTTGTGTTTCGAGAGTACAGAATTCTCTGATCTCTCGAAACAAATATCGCCTCCGAGCGACATCTAACCCTTCGGGTACTATCTCCGGTGGCATAACAGCCACACATCTCTTCAGTAGTTTGACAGAGTTCTCTTGAGGCTCTCCGACAAACCGTTCAGGTGTAACTAGTCCTGAAATATAAACATCATCCTACATTAAGCACAGCAGTGAAAACATTACAGATACAGTGCATTACTGGAATGGTGCCGAATATATGCAATGGTGGATGATATCACAAAATATTTTTCAATAACAAGCTCCATGGAAAAAGTCTATTTTAAATTGTTAGTTTTATTGCGCATTAAAAAAATTACCTGGATTATTGCTGTCAAATGAGAATTGCTGACGTTGCTTAATTCCCGGAAGCTTCACACCGCTGCTGCTCCTTAAAAACTCTGTCCAGTTAAACTCGGGAACAATGACTTTGCCATCCTCCCTCCCGACAAGTTGTGCTCGATTACATGATTACATGTACATGTTCATTTCAATCCACCGTATTGGCCACCAATCATTTCAAGGTTACCGCGACAAGATTGCGGCAAAGTTGAAGGCAAAGTCAGGAGTAGGGTTACACACCGTGTTCACATGTTGCCAATTAGCGCACAATCCAAATAATAAGACATCAATTGTAATGTATGTTATCTTACTTTGGCTATATCGTCCATACAAGACACTTTTGTTCTTCTGAATCTCTTCTTGAATATTCCAAACATCTGGTCGCACATGAACTTTGTGTGGCCTGCGACCAGAAAGTTCATTTCTATACTGCTGTTGAGGCCAGCCATCACCCTCCATGCCA
Organism: Cryptosula pallasiana; assembly: GCA_945261195.1. Lineage (NCBI taxonomy): Eukaryota > Metazoa > Bryozoa > Gymnolaemata > Cheilostomatida > Cryptosulidae > Cryptosula > Cryptosula pallasiana. Next base: position 378,346 of record CALYOO010000010.1, on the reverse strand, counting down.
AGTAGAACATGAGGTAGTTGTTCTTATTCTGACCACTAAACATAATAATGAAAGAATGTTTGGCTGCATGATCGTAAAAATTTCAAATATCATAATGTCGGAGCAAAATACATGACAATGTTCTGGCCGCAAATCTTTGTGCATGTAATCAATCAGCAGTCTGATGAGACCTTTCATGCATAAATATGATGAATCACTTTGCGCAACTCTATGTCAAAAGTCAACCATGTCGCAAACGAGAGGCTCATATAGAAATTAAAATAATTCCTCTCCATAGAACTTCAACAGGCAGTAATTAAAGAGCAGCTTCGGTTATGATAGCCAATAGTTATCCATTGAATGATAAAATTATTTTTATGCATACCAGCAGTTATCTGCATGCAACAGCATAATATCACATGGCTCAGTATAGGTGTCCAGATAGTGGTGTAAGAATGAGATCACGGTGTTGGCACCTTTGGCAGTAGATACTGCCTCGTCAATCAGGTAGTTCACCTGCTCTCCTTTTGCTTCATTACAAATGCCAAAAATGCCACATTTCCGAGGAGTCTTAAAATATATGGGCCCGGCTTGATGAGGGTCTGAAGGATAATGCACCTGTAGAAAACAAAGTAACATAAATTACTTTCATTAATCAATAGTTAAAAGTTGCTGAAAGTTTTGGGATTACAATGAGTATCAAGCAGTTGACTTGTCCTCCTTTTGCTTCATTGCATATGCCAAAGGTGATATGCACTCGGAGATCATAGGAACTCTGCCAAGACAACCAGCTATATACATCAATATGGAGCTACATTCAAGCGTAAATAGCCAACAGATAACAGGTAATAATACCCAACAATGAGGAAGTCTTATATCATATTTGGGAACTAAAACGTAACTCAGATCACCAGAAAAATCTAATCGATTGATTTTCTCACCATTTGCTACATATCGTGAAAATTTTTATTGAAATCTGTCTACAACTTTTTGTTATGCCAAGTACAAGAAAACAAACAGTGGCTAGTGAAAACATAGATTCTTGGCAGAGGTGATGCATCTGCAGCAAATAAAGTGACGTGTATTTTCGTCCAAAACATTGCCGCAAAATATTTAATTACAGAAAACCGCGAAGGCTATCACCTGCTGAGCGAAATCAAAACTTAGATGAAGTTTTGTTGGAGGTACACCGAGAGTCAACTCCTCACGGCAAGCAGCTACACAATCATTCATATAAAGTCTGGCCTCCTGAGCATGCATAAGATGTTTACGCTGCTCTTCGAGTTTTGCCAATCGTTCCTCATCTACCACATGTGATGACCTTTAAATACAATATACATGTACTATAATAAAAATAATACTAATAAATAGTTTTCGGTCAATATGGTGACAATAAATGCAAGCCCATATGTTTTGGATATGAAGTCATCATAGCACAGCTGATTGCAGAGCATAAACGGTACGTGTTGATTCAGGTTTCATGGTATAGCTCATGGGTGCATGGAATTTCTACAATATAAGCATTCAAAGTTTGTATCAAACTAAAGCATGCAAAGCTTCTATCAAACTAAAGCATAACCAAGTTATTAACAAAGATTATCAGTTCAACTAGTTAAAAATTGTGCATAAAAAGGAGGTCAACCAACATCGATGAACTATTTTTGTAACAATTTAGTGAGTCCAATTAACTTGCTTGCTTTGTCATTAAACCCAATAAATTTTTGTTGCTGGTTCAGATTCACCGAGCACTAAGAGATGGCTGATCCCATAAAGGGCCGTCTTACCAGGATTGCACTGGTACAAGGTTGCACTGATAACCAACAAATCAACTCAATAGCAAAGCAAGCAAGCCGGTAGAGCAACTGAACTAAACCTATAAAATGGTCTGTAACGAGTTAGCTCATATTTAACAGCTTGCCAGTAAGAAGCTAGAAACTGCAATATAATAGATGTTCTACCTCATGTACATTGTGCTATTCATATGACACAGCCAACACAAGTCTGAAGATGGTTTGGAGATTAGGAGCCAGGGAAATGCAGCTTTCCATATTCTTCTGAATGATTGTCGGCTTAAGCTGTGGCAACAGCTTCTCACGCACGACTCTTGGTACTCTTCATGAAGCCCACTGATCGTCATAGATGACGGCAAGACCTTTACCTCTTCCTTGCTGAACCCTGAAGCAATAGTATGAAATGATTGAAAACGCTACACTCACATGCTGTGATATTACAATTTAAACAGCGTTAATAAAACACAAATTTACCATAACACTGGCTACTGAGATATTTACCACAGTAACAGGCACCAATGTGCACCAACATTTACGATCATAAACTGCAAGCTAATACAGTGTGAAGATTGCTGTAACTAGCATTCATACAGTTATACAAGAGCCTGCATCTTCTAAAGGTAGGAAGATGCAACAATAAAGTGTAAACTAACGGTACCTGGAACTCGTCCTGGTAAAGCAAGACTATGGATTGATGCCACATTCTTTAGGAATTTCACAATAATATTGGCATCCTCAAAGCTGACTGCACGGTTGTTTCTACCACCCCTTGTCTCTGCTCTAGGCTCTACACCCACAGATTTGTAACGTTGTAGGAGCTCGTTGAATTTGGTTTTTCCAATGGTGTGCATGACAAGAAAAGTTGGCCGACAAATTTTTAATCCTACAGAACATATTTTAACATTAATTTTTAATGTAACATTTTTATGTAGCAACAAATTCAGTATGGAATTGATGGAAATTTACATTACCAGAGCTATTATAGTTAATAACAGTACATAATATCACCGATAACACAATTAATAATACAATAGTTAACGTCTGTATGCAGTTAATAGTGTATAATAACTCAAATGGGCAAAAAAATAATACGACAAATAATAAAACAATTATAAAGAAATAACATAATGACAAGGAACAAAATAATAATAAATAATAAAGTTATTACAGTTTGACATTGTCATGCAGCAACGAAGCTTGAAGCTACATTGAAAGCCCTATTGCAGTTAGTGAAAGTAAATAATAATGTCTACTATAATAAATAATAAAATAATAATATTGGAGAAAAAGATAATAATATTGATTTGAACAAAATAATAATCTGTGCTAATAATTGTAGTTATTAATAACAATAAATATTATAAACTGTAACAGGATCCAATATAACTAGTAGGAAGGAGTTACTACTTGTACCTTGTTTGTATTAAGCTCCCTGTAATAGCGTCCTCTTGGCTTCACGTCAGGACAAGCAGTGCTAGCTTATCCGAAAGCGTTGCTAAAACCCTGTCACGTGTTGGTCATGTGACGTAGTCCCGGATCTCTCACATCTCCCCTCCAAGACCGCACTGCAGGTGCAGACACATTGGAACGGGCGCAACCACACCCCCAAACCTACAACATCATCACACCACCAGCCGCAACAACGGTTTACATGTCAGGCAACACAAACAGCTTGCATCATGCGATAGGTGCGACCACACCTCAAAACCCACAGTCGCAGCCACATGCGCAGTACCCCTGCGGGCAATCATCTGTCCTCTCACAAACACATATCCATCCTCCGTATTTTCTTTCCTCCATTTGCTTCCCGTTTTTTTTTTTTTCTTTGTTTTTTTTTTTTTTTTTAACACCAACAAACAACAATTGAACATAAAATCACAGCGTTATTCTCTAGATAAGCAATCACTGCCTCCTTGCGGGGGTCTGTGAGGCTTTCGACTATAGAGTTTCCAATTACGCAAGTATTCATCTAAGGAACATCACTGATAAACGACTATTAGTGATTTAAACCTAATACAAAGAATTTTACATATCAAGCCGGCGTGGAGGCTTGGTCACCCTACCCGCTCTGGTGCGGTAACCTGTTGCCGGTTCCATGATCTGTGGCTTTTCTTTTGGTGGCCTGTGTAGTTTGGCCCTGGATTGTACGATTCTGGTTTGCTCTGATGGGCTCTCTGATACAGCCACATCCGGTGACCTTCGCTCCGACTGTGACGTTGCCTCCGATGCGACCGCCTCTGGAGAAGTTACTGTTGTCGGGGACCGAGATGCAACAACATCTGACCGTACCCGTCCCCCGTCTGTGGATGGCTCGCGATTTGGACTCTCCATATCCTCTTGGTCCAGATGCACCGGAACTGATTTCCTTGATATTTGACAGCGGTTTCTTCTGATCAGTTGGTGTCCACCTGCTGCTACAATCTCCCGGCCTTTAGTGGCAACTACTGTTGCGTCCCGCGGGGCTTTGCCCTCCTCCCGAATTACAATTTGCTGACTGATATCCACTGGACTCCTCTCTCTTGTCCTATGCCTTGAATTGTACCACACTGACTGCTTCACCCTTCTGACTTCCTCACGAGACCTTAAGCGCTGCACATCAATTTTGCTGTCATTCATCAGTCCAAGCGAGTTGAGCCCTCTTCCAAACATCAATTTCGCTGGGGAGTACCCATTGCCCAACGGAGTGTCTCTGTATGCGCATAATGCTGCCTGCAGGTTTATATTTCTATCCATTAGCCTTTTAACGGTCTGGACTGCCCGCTCCGCCTCTCCATTACTCTGTGGATATCGTGGGGAACTCGTGACATGTTGAATCTTCCACTTTAGGAGGAATGCCTGGAATAGCTCCGACATAAATTGCGGCCCACAATCACTTACTAACGTATTGGGCACTCCAAGAAGACAAAATGTTTTCTCCAGCTTCCTAATTATGGCCGCTGCATCTGTGGATTCCTTAAGCTCGTCAACGGTTATGTACCGACTGTAGTAGTCAACAACTATTAGATAGGTCTTCCCATCCTTCACAAATAAGTCTGACGCCAATCTCCACCATGGTCTTTCAGGTAATGGCGTCGAAATCAATGGCTCTTTCGGTTTTCTACGGAACTCTTCACAGGTTGGGCATGCCTTAACCATATCTCTAATCTCACGTGTGAGCCCTGGCCACCACACCACATCTACTGCTCGCTGGATACATTTTGTCTCCCCCTGATGCCCCTTATGAATATCCTCCATAACTTTTCTCTCCAATTCCGGAATAAAGATCCAGTCGTTGTAGAATACAATACCCTTCACAAATGTAAGGTAATCTCGAAATGAGTAGAACGGCTTTACTGCCTCCTCCACTTGTACTTGCGAGGGCCACCCATTCACAATGTAACGTACTAATGCCATTCCTACGGCGTCCTCTATCATTGCTGCTCGTATTCGCTCACACCTATTGGTAGATATTGGCAAGGAGTCGACCAACTCTGCCACAATATGGGATTCCTTACAGCACTGATAGTCCCCTGTCCATACATCTAAAGGTGCTCTGGACAATGCGTCTGCCAGCACTAACTTGTGGCCCGGGGTATATGCAATAGTATTGCAAAAATTCATCATGCGAAGCCTAAACCGTTGTACCTGCAGTGGTAGCTTGGCCAATTCCTTACTGCCTAGCACTGCCACTAACGGTCTATGATCTGTTTCGATCGCAAAAGGACGTCCGGCTAAGTAGTAATGAAACTTGTCACATGCCCAACATATTGCCAACGCTTCTTTCTCCATCTGTGCATACCTCTGCTCTGTCTCTGTCATTGTCCGAGATGCGTATGCAACCGGCCTCCAGTCTGCGCCAACCTTCTGTAACAACGCTGCGCCCAATCCAAATGAAGATGCATCTGTGCTCACCATTGTGTCCCTTTCTAGTCGAAATGGTGTTAGTGTGGGTGTCGCTGCCATCATGCACTTTAACTTTTGAAGCTCAGCTGCATGTTTCTCAGTCCATATCCAACTGGTCTCTTTGCCTAATAACTGTCTCAATGCTGCCGTCTCTCTAGCCAGCGATGCCGAGAATTTCCCTAGATAATTCACAATTCCAAAGAATCGTCTCAAATCTCTGCGGCACCCTGGAGTAGGAAAATTAACGATAGCTTTTGTCTTGTCTGGGTCAGCCTGGATACCACTTTCATTTATCACGTGCCCTAGAACATTAACTGAAGAGCTGTTAAATACGCATTTCTCGGTATTTAGGGTAATGCCTGCTCTTTCAAGATTGTGTAATACACGGGTCAGCCTCTGATCATGCTCATGCTGAGTTGGTGCATACACAAGAAGATCATCCATTTGACAGACGACTCCTGGGGCATCAGCCAGTATCTTTTGCATCTCCCGTTGAAAGATCTCTGGTGCAGATGTGATACAAAATGGTAATCTCTTACAAATATATCTGCCAAATGGTGTGATAAAGGCTGTCAACTTCTGAGAGTCTTCATGCAGTCTCATCTGCCAGTAGCCGCAGTTGGCATCTAGTTTAGAAAATATCTTCGCACTCCCCAATTCGCTGAGTGTTTCTTCTGTCACTGGTAATGGGTGATTCTCTCGTTTAACGGCTCCATTTAATCTGGTGAAGTCAATACATACCCGAATTTTCTTATTCTTCTTTGGAACAACTACTATTGGTGCACACCAATCAGTGGTTTGCTCTATTTTCTCAATCACGCCCAGCTTTTCCATGCGAGCCAGTTCCTCTTAAAGTGGTTTCTTCCGAGCTGCTGCCACTCTTCTGGGAACAGCCTGGGCAAACGGTGTAACCCGATTATTCAGAGTTATCCGAACTTTATTCTCCATCATTCCTAGACCGCAGAACAATTTAGGGAACCTACCACGCCACTCTCTCCCAGCCTCTATTTTCAAGTCATGCACAAATTGGATTAAGCCCAACGCCGAGATAGCCGGTTTTCCTAGTAGTGGTTGGACCAAACCCTTCACAATATACAGTCTCCGTTACACATTTATCTCCCAGGGTCAGTTAACTTCAGCACTTCCTTCAGTGTCCAATCTATGGTTGCCTGCACCTCTTAATGATTTAACGGAATGTGAGACTCTGTCAAAACAGTGTGACAGCGTTGAGGGTACTGCTGTCACTGCTGCCCCTGTGTCAATTTTAAATTTAACTAAGTGACTATCAACTTGCAACTGAACATACCAAGCTCCGCCTGCATCTGTGACGGAGGTCACTGCTTCTAGTCGTTGGGAGTCCATGTCAGATCCTAAAAATAGACCTTCCATTGCTGTGGCGGATTCTAATGTAGTCTGAGATTCCGTGAGAGCATGAGCTGCGCTTTGCCTCCTGCCTTTACAAGCCCTTGCACCAGCCCAGTGTCCCCTCTTCTTGCATACATGGCACACACTATTTCTAGCATAGCAAGTGGATTGGCCATGGTTTCTGTTACAGAAGTAGCATTTATTATTCCCCATGCCACTCTTCATCTTTGGCACCACATTTGTTTTGCGATTCGACACTGCTTCGACCATACATGCACTTGATGATCTGGCGTGTCTCTCTGACAGACTCGGAGAGAAAAGCACAGCATCCTCGTTACACTCCACCATCCAGGCCGCTTGCTCATGGTGGCTGACATACTGTTTAGCCTTCTGTATGCATCTAGTTAACGTTAAGTCCTCCAAATCAATAAGATACTCTCTGAGCTTGCTATTATCCACTCCCACCACTATCCTGTCCCTAATCAAATCATCGCTTACTTCACCGTAGTCGCAGAGGCTCGCCTGTTGCTGTAACTCTGTGATAAACTGATGAATCGGCTTGCCTTCCTGTCTCAAACTGTTAAATTTTACACGCTCGTAAATTACATTCTTGACAGGCTCAAAATGTCTGCCAAACATGGCCAACACGTTGGCTAAGGTCTTTGTCTCCCCTTCATTCGTTGCATGAAATGTAAACTGGTTATAAATTGGCACACTATCCGAGCCCATTAGCAGTAGTAAATTGGCAATTTGTTCCTCCTCTTCCATATCCGCAAACTTTTTGGCAACTTTGTAAATCTCAAATTGTGCTTTAAATGTTTTCCATTCGGTCGCCAGATTTCCCCCCGTGAAATTCAACCTCCTTACAAACCTACTACTCTCCTGAGAATCTGCCATCTCTAATAATAATATTGTTAATCAATTGGGTTCGACCAAACCTCCTACGGAAATGCACTGATCAATTGTGATATGGATACTACTTCAGGTTCGACCAAACCTGATGTTACTCACCTTTGTATCATATAATACTCACGCAATTAGATAGACAGGCTCTGACAGGTAGGTAGCGAACAACAATAATAAATTTAATAATAAATAAGAATCCTGGAATTCGACCAAATTCCGAAAGCACCACGTAAATAAATCAATAATACGTGCAAACTTCTGACACCATGTAACAGGATCCAACATAACTAGTAGGAAGGAGTTACTACTTGTACCTTGTTTGTATTAAGCAACCTGTAATAGCGTCCTCTTGGCTTCACGTCAGGACAAGCAGTGCTAGCTTATCCGAAAGCGTTGCTAAAACCCTGTCACGTGTTGGTCATGTGACGTAGTCCCGGATCTCTCACATAAACAATGACAAAATAGTAGAATTAAACAACAATTGTCAATAACAATTGTCAATAACAATTGTCAATAACAATTGTCAATAACAATTGTCAATAACAATTGTCAATAACAATTGTCAATAACAATTGTCAATAACAATTGTCAATAACAATTGTCAATAACAATTGTCAATAACAATTGTCAATAACAATTGTCAATAACAATTGTCAATAACAATTGTCAATAACAATTGTCAATAACAATTGTCAATAACAATTGTCAATAACAATTGTCAATAACAATTGTCAATAACAATTGTCAATAACAATTGTCAATAACAATTGTCAATAACAATTGTCAATAACAATGTCAATGACAATTGTCAATGACAATTGTCAATGACAATTGTCAATGACAATTGTCAATGACAATTGTCAATGACAATTGTCAATGACAATTGTCAATGACAATTGTCAATGACAATTGTCAATGACAATTGTCAATGACAATTGTCAATGACAATTGTCAATGACAATTGTCAATGACAATTGTCAATGACAATTGTCAATGACAATTGTCAATGACAATTGTCAATAATAATTGTCAATGACAATTGTCAATAACAATTGTCAATAACAATTGTCAATAACAATTGTCAATAACAATTGTCAATAACAATTGTCAATAACAATTGTCAATAATAATTGTCAATAATAATTGTCAATAATAATTGTCAATAATAATTGTCAATAACAATTGTCAATAATAATTGTCAATAATAATTGTCAATAATAATTGTCATTAATAATTGTCAATAATAATTGTCAATAATAATTGTCAATAATAATTGTCAATAATAATTGTCAATAATAATTGTCAATAATAATTGTCAATAATAATTGTCAATAATAATTGTCAATAATAATTGTCAATAATAATTGTCAATAATAATTGTCAATAATAATTGTCAATAATAATTGTCAATAATAATTGTCAATAATAATTGTCAATAATTGTCAATAATAATTGTCAATAATCTTAATAATAATAATAATCCTAATAATAATAATAATCTTAATAATAATAATAATCTTAATAATAATAATAATCTTAATAATAATAATAATCTTAATAATAATAATAATAATTATAATAATAACAATAACAATAATAAATAATTAGAAGAAATAATAATAATAATAATAATAATAAATAAATAATTATAATAAATGACTATAACAAATAATAATTATAATAAGTAATAACAATAAACAATTATAATAAATAATAATTATACTAAATAATAATTACAATAAATAATAATTATTATAATAAATAAGTATAATAATAATTGTGAAATTATTTCCAACTTATTTCCAACTTTGTTCACCTTCATGTATAAACTGGAGACTGGTTCTATGTCTATCCTTTTCTTTATGCCTGTGAGACTTCGTAACAGTATTCGAAATATTGATAAAAGTGAAAATCTTACTTAACAAACAGATGTCAGTAGTAATATATGAGCAGATCTCCCTACCAAGTGTTTTTTTGTGGATTAGACCTTGGAGGTTATGCAATGGGTTACGACGTTGGATGAATTCGCCGAGTTTATATTGTATTTTACTTGAGGGGTACTTGAGTGGCATTTGAGTGGCATTTAAGTGGCATTTGAGTTTTTGATTATTTTTTTACTTATTTTGAACTTATATGGCATATAGATTTTGCATGTATGGCATTTGATTTTTTTGATAGTTTTAACATTGTATATAAATGAAAACGTGATAAGATTGTATGGTTATTGGAAGTTAAGATGTCGACGGAGGATGATGTTGAGATGAGACCGATGAATGAAGTTGATACTATTGATGGTGCTGAACGTGATATGATAGATGTTTTACCGAGTATGAAGCGTAAAGCGTTGATAATTATGATAATTTTGGTATTTGTCGTAGGGCTTTCCACTTTTGGAGGTGTTACTGAGTTTAGTATGTATGAAGAAGCTATGGAAAAAATACAAAAAGCGAGAAACTCTCCTGTTGGAATCATAAATGAAACTACTGTTGATTGATGAACATCTTTTTATGATGAATGGGAAACCTGAAGATTATGACCCGACGATGCGATCTCCTTTTACAGCAATGATTGCAGGACCAACTGGATCGGGAAAGACGCAAGCGATTTTTCGAATGATTGAAGCTAGTCAGACTATAGCACACCCTCCACCAACAGAGATTCACTACTGTTATGGAGCCTACCAAAAAGCCTTTGATGATGTATCAGGAGTGATTTTTCATGAAGGCATGATAGATATAACAGTGAGTTTTCCCAGAGATGGTAAAAATCGATGGCTGATAATTGATGATCTCATGGATGAAGTTTCTGGTAAAGCTGATGCTAATGCTTTGTATACAAAACATAGTCATCATTTGAACATAAGTGTGTGTTTTTATTGTTCAGAATCTGTTTTTAAAAGGAAATCGTACAATTTCCTTGAATAGTCATTATTTTTTTCTTTTTAAAAACCCTAGAGATGCTTCTTCTATTTCCTATTTGGCTCGACAATGTTTTCCATCAAAAATAAAATATGTACAAGAAGCTTTTGAAGATGCGACAAAGAAACCATACTCTTATTTACGAATAGATACGACTCAACAAACGAATGATCAATATAGACTATTGGGAAATTTTACATCAGTTCTCCCTATGATATTATATGTACCCAAGTAAAAGGATATAAATACAATTACTATTCACTTCATCTCAATCGTATTTTGTTATTCAACGACGCAACACGAAAGCATTATAATGTCTAAAGCTTTGGAGAAAAAATTAACAAAAAATGCAGCTGTGTTGTTATCGCTCAACAATACAACCTTTGCTATTCAAAAGTCTGTTATAGCCAAAGCCAAAAAGGAGTTTATTATGACTCTAATGGAATGTGCTAAAGCTATTATAAATGGAACGATACCATTGACATCATCTCAGTATAATGAGTTGCAGCGAAACGTGAAGGATATTAGCGCTTTAGTAAGAAAATCAACGTTAGATGATAAGAAAGCTGTATTGCAAAAAGGAGGATTTTTAGGTGCTCTACTAGGACCTATCATCAGCAATATAGTTCCTGGGTTACTTAAAAGTGTGCTAGGCGGAGGGAGAAGATAAAGATGAAACTCTCAACACGAATGATGCGAAATAGAATGGCGATTTTAGCTCTGGATGATCTGAGTAAGAAAGGAAAAATCGCTATAGTCGAAAAGGCTAACTCAGATTTGTTTCAATCATTGATAGAAAGTGTTAAAAATATTATATTAGGTAATGTTCCTCTTGATTCTGAGCAGTTTATTGAGTTGCAGCGTTACAAGAAGGAGCTACATAAACTTAGTGGTAGAGGGAGAGTTGATGATAAGCGTAAAATTTTGATTCAGAGTGGTAGAGGGAATCTTTTGGATGCTATTATAACACCTATTGTATCTGTTTTATCATCAATAAAAAGATGAATCGTCAGCCTTTAACATTCTCCAGACGTAATTTTATACTCACTGAAGATGAATACTATAGATTAACGGAAAGAAAGGATGATAAAACAGTGGTAAAGGAAGAGAAAACCAGACCTCCATTGTATTATAATCCTATGGAAGCTATAACAGTGAGAAATATGAAGCGAAAGCGAAATGAACTACTGGAAACGGCTTATGATTCTGACTTATCCTCATACGAAAAGTTAGATGAAAATGTTGAAAACCTACGTAGGTATTTGTCTGATGTCAAAAAGATTAAAAATAACCAAAACCAGACACAAAAGGATAGTTGGAATCTCATTAAGAAAAAAAAGACAGAGTCTACTTTTCCTTTGGCCAATAGCACAGTTATCGATAATAAACCTAATGTCTTTTCACCAAATGTTGATAAAGACAATGAGTTAGAATCAGTGAAAGTGGTTGATGATGATGATGATATTGGGATGGAATTAATAAAAGGAAGGTTGTTTGATACTGAAGACACAACCTTACTAGGAAGTACATTTCTTACTGATGGAGATGATGAGCACGATAGTGAAAGCGGAAATTTAAAAGATTTTGAAAAAAAGCAGCTGATTTAACAACAAAAAAGAGTGATCAAACGATCGCTGTCAGAATGTTGAATAATCTGAGTAAAATTGGTAGATACGACTCGGAGAAGAACAGACTGAAAATTGGAGAACATTGGTTGAATCCTAGGACTTCCAAAACTTTACTACGAGACGTTCTAACCGAAGGAGGTAAAATACAATCGGGAAATACCAATTACAGTAGATTTAAAAGCCTGCTAACTGATGAAGGAATCACAACTGTCAGAAAATCCCCGCATCGAACACGTAAGACTCAGAAGAAAAAGTTGGTCGTTCCCGGTACTAATTCATGGACATCGACACGCTAAAAGAGTTGTATTACAATCCTGCATTACATACATCTCTACGAGGAGCTAGAGCTTTACTGAAAGCTCGTAGAAAACGAGAGGGAGAAAAAAGAATCCGTGAATGGTTGAGTGGTGAGGATGCCTACACATTACATAAAAAAGTTGTAACCAAGTTTAAGCGTCGTCCTACAATTGTAGCTGGAATAGGGGAGCAGCTACAGGTAGATTTGATGGATGTTCGATCTCGAAGAGATGAAAATAATAATACAGCATTTTTACTGACTGCTATTGATTCTTTATCTAGAAAAGGTTGGGCTGTGCCGCTCATCAACAAATCAGGACCGGTAGTAGCAAGAGGATTGAGAAGAATACTAGAAGGGGAAAACTATAAAGCTTTACAATCTGATAAAGGTAAAGAGTTTGACAACGTCAATGTCAAGACTCTGCTGGCGGAAAAAAAGATCAAGCGCTTTACAACCGAAAATGAAACGATAAAGGCATCGATGGTGGAGCGTTTTAACAGAACTTTAAAAGAGAAGATATATAGATATTTGACATATAAAGATGATGATAGATACATTGATGTTTTACCAGAAATGGTTAATGCATACAACAACACAATTCATGGTGCTATAGGTATGAGACCAAATGATGTGAATTTTCAAAATCAAGAACTTGTATGGAATCGTGTGTATGAAGGAGGTGAACATAGTTTAACTCAAGAAGCAAAACTAAAGGTTGGGGATTATGTGAGAATAAGTAAGGCAAGAGGAGCGTTTGAAAGAGGATACACCCCGAATTGGACGATTGAGATTTTTATAATCACCGATGTACTTATTGATGAAAAACCTGTTGTATATAGGGTGAAAGATTTAGCTGAGGAGATGATCGATGGTACCTTTTACGAAAAAGAGTTGCAAAAAGTAAAAAAACCCACGATTTTCAGAATTGAAAAGATACTGGGAAGAAGAATGAGAAGAGGTAAAAGACAGATTCTGGTTAAGTGGTTAGGTTATGGAGAAAAGTTCAATGACTGGGTAGATGAATAGTTTATAAGGAAACAACGCTTGATATAATCATCATACGTTGGGAAAATGTCGATGCTGATAACTTTACCCTCAAACTCTAGTGGTGAAGAGTTTCCTGATAATAACAATTCCGAATTTACAGTGAGACTGTATAAATATTTGGTTATCGATGGCGGTAAATGGGAGCTAGCTCTGCTAGATATGACTTATTCTAATAATTGGAAAAATGTTACCGAAGGGAAAATATATCTAGAAAAGACTAATGTCTCTGGTAAAAGCGAAAAGTCCTTCATCCTAATCGGTAATGGAAGATATGATAGTATAGAGGAGTTGGAGGAGATTATACGAAAGAGAATGAATGAAATGGATTTAGACAAGAAATTCGCCATCTCCTACAACAAGATCACCAACACCGCTTTACTAACTAACAGTGATCCTGATACTGCCATAAGCTTTTCCAAAGATATAGCATATATTTTTGGATTTGAATCAAAAACTACATACCCTCGTGGTAGATACAATAATATCACACCCCCTGATATAAATTCCGGTTTAACATCCCTGTATGTTTATTCCAACATTGTTGATAATAGAATGGTAGGAGATACGAATGTACCTTTATTGAGAGTAGTTCCAGTTCAAGGAAAGAAGAATAGTGTTGTGTATCAAGAATTTAAAAATCCCCACTATGTTGACGCTTCATCACTAAATAGTGATATGATTAAAGTACTTATAACGAGTGACGACGGTCAACGAATACCATTTGATGGTGGAAAGGTTGTGTTGACGGTTCACTATAGAGAGAAAAAATCAAAATGAGTTTGGTACGATACACCCCTGAGGATTCAAAAGATTTTTTTGATGAGTACTACAAGATGCAAGCTGGAAATGGAATTGGAGTGTATAGTGGACGACGAGTGATGCCTAATATGAGAGGAAATGGACTTGGTAGTATTTTTTCAAGTTTACTTAAATCTGCAGCACCAATGCTGAAAAGAGGAGCAATTAATTTGGGGAAAAGAGCATTGACTGTAGGTGGAAATGTAGCGCGTGATGTCATCGATGGTCAAAGTTTTGCAGCGTCGGCAAAGAAGAGGGGATTGGCAGAGTTGAATGATCTGGGGGGAGATGTGCTCAATGCAGTTCGTCCAGATAGAATGAAAAGGAGAAAAACAAGAGGTGGAAAGAAGAGGAGAGGTGTTGGTAATCGTGGTATATTTTAATAGCAGTAGAATCCGGTATGAAGACAGCTGAGCTTGATATCTATATTCATTAAGCGGTAACGCTTCAAGCATTCATCACTCGCAAAAGATGGCTAGCCTAAATGGAACAACAGGTAATAAGTTGGAAGGTTCTTCCTACAACATAAATCCAACGTTGGATGTATTTGCTACGGAACCAACAAACATATCGGTAGAAAGATTGGAATATGTTGTCATCAGACCTGATAGGTTAGATCCTTATGGTAGTATTGAGTTAACCTTGTCAGGGAGCACTGAACATTACACAGATCTTTACAACTCGTTTCTGCAAGTTGAAGCCACGGTTGTTCAAGATGATGGAACCAATATTACAGGTAATGATGATGATGCAGTTGTGTGGATGGGGGATTCAATGCATGCATTATTCAGTGAGTTGAAAATGTCGATAGAAGGAACCACCGTTGAATACGCTAACAACTACGGTTTACGCTCCTACTTTTCACAACTACTCGAAAACAGTGCAGAAAGAAAGAAATATCAAGGTAAGATGGAAGGATGGTTGTATGATGATTCAACTAGCAAAGACGGTGGTCATCACAAAACCGCTGATAAGAAAAAGAGGAGAGCTCTAATCATAGGTGGAAAGACAATAGAATTAACTGGAAAACCTCATCTCGCATTATTTCAGCAGAAAAAACTAATAATACCAGGTCCTACTATGCAGCTGGAGTTTGAGCGCGGCTCTGCCAAACTAGCTTTGTTTGCTGCGGATGAGGTGCCTGCAGGAGGGGCAAAGATTAGAATTGATAAATTTGAACTTCATCTTTGTAAAGTTAAGGTGAATCCTACAATACAAAACTCCCAACTCAGTTTGGCATTGGAAGGCCACAACTACATTTATCCTGTTGATCGAAAACGGATAAAACTATATGGAATTCGTGCTGGTGTTGCGCAGATCGACATCACTTTGGAAGAAAACAAACAAAAACCTAAACAAATTTATTTAGGTTTAGTTAATCACAACGCAATGAACGGACGTTTCGCCTTGAATCCATATAGAATGCAGCATGCTAGTGTTGATAGTATTGTATTGAGAGTTGGTGATTGTCCAATTGGAAGGAGATTTGAACCAAATTATGCTAGAGGAATTTTTGGAAGAGAATATCATCAGTTTCTACACGCTACCGGAACTTTGCTTGAAGGCGATAGTCTTGGTATTACGAAAGAACAATACCTTGATGGTACTACACTTTATGGATTTGATTTGACTGGTGATTTTCTTAAAGAAGGTTTTCACTCTATGAAAAATGTCACAACAAGTGTGGAAATTCGTTTTAGCGCTAACACGACGGATGGATTATCCCTGGTAGCATACTTTGTAAAAGACGGTGTGTTGGAGATGGATAGCATTCTTCAATTAACTATCGGAGGCGACGCAGTGCTTTAAACAGAAAGTTACAGATGAATACCATACAAATTCGATCGATCTTATCTTCAGACGTTTTATGTCAAAGCGTAGGGATTCATGTTGGAGCTAGAGAACAGTTTTGGAAGCAAATTTGCAATTTTCCAACAGGATGTTTCGTATTCAACACCCATTATTCTCATCAACCCGGGGAGCATTGGTTGGCTGTGTACGCTAATGATTCAGAGGTGGATTTTTTTGACTCGTTTGGACGTTCTGTTTCCTTTTATCCGGATGTAAATGAAATACTAAGTATTCATGGAGGATATGAAACAATACGAAGTAATGAAACACAACTACAAAGTTTTTTGTCAACTGTATGTGGCGACTATTGTGTATACTTTTGTTTACTGAGAAGTAGAGGATGGAGTATGGATGAAATTGTTAGAAGTTTACGAGACATAGGAGATAGTGAGATGAGAGATCACTCAATACGGAGATTTATCATACAGACCTATCCTAACTTCGAGTTCATAGAAGATGATACAGTAGAAGGAATAGATGGTGTACATATACAAGGAACTAATTTACTAAGTAAATTGTTAAAATAAATTATTATAATTGATTTTTATTTGATATAACAAATATAATGAATAAAATACAACTTATCTCATTATTTGTGCTAAACACTACAGAACCTATAAAAACTATTATTTTGTAATGTTTCAAGCAAGAAGTAAATAAGATCTTCTCATTTTCTTCCTCAGGAGCGCTCTTTAGTTATATCCAAAAGACATAGTAACTAATGACTCTATCATACATAGTTATATGAATTAATTTTACAAAAATACTTCAGATCTTTCTTTAAATAGATATGAAACTTACCATCATAGAAGACGAGTCACATCCTTTGTGTTATCGATTAAGGCTCTGATATGTTGTTCTGGACAATTCTCTTTTTCATTTTCATCAAAGTAGGAGAGACAGGTGTGCTGCAGCGAAGTATCAAACAGTTCTGAGACTTGAATGAAAGCTTGAAGAGCTGAGAGTAGAATGATGTCGTAGGAAATCATGTTGTTCGTATTTTGTTTCAGTCCTCTGAATACGATTACACCACTTTTTTCCGCCACCACAGATGAAGCTATTTGAGCAGGGATGCTAAGATCTCCAATCAATAGCTCTCCTTTCACCATACATCTGTAATTAGCCACTATAACATCAGCAGTCTTGTTCCAACGAGTATCACATTTTCTTAGCATTCCAGGATTCTCATAAGCTATAACACTTCCTGTCGGAAAATCGTGTAGGTGAGCAACACTGAAATAAGCCTGTATTTGTCTCAAACTCTTGCCATACAAAGAGTTGAATGGATCGTTGATCTTTCGATTACATCCATGAGATTCAGCAGTACGAAAAATCGCATCTCCTGTCTTTCCTTCTCCCATATAAATTAAAACAATTGGACGTGTTTGCTTAGCTTTATTAACAAGCAGTCCTATTTCGGTTGAAACATCACTCTTCACCCGAGTTATCTTCTTATCCTTTCGGTAGTTGTAAATCATGGTGCACTTTGATTCATCACGAAATTCAACAGACAACACCTCCATAACTGTTGGTACTGGTAGTTCTCGGATTTCCATGGATTCTTCAAGTTTTTCTAGACTATCTGGAGAGAGAGAGTTTATTAACCCAGCGCTCTTGTAGGTGAGAGTGGTTAGTTCATTACTTCCAGCATCTTGAAAGGGTATTCTGGTGTGACGAAAAAGCGTTTCATCTCCAACATCCGTCAAAACTAGTTTTTTGCACTTCGAGCCAGTTTCATTCTCATCTTTTGTCAAATCAATAAAAGATCGTTTCCTCATCGATGTTCTTTTTGAAGACAGCTTGTTAGTAGGAGATGTGAATGAAGTAAAATCTTGTTGGGATTCTGGTTCATCAACCACCAATTGACTTTCTGCCATATCAAAGATAGGAGAAGGTGATGGGGAAAGGGTTTGCTGGGATCCTGCTTCTTCATTCATCGGTTGACTTCCTTCGTCTTGAGTATTCATTCTAAAAAAACAAAACATTTTGTTTAATTTTTCGTAATTAATTTTAAAAGATCATAAAGGTCATAAACCTTCAGCTAGTAGCGTTAGCTAACAAAAAATAAATATTTTTACTCTTACCTTTATAAAGAAGATGAGCTCCTAGTTGTTGCAATGAAAGATTTAGTAGATGTTGCTTCTCCGCTAGTCGTTGTAGAACTGGATGCTTTCTGTGTGAAAACAGTGGCTCTTAAATAGGTAAAGTTGCACTGATTAAATCCTATGAATCAACATTTTTTCACGCGAATACAACCCAATGCTTTCGCGGGAATAAACATTTAATTTTCACGCGAATGGAAACTGTTGCTTTCGCGGGAATGAATACTTTATTTTCACGCGAATACAAACCGTTGCTTTCGCGGGAATAAATATTTTATTTTCACGCGAATACAAACCAATGCTTTCGCGGGAATAAACATTTAATTTTCACGCGAATGGAAACTGTTGCTTTCGCGGGAATGAATACTTTATTTTCACGCGAATACAAACCGTTGCTTTCGCGGGAATAAATATTTTATTTTCACGCGAATACAAACCAATGCTTTCGCGGGAATAAACATTTAATTTTCATGCAAATGGAAACTGTTGCTTTCGCGGGAATGAATACTTTATTTTCACGCGAATACAAACCGTTGCTTTCGCGGGAATAAATATTTTATTTTCACGCAAATACAAACCAATGTTTTCGCGGGAATAAATAATTTATTTTCACGCG
Source organism: Cryptosula pallasiana (assembly GCA_945261195.1). Taxonomy (NCBI): domain Eukaryota; kingdom Metazoa; phylum Bryozoa; class Gymnolaemata; order Cheilostomatida; family Cryptosulidae; genus Cryptosula; species Cryptosula pallasiana. Next base: position 359,166 of record CALYOO010000010.1, on the reverse strand, counting down.
AATGGAAACCGTTGCTTTCGCGGGAATAAACATTTTATTTTCACGCGAATAGAAACCAATTTTTCGCGGGAATAAATAATTTATTTTCACGCGAATAGAAACCGTTGCTTTCGCGGGAATAAACATTTTATTTTCACGCGAATAGAAACCAATGTTTTCGCGGGAATAAATAATTTATTTTCACGCGAATACAAACCAATGCTTTCGCGGGAATAAACATTTTATTTTCACGCGAATACAAACCAATGTTTTCGCGGGAATAAATAATTTTATTTTCACGCGAATGGAAACCATTGCTTTCGCGGGAATAAAAATTTTATTTTCACGCGAATACAAACCAATGCTTTCGCGGGAATATATACTTTATTTTCACGCGAATGGAAACCGTTGCTTTCGCGGGAATGAAATTTTTTATTTTCACGCGAATAAAACAGGGATATTTCACGCGAATAACACTATTCTGATAGAGTTTTCGCGTGAGTGTTTTTAATGGCTATAAGCTAAATGAGTAGGAGTGGCTTATACTATATAAGAACAGCTCTCTCTGCATAGAAATCATTCTCTCCAGCAATAAAACATCGACTACTACAGCTGATTACATCAACTACTACAACTGATTCATCAACTGCTACAACTGATTTCATCAACTACTACAGCTGATTTCTTGGTGATAAGGTAAGAATTAATAGAAAAATTACTTAATAAAAGTTAAAATGTAATTATTTTACAACACTGTTTAATCATCATATACTAATACTTAACATTTTATTTTAGTTCATTATGAGTTCAAAAAGATACACAATCAAAGACTACCTTCCAAAGATATATCATAGCTATATTAAAGAAAATGTTGAAGTACAGGAAAAGATTGGATATCGCTTGACATTACAAGCTATATTATTATGTATGACACAGCATTTGCTAACTGTAGCTTCTTTACATGGAGAACTTTCACCGATACAATACCGACCATACACTACACATAAATACGTTGACAATTCAGTAGAAATATTTAAGCTTATGACTAAAAACAATTTTCAAACAGTTGTAAAAATGTCAAAAACTGTCAGTATTAATGATTACTTAAAGAAAATTCAAAGAAAAGTGTGGAATAAAGAGCTCACTCAAAAATTGATTTCAATACAATGGACTACTGAATTATTATATCATTTTCAATCAGATATATGTAGATACATACAAACGGATGAAAATCTCTCATCATCCATTTTTTCATTTGAAATGATATTGGAACTATTTCAAGCTTACAATATTTAATATGTTCTCTTTATGTATCCCTACTTATTATACAATAAATGTATATATTCACATATTGTTTCATTTTTAATCAATGTATTTATTCAATGTAGATGTATCTCCTCTCTCCTCTCTCTCCTCTTTTCCTCTCTCCTTTCTCTCAAGATGCCATATGAGTTCGAGTTATGTAAAAAAATTATCAAAACTTAAATGCCATACATTCAAAATCTAGATGCCATATGAGTTCAAATCAAGTAAAAAAATAATCAAAACTCGAATGCCACTTAAATGCCATTCAAATGCCACTCAAGTACCCCTCAAATGAAATACAATATAAACTCGGCGAATTCATCCAACGCCGTAACCCATTGTCTCAACTCCAAGATCAAATCCACAAAAAAACACTTGGTAGGGAGATCTGCTCATATATTACTACTGATGTCCAACTGTTCATGTGTGAAAGAGATGTACAGTACTGCCTGAAGATTCAGCTTTTCGAACTCGAACTGTTGAAGGCAATTTCGGAAAGTTGCATGGCATTTGCAGTTAGAACTTCGATAAAAATTCTCAAGTTGAGCTACTTTTGTACTGACAGATGTAGGTGTGGTGCTTTCAAGAGCTGTTGGCATCTGACCAGCAGCATCAACCTCTATATCGGCAGTTTCGTTATTATTATTATTCATATTATTATTAATAATTGGAGCATTTTCATGTTGAGAAGTATCCTCATCAGCTTCTAACTCAATATCCACAGCCCGATCCTCAGCACAAGCTGAGGTCCAGTCACTATTATCATCTTCGCTATCGTAATCCCGTGAATTGAGGTTAAAATAATCATTTTCAACTTCAGCGAGTAAAGCATCAAAATGTACAAAACTTGCAGGGGCGGCCATTTTGAAGAACTTCCGGTAGGCATAGCAACGACTTTGAACGATTTATTCCGGCAGTTTTCGTGTGTCTAGCCAATTGGAGATTCCAGATCCGGAATCTACACGTCTTATTTGTCTAGGACAATGTATTTTCCAAAATCTTCTGTTTACAAAATAATTCCACATGTAGTTACGTTTTGCGTTATACTGTACATATAGCAATAGCGCACTAAAACCAATTTTAATAGGACATGCCACATATATATATAACAGTGAGTAAATCAACTACCTCTATATACACAGCAGTGAGTAGATCAACCACCTCTATATACAGTAGTGAGTAAATCTACTACCTATATATACAACAGTGAGTAGATCAACTACCTCTCTATACAGCAGTGAGTAGACCAACTACCTCTATATACAACAGTGAGTAGATCAACTAGCTCTAAATACAGTAGTGAGTAGACCAACTACCTCTATATACAGTAGTGAGTAGATCAACTACCTCTCTATGTATACAAAAGTGAGTAGATCAACTACCTCTATATATACAGCAGTGAGTAGATCAGCTACCCCTCTATACAGCAGTGAGTAGATCAACTACCTCTATATACAGTAGTGAGTAAATCAACTACCTCTCTACATATACAGCAGTGAGTAGATCAACTACCTCTCTATATACAGCAGTGAGTAGATCAACTACCTCTATATATAAAGTAGAGAGTAGATCAACTACCTCTACAGACAGCAGTGAGTAGATCAACTACCTATATTTACAGCAGTGAGTAGATCAACTACCTCTATATACAGCAGTGAGTAGAACAACTACCTCTATATATAAAGTAGAGAGTAGATCAACTACCTCTATAGACAGCAGTGAGTAGATCAACTACCTATATTTACAGCAGTGAGTAGATCAACTACCTCTAAATACAACAGTGAGTAGATGAACTGCCTCTATATACAGCAGTAAGCAGATCAGCTACCTCTATATATACAGCAGTGAGTAGATCAACTACCTATATATACTACAGTGACTAGAACAACTACCTCGATATACACAAAAGTGAGCATATCAACTACCTCTATATACTGCAGTGAGTAGACCAACTACCTCTATATACAGTAGTGAGTAGATCAACTACCTCTATATACAGTAGTGAGTAGATGAACTACCTCTATATATACAGCAGTGAGTAGACCAACCAACTATTTATATATACAGCAGTGAGTAAACCAACTACCTGTATATACAGTAGTGAGTAGATCAACTACCTCTATATCTACAGCAGTGAGTGGATCAACTACCTCTATATACACAATAGTGAATAGATCAACCACCTCTATATACAACAGTGAGCAGATCAACTACCTCTATATACAGTAGTGAGTAGATCAACTACCTCTATATATACAGCAGTGAGTAGATCAACTACCTGTAGATACAGTAGTGAGTAGATCAACTACCTCTATATACAGTTGTGAGTAGATCAACTGCATCTCTATAGACAGCAGTGAGTAGATCAACTACCTCTATTTACAGTAGTGAGTAGAACCACTACCTCTTTATACAGCAGTGAGTAGATCAACTACCTCCATATACAGTAGTGAGTAGATCAACTACATCTCTATATACAGCAGTGAGTAGATCAACTACCTCTATTTACAGTAGTGAGTAGAACCACTACCTCTTTATACAGCAGTGAGTAGATCAACTACCTCTCTATAAACAGTAGTGAGTAGATCAACTACCTCTATATATACAACAGTGAGTAGATCAACTGCCTCTCTATGTACAGTAGTAAGTTGATCCACTACCTCCATATACTGCAGTGAGTAGTTCAACTACCTCTATATACAGCAGTGAGTAGATCAACTACCTCTATATATACAACAGTGAGTAGATCAACTACCTCTATAAACAGCAGTGAGTAGATCAACTACCTCTCGATATACAACAGTGAGTAGATCAACTACCTCTCTATATACAGCAGAGAGCAAATCAACTACCTCTCTATATACTGCAGTAAGTAGATCAACTACCTATATATACAGCAGTGAGTAGATAAACTACCTCTATATATACAGCAGTGAGTAGATCAACTACCTCTATATACAGTAGTGAGTAGATCAACTACCTCTATATGCAGTAGTGAGTAGTCCAACTACCTCTATATACAGTAGTGAGTAGATCAGCTACCTCTATATACACAGCAGTGAATAGATCAACCACCTCTATATACAACAGTGAGCAGATCAACCACCTCTATATACAGTAGTGAGTAGATCGGCTACTTATATATACAGCAGTGAGTAGATCAACTACCTGTATGTACAGTAGTGAGTAGATCAACTACCTCTATATACAGTAGTGAGTAGATCAACTACCTCTATATACAGCAGTGAGTAGGTCATCTACCTCTATATACAGTAGTGAGTAGATCAACTACCTCTATATACAGTAGTGAGTAGATCAACTACATATCTATATACAGCAGTGAGTAGATCAAAAACCTCTATTTACAGTAGTGAGTAGAACAACTACCTCTTTATACAGCAGTGACTAGATCAACTACCTCTATATATACAGTAGTGAGTAAATCAACTACCTCTATATACAGTAGTAAGTAGACCAACTACCTCTAAATATACGGCAGTGAGTAGATCAACTACCTCTATAAACAGCAGTGAGTAGATCAACTACCTTTCTATATACAACGGTGAGTAGACGAACTGCCTCTCTATATACAGCAGTGAGCAAATCAACTACCTCTATATACTGCAGTGAGTAGATCAACTACTTCTATATACAGCAGTGAGTAGATCAACTACCTCTATATATACAGCAGTGAGTAGATCAACTACCTCTCTATGTACAGTAGTGAGTAGATCAACTACCTTCTTATACAGCAGTGAGTAGTTCAACTACCTCTCTATATACAGCAGTGAGCAGATCAACTACCTCTCTATATACTGCAGCGAGTAGATCAACTACCTAAATATACAGCAGTGAGTAGATCAACTACCTCTATATACATTAGTGAGTAGATCAACTACCTCTATATACAGCAGCGAATAGATCAACTACCTCTCTATATACAACAGTGAGTAGATCAACTACCTCTCTATATACAACAGTGAGTAGATCAACTACCTCTATATATACAACAGTGAGTAGATCAACTACCGCTAGATACAGCAGTGAGTAGATCAACTACCTCTGTATATACAGCAGTGAGTAGATTTACTACCCCTATATATACAGCAGTGAGTAGATCAACTACCTTTCTGTATACAGCAGTGAGCAAATCAACTACCTCTCTATATACTGCAGTGAGTAGATCAACTACCTCTATATACACAGCAGTGAGTAGATCATTGACCTCTCTATGTACAGTAGTGAGTAGATCAACTACCTCTCTATCGACAGTAGTGAGTAGATCAACTACCTCTATATACAGCAGTGAGTAGAACAACTACCTCTATAGATACAGCAGTGAGTAGATCAACCACCTCTATATAGAGTAGTGAGTAGATCTACTACCTATATATACAGCAGTGAGTAAATCAACTACCTCTATATATACAGCAGTGAGTAGATCAACCACCTCTATAAAGAGTAGTGAGTAGATCTACTACCTATATATACAGCAGTGAGTAAATCAACTACCTCTATATATACAGCAGTGAGTAGATCAACCACCTCTATATAGAGTAGTGAGTAGATCTACTACCTATATATACAGCAGTGAGTAGAACAACTACCTCTATAGATACAGCAGTGAGTAGATCAACCACCTCTATATAGAGTAGTGAGTAGATCTACTACCTATATATACAGCAGTGTGTAAATCAACTACCTCTATATATACAACAGTGAGTAGATCAACTACCTCTATATATACAGCAGTGAGTAGATCAACCACCTCTATATAGAGTAGTGAGTAGATCTACTACCTATATATACAGCAGTGAGTAAATCAACTACCTCTCTATACAACAGTGAGTAGACCAATTACCGCTATATACAACAGTGAGTAGATCAAGTAGCTCTAAATACGGTAGTGAGTAGATCAACTACCTCTCTATATACAGTAGTGAGTAGATCAACTACCTATCTATGTATACAACAGTGAGTAGATCAACTACCCCTCTATACAGCAGCGAGTAGATCAACTACCTCTATATACAGTAGTGAGTAAATCAACTACCTCTCTACATATACAGCAGTGAGTAGATCAACTACCTCTCTATATACAGCAGTGAGTAGATCAACTACCTCTATATATAAAGTAGAGAGTACATCAACTACCTCTATAGACAGCAGTGAGTAGATCAACTACCTATATTTACAGCAGTGAGTAGTCAACTACCTCTAAATACAACAGTGAGTAGATGAACTGCCTCTAAATACAGCAGTGAGCGGATCAGCTACCTCTATATATACAGCAGTGAGTAGATCAACTACCTATATATACTACAGTGACTAGATCAACCACCTCGATATACACAAAAGTGAGCAGACCGACTACCTCTCTATATTGCAGTGAGTAGATCAACTACCTTTACATACAGTAGTGAGTAGACCAACTACCTCTATATACAGTAGTGAGTAGATTAACTACCAATATATACAACAGTCAGTAGGTCAACTACCTCTATATATACAACAGTGAGTAGACCAACTACCTATAAATACAACAGTGAGTAGATCAACTACCTCTATATATAGTAGTGAGTAGATCAAAAACCTGCATATATAGTAGTGAATAGATCAACTACCTCTATATACAGTAGTGAGTAGATGAACTACCTCTATATATACAGTCGTGAGTAAACAAACCAACTATTTATATATACAGCAGTGAGTAGACCAACTACCTGTATATACAGTAGTGAGTAGATCAACTACCTCTATATACAGCAGTGAGTAGATCAACTACCTCTGTATATACAGCAGTGGGAGATCATTTACCTCTCTATGTACGGTAGTGAGTACATCAACTACCTCCATATACAACAGTAAGAAGCTCAACTACCTCTATATACAGCAGTGAGTAGATCAACTACCTCTGTGTATACAGTAGTGAGTAGATCAACTACCTCATTATACAGTAGTGAGTAGACCAACTACCTCTATATACAGTATTGAGTAGATCAACTACCTCTATATACAGTAGTGATTAGTTCAACTAGCTTTATATACAGCAGCGAGTAGATCAACTACCTGTCTATATACAAAAGTTAGTAGATCAACTACCTCTCTATAAACAGCAGTGAGCAAGTCCACTATTTCTCTATATACTGCAGTGAGTAGATCCACTTTCTCTATATATAGCAGTGAGTAGATGAACTACCTCTATATATACAGCAGTGAGTAGATCAACTACCTATCTATGTACAGTGGTGAGTAGCTCAACTGGATCTATATATAGCAGTGAGTAGATCAACTACCTCTATATACAGTAGTGAGTAGATCAGCTACCTCTATATACACAGCAGTGAATAGATCAACCACCTCTATATACAACAGTGAACAGATCAACCACCTCTATATACAGTAGTGAGTAGATCGGCTACTTATATATACAGCAGTGAGTAGATCAACTACCTGTATGTACAGTAGTGAGTAGATCAACTACCTCTATATACAGTAGTGAGTAGATCAACTACCTATATATACAGCAGTGAGTAGGTCATCTACCTCTATATACAGTAGTGAGTAGATCAACTACCTCTATATACAGCAGTGAGTAGACCAACTACCTCTATATACAACAGTGAGTAGATCAAGTAGCTCTAAATACGGTAGTGAGTAGATCAACTACCTCTCTATATACAGTAGTGATTAGATCAACTACTTCTCTATGTACACAACAGTGAGTAGATCAACTACCTCTATATATACAGCAGTGAGTAGATCAACTACCCCTCTATACAGCAGTGAGTAGATCAAAGACCTCTATATATACAGCAGTGAGTAGATCAACTACCTCTCTATGTACAGTAGTGTGTAGATCAACTACCTTCATATACAGCAGTGAGTAGTTCAACTACTTCTATATACAGCAGTGAGTAGATCAACTACCTCTATATACAGCAGTGAGTAGATCAACTACCTCTGTATATACAGTAATGAGTAGATTTACTACCTCTATATACAGTATTGAGTAGATCAGCTACCTCTATATACAGTAGTGAGTAGACCAACTACCTCTATATACAGTAGTGAGTAGATCAACTACCTCTATATACAGCAGCGAATAGATCAACTACCTCTATAGATACAGCAGCGAATAGATCAACTACCTCTCTATATACAACAGTGAGTAGATCAACTACCTCTCTATATACAACAGTGAGTAGACCAACTACCTTTCTGTATACAACAGTGAGCAAATCAACTACCTCTCTATATACTGCAGTGAGTAGATCAACTACCTCTATATACACAGCAGTGAGTAGATCATTTACCTCTCTATGTACAGTAGTGAGTAGATCAACTACCTCTCTATATACAGTAGTGAGTAGATCAACTACCTATATATACATCAGTGAATAGATCAACTACCTCTATATACAGCAGTGAGTAGATCAACTACCTCTATATATACAGCAGTGAGTAGATCAACTACCTCTATATATACAGCAGTGAGTTGATCAACCACCTCTATATAGAGTAGTGAGTAGATCTACTACCTATATATACAACAGTGAGTAGATCAACTACCTCTCTATACAGCAGTGAGTAGACCAACTACCTCTATATACAACAGTGAATAGATCAAGTAGCTCTAAATACATTAGTGAGTAGATCAACTACCCATCTATATACAGTATTGAGTAGATCAACTACCTCTCTATGTATACAACAGTGAGTAGATCAACTACCTCTATATATACAGCAGTGAGTAGATCAACTACCCCTCTATACAGCAGTGAGTAGATCAACTACCTCTATATACAGTAGTGAGTAAATCAACTACCCCTCTACATATACAACAGTGAGTAGATCAACTACCTCTCTATATACAGCAGTGAGTAGATCAACTACCTCTATATATAAAGTAGAGAGTAGATCAACTACCTCTATAGACAGCAGTGAGTAGATCAACAACCTATATTTACAGCAGTGAGTAGTCAACTACCTCTAATTACAACAGTGAGTAGATGAACTGCCTCTATATACAGCAGTGAGCAGATCAGCTACCTCTATATATACAGCAGTGAGTAGATCAACTACCTATATATACTACAGTGAATAGATCAACTACCTCGATATACACAAAAGTGAGCAGACCAACTACCTCTATATATTGCAGTGAGTAGATCAACTACCTTTATATACAGTAGTGAGTAGACCAACTACCTCTATATACAGCAGTGAGTAGATCAACTACCTCTATATACAGTAGTGAGTAGATTAACTACCAATATATACAACAGTCAGTAGGTCTGTAAAGGACCGGCGCCATCTTGCTAACAATTCTATGGTATATTTGTAGGAACACTTACGCTTACTAGTTATATTCCAGTTACTGTCTACATGTCTAGTTCTATGCCCACGCTTTAGGGCAAATCAGTCTATGCGCACTACCATTACTTATTCTTTTATCATTTAAACATATATGTTTGCCATGTGAGTTCAGCCATGCATTTATTCAAAGACCACCTCTTATATTTTATTGGCACACTCTGGCCAATCATTTGTGCCAGGTGTGGCCTCCTTTGTATTGCCTTTTACTGTTATGTAACCATGTACATAAATACGGATGTTGCGGCACACGCTACTTGAAAATCCCGTGACTTAACGCAGTACGGCTGTTGACAGCGAATATTCATTTATTTGCTATTTCCAGTGATCTGGTAATCCTGAAACAGGATACCAAACTTAGACACATACTATTTCAATGAAAAACTAGCGTGCCAGTAAATATAATGCTGACAAGCTACAAAAAAGTCTAGCCTCAAAACATAATACCTGCGTATACTTAAACAAAGAAATACGAAACTCACACATTATGGGGGAAAGTAGAGTGTCCAGTACACAGAAGTTTCGTGCAAAGAATAATGTTCAGTCCAGCAGCACAATTAGAATATAATGTGGAGGTCTCAGTTTGAACATGTGACTACTTCAAACTCTTGGTGACTAGTGATGTTTGAATACTGACTGATAAAAAGCTCTAATCATAGCTTTTCAGAACTGGCTTTCTATTGTTTTGAGTTATACAAGCAGGGAATTAGTATGGTAGCAAGCTCAGTAATATGTGTCTAAAAGCATTGTTTTGCCCTACCAGCCACCGATCACTGACCCCCAACGCCAGCGCAACCCCCACCTTTACAACGGATGTTGTGAATAATAAAGCCAGAGTCAGCTTGCACACTCTCAGAAGTTTCTTTGTTCTCTAACAATAACTTCACTGCGCTAAGTACATGCACGTACGACATTACTCGAGTAGTAATTAATAAGCAGATCAACCTGGACCTCTGCTGGCCGAACCTAGCTTGACTAGTTCGCCTTCAAAGTTCGGCCCCTGCCTTGCACTGGAACAGATCAACCGAACCTCTGCTGGCCGAACCTAGCTTTGACTAGTTCGCCCTTCAAAGTTCGGCCTCTGTTAGAACAGCTAACGCAGCCGGCAGCTAGCTAGTAGACTGGAATGGTAATGTACCACTTCTAAGAATACTAGTCGACCTGTGGAAGGGTTGTATCGCTGAAGCACATAGACACGGTTTGCCATCACAGTTCGGGAGGTTGTGCAGGCAGGCCGAGCTACCAACTCACACCCCCACAGTGAAATCCTGCACAGGTCAACTACCTCTATATATACAACAGTGAGTAGACCAACTACCTATAAATACAACAGTGAGTAGATTAACTACCTCTATATATAGTAGTGAGTAGATCAAATACCTCCATATATAGTAGTGAATAGACCAACTACCTCTATATACAGTAGTGATTAGATGAACTACCTCTATATATACAGCAGTGAGTAGACCAACCAACTATTTATATATACAGCAGTGAGTAGACCAACTACCTGTATATACAGTAGTGAGTAGATCAACTACCTCTATATACAGCAGTGAGTAGATCAACTACCTCTATATCTACAGCAGTGAGTAGATCATTTACCTCTCTATGTACAGTAGTGAGTAGATCAAATACCTCCATATACAGCAGTAAGTAGATCAACTACCTCTCTATGTACAGTAGTGAGTACGACAACTACCTCCATATACAACAGTAAGAATATCAACTACCTCTATATACAGCAGTGAGTAGATCAACTACCTCTGTGTATACAGTAGTGAGTAGATCAACTACCTCATTATACAGTAGTGAGTAGATCAACTACCTCTATATACAGCAGTTAGTAGATCAACTACCTCTATATACAGCAGTGAGTAGATCAACTACCTCTGTGTATACAGTAGTGGGTAGATCAACTACCTCATTATACAGTAGTGAGTAGATCAACTACCTCTATATACAGTAGTGATTAGTTCAACTACCTCTATATACAGGAGCGAGTAGATCAACTACCTGTCTATATACAAGAGTGAGTAGATCAACTACCTCTCTATATACAGCAGTGAGCAAGTCCACTATTTCTCTACATACTGCAGTGAGTAGATCCACTACCTCTATATACAGCAGTGAGTAGATCAACTACCTCTATATATACAGCAGTGAGTAGATCAACTACCTATCTATGTACAGTGGTGAGTAGCTCAACTAGCTCTATATATAGCAGTGAGTAGAACAACTACCTCTATATACAACAGTGAGTAGATCAACTACCTCTATATACAGCAGTGAGTAGATCAACTACCTTTATATACAGTAGTGAGTAGATCAACTACCTCTCTATATACAGCAGTGAGTAGATCTACTACCTCTCTATATACAACAGTTAGTAGATCAACTACTTCTCTATACAGCAGTGAGTAGACCAACTACCTCTATATACAACAGTGAATAGATCAACTACATACATATACAGTAGTGAGTAGAGGAACTACCTCTCTATATACAACAGTGAGTGGATCAACTACCTCTCTATTTACAACAGTGAGTAGATCAACTACGTCCCTATAAATACAGCAGTGAGTAGATCAACTAACTATATATATACAGTAGTGAGTAGATAAACTACCTCTCTATATACAGCAGTGAGTACATCAACTATCTCTATATATACAACAGTGAGTAGATCAACTACCTCTATATACAACAGGGAGTAAATCAACTACCTCTCCATATACAACAATGAGTGGATCAACTACCTCTCTATATACAACAGTGAGTAGATCAACTACCTCTATATACAGCAGTGAGTAGATCAACTACCTCTATATACAGTAGTGAGTAGATCAACTACCTCACTATATACAGCAGTGAGTAGATCAACTACCTCTCTATATACAGCAGTGAGCAAATCAACTACCTCTCTATATACTGCAGCGAGTAGATCAACTACCTCTCTATATACAACAATGAGTGGATCAACTACCTCTCTATATACAACAGTAAGTAGATCAACTACCTCTATATGCAGCAGTGAGTAGATCAACTACCTCTATATACAGCAGTGAGTAGATCAACTACCTTTATCTGCAGCAGTGAGTAGATCAACTACCTCTCTATATACAGCAGTGAGTAGATCTACTACCTATATATACAACAGTGAGTAGATGAACTACCTCTCTATACAGCAGTGAATAGACCAACTACCTCTATATACAACAGTGAGTAGATCAACTACCTCTATATACAGTAGTGAGTAGATCAACTACCTCTCTTTATACAGTAGTGAGCAGATCAACTAGCTCTATATACAGCAGTGAGAAGATCAACTACCTCTATATATAAAACAGAGAGTAGATCAACTACCTCTCTATGTACAGTAGTGAGTAGATCAACTACGTCGATATACAGCAGTGAGTAGATCAACAACCTCTATATACAGCAGTGAGTAGTTCAACTACCTCTATATACAGCAGTGAGTAGATCAACTACCTCTATATACAGCAGTGAGTAGATTAACTACCTCTGTATAAACAGTAATGAGTAGATTTACTACCTCTATACACAGTATTGAGTAGATCAATTACCTGTATATACAGTAGTGAGTAGACCAACTACCTCTATATAGAGTAGTGAGTAGACCAACTAGCTCCATATACAGCAGCGAATAGATCAACTACCTCTCTATATACAACAGTGAGTAGATCAACTACCTCTCTATATACAGCAGTGAGTAGATCAACTACCTCTATAGAAACAGCAGTGAATGGATCAACTACCTCTATATACAGTAGTGAGTAGATCAACTGCATCTATATAAAGTGGTGAGCAGATCAACTACCTCTATATATAGTAGTGAGGAGATCAACTACCTCTATATACAGTAGTGAGTAGATCAACTACCTCTATATATACAGGAGTGAGTAGATAAACGACCTATATATACAGCAGTGGGTAGATCAACTACCTCCATATACAGCAGTGAGTAGATCAACTACCTCTCTATATACAGTAGTGAGCAGATCAACTACCTATATATACATCAGTGAGTAGATCAACTACCTCTATATATACAGCAGTGAGTAGACCAACTACCTCTATATACAACAGTGAGTATATCAACTACCTCTATATAAACAGCAGTGAGCAGACCAACTACCTCTCTATATACAGCAGTGAGTATATCAACTACCTCTCTATACAGTAGTGAGTAGATCAACTACCTCTCTATACAGGAGTGAGTAGATCAACCACCTCTATATACAGTAGTGACTAGATCAACTACCTCTATATACAGAAGTGAGTAGATCAACTACCTCTTTATACAGCAGTGAGTAGATCAACTACCTATATATACAGCAATGACTAGATCAGCTACTTCTATATACAGTGGTGAGTAGATCAACTACCTCTATATATACAGCAGTGAGTGGATCAAATACCTATATATATAATAGTAAGTAGATCAACTACCACCATATACAGCGGTAAGTAGATCAACTAACTCTTTATACAGCAGTGAGTAGATCAACTACCTCTATATACAGTAGTGAGTAGATCAACTACCTCTATATATAGTAGTGAGTGGCTCAAATACCTCTATATACAGTAGTGAGTAGATCAACTACCTCTATATATACAGGAGTGCGTAGAGAAACTACATATATAGACAGCAGTGAGCAGATCAACAAACTTCATATACAGCAGTGAGTATATCAACTACCTCTCTATATACAGTACTGAGTAGATCAACTACATTTATATACAGCAGTGAGTAGATCAACTACCTCTATATACAGCAGTGAGTAGATCAACTACCTCTATATATACAGCAGTGAGTAGATCAACTATCTCTATATATATACAGTAGTGAGTAGACCAACTTTCTCCATATACAGTAGTGAGTAGAGCAACTACCTCTCTATATAAAGTAGTGAGTAGGTCAACTACCTCTATTTACAACAGTGAGTAGAACAACTACCTCTATATACTGCACTGAGCAGCTCAACTACCTCTATATACAGTAGTGAGTAAATCAACTACCTCTCTACATATACAGCAGTGAGTAGATCAATTACCTCTCTATATACAACAGTTAGTAGATCAACTACCTCTCTATATACAGCAGTGAGCAAATCAACTACCTCTATATATACAGCAGTGAGTAGATCAACTACCTCTCTATACACAGTAGTGTGTAGATCAACTACCTTCATAAACAGCAGTGAGTAGTTCAACTACCTCTATATACAGCAGTGAGTAGATCAACTACCTCTATATACAGCAGTGAGTAGAATAACTACCTCTGCATATACAGTAATGAGTAGATTTACTACCTCTATATACAGTATTGAGTAGATCAATTACCTCTATATACAGTAGTGAGTAGACCAACTTCCTCTATATACAGTAGTGAGTAGATCAACTACCTCTATAAACAGCAGCGAATAGATCAACTACCTCTCTATAAACATCAGTGAGTAGATCAACTACCTCTCTATATACAGCAGTGAGTAGATCAAATACCTAGATATACGACAGTGAGTAGATCAACTACCTCTATGGTTACAGCAGTGAGTGGATCAACTACCTTTATATACAGTAGTGAGTAGATCAACTGCA
Organism: Cryptosula pallasiana; assembly: GCA_945261195.1. Classification (NCBI taxonomy): domain Eukaryota; kingdom Metazoa; phylum Bryozoa; class Gymnolaemata; order Cheilostomatida; family Cryptosulidae; genus Cryptosula; species Cryptosula pallasiana. The sequence continues at coordinate 343,884 of CALYOO010000010.1, read as the reverse complement.
TCTATATAAAGTAGTGATTAGATCAACTACCTCTATATATAGTAGTGAGTAGATCTACTACCTCTATATACAGTAGTGAGTAGATGAACTACCTATATATATACAGGAGTGAGTAGATAAACGAGCTATATATACAGCAGTGAGTAGATCAACTACCTCCATAGACAGCAGTGAGTAGATCAACTACCTCTCTATAGACAACAGTGAGTAGATCAACTATCTATATATACATCAGTGAGTAGATCAACTACCTCTATATACAGCAGTGAGTAGATCAACTACCTCTATATATACAGCAGTGAGTGGATCAACTACCTTTATATACAGTAGTGAGTAGATCAACTGCATCTATATAAAGTAGTGATTAGATCAACTACCTCTATATACAGTAGTGAGTAGATGAACTACCTATATATATACAGGAGTGAGTAGATAAACGAGCTATATATACAGCAGTGAGTAGATCAACTACCTCTATATACAACAGTGAGTAGATCAACTATCTATATATACATCAGTGAGTAGATCAACTACCTCTATATACAGCAGTGAGTAGATCAACTACCTCTATATATACAGCAGTGAGTAGATCAGCTACCTCTATATATACAGCAGTGAGTAGATCAACCACCTCTATATACAGTAGTGAGTAGATCTACTACCTATATATACAACAGTGAGTAGATCAACTACCTCCCTATATACAGTAGTGAGCAGATCAACTACCTATATATACATCAGTGAGTAGATCAACTACCTCTATATATACAGCAGTGAGTAGACCAACTACCTCTATATACAACAGTGAGTATATCAACTACCTCTATATATACAGCAGTGAGCAGACCAACTACATATCTATATACAGCAGTGAGTATATCAACTACCTCTCTATACAGTAGTGAGTAGATCAACTACCTCTCTATACAGAAGTGAGTAGATCAACCACCTCTATATACAGTAGTGACTAGATCAACTACCTCTATATACAGAAGTGAGTAGATCAACTACCTCTTTATACAGCAGTGAGTAGATCAACTACCTATATAAACAGCAATGACTAGATCAGCTACTTCTATATACAGTGGTGAGTAGATCAACTACCTCTATATATACAGCAGTGAGTGGATCAAATACCTATATATATAGTAGTAAGTAGATCAACTACCACCATATACAGCGGTAAGTAGATCAACTACCTCTTTATACAGCAGTGAGTAGATCAACTACCTCTATATACAGTAGTGAGTAGATCAACTACCTCTATATATAGTAGTGAGTAGCTCAAATACCTCTATATACAGTAGTGAGTAGATCAACTACCTCTATATATACAGGAGTGCGTAGATAAACTACATATATAGACAGCAGTGAGCAGATCAACAAACTTCATATACAGCAGTGAGTATATCAACTACCTCTCTATATACAGTACTGAGTAGATCAATTACCTTTATATACAGCAGTGAGTAGATCAACTACCTCTATATACAGCAGTGAGTAGATCAACTACCTCTATATATACAGCAGTGAGTAGATCAACTATCTCTATATATATACAGTAGTGAGTAGACCAACTTTCTCCATATACAGTAGTGAGTAGAGCAACTACCTCTCTATATAAAGTAGTGAGTAGGTCAACTACCTCTATTTACAACAGTGAGTAGAACAACTACCTCTATATACTGCAGTGAGTAGCTCAACTACCTCTATATACAGTAGTGAGTAAATCAACAACCTCTCTACATATACAGCAGTGAGTAGATCAACTACCTCTCTATATACAACAGTTAGTAGATCAACTACCTCTCTATATACAGCAGTGAGCAAATCAACTACCTCTATATATACAGCAGTGAGTAGATCAACTACCTCTCTATACACAGTAGTGTGTAGATCAACTACCTTCATAAACCGCAGTGAGTAGTTCAACTACCTCTATATACAGCAGTGAGTAGATCAACTACCTCTATATACAGCAGTGAGTAGAATAACTACCTCTGCATATACAGTAATGAGTAGATTTACTACCTCTATATACAGTATTGAGTAGATCAATTACCTCTATATACAGTAGTGAGTAAACCAACTTCCTCTATATACAGTAGTGAGTAGATCAACTACCTCTATAAACAGCAGCGAATAGATCAACTACCTCTCTATAAACATCAGTGAGTAGATCAACTACCTCTCTATATACAGCAGTGAGTAGATCAAATACCTAGATATACGACAGTGAGTAGATCAACTACCTCTATGGATACAGCAGTGAGTGGATCAACTACCTTTATATACAGTAGTGAGTAGATCAACTGCATCTATATAAAGTAGTGATTAGATCAACTACCTCTATATATAGTAGTGAGTAGATCTACTACCTCTATATACAGTAGTGAGTAGATGAACTACCTATATATATACAGGAGTGAGTAGATAAACGAGCTATATATACAGCAGTGAGTAGATCAACTACCTCCATAGACAGCAGTGAGTAGATCAACTACCTCTCTATAGACAACAGTGAGTAGTAGTGTTGCAAAGGTTCCGGGTCGAACCGGTGAACCGAACCTATAAGGTTTGGACCGCAAGGGTCGGTCAATGTGTTTATCACAGTTTCGGTTTGGGTTTATAGGCTATGTATTTAAAAAAACCTTGCCAAGCCAATATCCCAATTCTGAATTATGGATTGTTGGGCGACAGACGTTTCGGCGACAGTCACATTGGCGACAAAATCAGTTCCGAAGGCGACAACCTCAGCTACTAAGGCGACATGGCGGATCGACCGGCGACAATTAGTTGGCGCATCACCATCACTGCAAAATTAATTGTTCAAGAGCAGCATGTTGTTGTGTTGTTGTGTATCTCAGTCACCTCGACCTAAGCGACGTTTCGCCCTAGAGTCACTTGAGCCCAGCAACAGTCAGTTCGACCCAAGATGGCGCTGAAAATAGCTCTGTTCAATTTTTGTGCTACACAAACAGATATAAGTAAGTAAGATTTGATTTGCAGCTGTATTTTTAGAGTTGAGTCTCTAATATTTTTAATAAAATTAAGTTTCGCTGTAGAAACCTGTGAGACTTTACAAAAATCCTTGTTGTTTTGTGCAGCCATTATAATAATAATAATGATTATTATTATTATTATTATTATTATTGTTATATATATATATAATTCTTATTATTATTTTTTTGCGACATAGTACTGGTAGTTAGTAGTAGTAGTTAATAATAAAAAAAATAATATTATTTATTATTATTGCAGCTATTTATGATTTGGGCAAATAAAACATATCATCATCATTATATTATTATTTTGAGTACTGTCAATCAATAAATAATACTCATAATACTGCTCCATTGATTTTGCAGTGTTGGTGTTTATTATTGTCAAGAAAGACATTAAATATCAGCAGATCATCGTTTTAGTTAGAATTAGATTAGAGTAGTAAAAGTTATTATCTTTGAATCTTTGCTGACACAGACACATTAATATTTATTATTATTAGTTATAATTATAGAAGTTGCTTTCTCGATGTGGTACAACAACTCTGATAATATTCACAAGGTATCAAAAGGTGAAGAGCAGCTCTGCTGCAGTGAAGATACTCTTTTATTCAAGCTTCATTGACATTGACTGGATGATCTTGTGTTTGGATGGATGATGGAACTGTCTGACAACTCTTTTATGCATTCAATTTATCTTTGTCTCCATGATGTATGGGCAGGTAAGGCTAATAACATTATTTATTTATTTATCACACAGCTGAGCTGATCATTTACAACTCTTGCTAGTTGCCATAAATATAAGTGTTTTGTGGATGATGTATAAAACAACTGAACTGTGTGATAAAAAAATGTTAGTATCAATTCCACTTGTAGGATGATAAAAGAAAGAGTGCTTTCGGTTAGTAATCGCATCTAGTGATGCGTGGTCAGGCATGACCGTACGCGACGACACCTTCGGCAAGGCGTTGTATAATCACCCTGCTAATCCATCACATCCGATATTCGACGAAGCGACAGGCCGTCGTATTTGGGCAGGAATGTTTAGAATACGATGGCAGTATGCGCCGTTGTTCGGTGATATGCTCATAGACGTAGGAGTCTATGGCATAGGTGAGCGTAGTCCGAAAGTTGCTCGTGCAGACATATGAAAGGTGAAAGGTGAAGAATTAGGCGATTCCAACTGAACATTTTTAACAATAGAGTTTACATCAGGTGTGTTATAGAGTGACGATGGATGCGATTTAAAACGCGTTGAGGAGACAACTCGTAAAAATTACCTGTGGCAACCTAGCCGGGGCGGCTCTCAAGGGGTGGGGTTTGTAGTTGTGGGCGGGGTTTGGGAGAGAGTGAGAGAGAGCCGGGGACAGATTGATTTTGAGATGCCGTATTCTGTTACAGAATACGTCCTAGTCTGAATAAACCGTCCGTTGTTAACAGAAAAACCGAATCTAGTACGACTTGTTATAAAACTCTATTCTATATAGTTTCATAAACAGTGTGCCATGTGCTCGCCAAATGGTTGCCCTCCGTTTCTCATTACCCCGTCTTATTCTCTGTATAATAATTAATATAATAATAATGTTTTGCTATTATTTAGTTTTATAATCAGCTAGTTTAAAATAATGAGTGATGAGCAAACCACCATTGTTGTAGCCTATTGAATTACTGCAAAAAAGCATAATAATATATTGATTATTATATATATATATATATGGTAAACAATCAATCATGATGATCATGATGGATGATCTTCATGATGATGATGATGATTGATTGATTGTTGACCATATTATATTATAATCATCATGATGATGTTCGATGATCACCACATACATTATATTATTATTATTTATTGTTATTATAATATTATTATTATTACATCTATAATTTCATTATTATTAATTAAACATTAATTATGATGATTATTATTAATGATGATTATTATTATTATTTATTATTATTATTATAATTATAGGAAGAAGATAATCATGATGATAGATAGGTAATTATTATAATAGACATGCTAATATAATAAATAATAATTATTTGTTGTTGTATGTATGTGATTGTGAGGAAAATCGATAATAAATAAATAATAGTTATTTATTGCATGATAATCATGATAATAATTATAATAATATTAATAATAATTAATATATTATTATGTAATTATTAATAATAATATAAATAAATAACTTATTAATAATGTTGTTGTCAATGTATGTTATCGTGTGATCAACGTTGAACGTGGCAATAATAATAATGATAATTTAGCTTATAATAATCAATATTTGTAATATTAATTAATAATAATAATCTATATCGATAAAAAAATATGATTATTTGTTAATTATTATTATAATAATATTATAATAATAATAAGAAATAAAGTATTTTTTTATATTATTATCATCATTCAATATGAATATATCAATAAATTAGTAAATAATTTTATTTGGTGAGTAACAATAATAATAATGATTGTTGTTATTTATTATTATTGTTATTATTATTATCACATGTGGTCTAGTGGTTAAAGTGCTTGCACTTCAATCCTAGATCTGGGGTTTGATTCCCGGCACGGTTATCTGTGAGCAAGATATTTGGCTTCCTATGCTCTGCCTGGTCGGATATGGGCATAAAAATAACGTGGTCCCTAGTTTGATTGCACTCTCCATAATAACTATGGAGTCATGCCAGTAAAAGATCCCCCTCTGCCTTTTCGGAAGAGTAGCCGGTAATGGCAGGCATGGGTATAGGGTGTTGCTTTGACAGCTACTTGAAATCCTTGTAGCTGAATCTCCTAGTAAGATCAGGAGCTGCGAGTTGATGCCGGAAACGGTCCTTCGCAGTATCCGATCTAAATCTATCATGTCTTTTACGTTGTTGCTGTATATAATATAATAATAAATATGTATTATTATAGTAATAATAATATATATCATCATTAACCATAGTCTAAGTAAGTATTCCGTATTCGATATTATATTGTTATATATATATGTAGTATGTATAGTAATAGTTTTAATAATGATTATTATTTTTTAGAAAAAAATGCTACTATTATCACATTGTATAACAATTATAACTAAAAAATATATAATAATAATTATGTGATCATTTTCAGTATTTTTTTTTACTTTAAACTGTAAAATAACTATTAATATTATTATAATGATGATTGATGATAAGTATTGATATTTCTTACCTATAATAATAATGAAAATGCTAATTTTTATTATAAGTTAGTTTTATTGTTGATTTTTTATTATAATAATAGTTAACGTCAAAAAATAGTACAGTATGAAAATGCATACTTATAAATAAAACATACATACATATGTGCGTACATACACCACATAATCGTAATTTATAACAATACAAATTATTGCAGTATACATGTATAATCATGATGATATTTATTGTTGATGATTAGTAATAAACACTAAAATCGAAAATTATGCCAATCAAAAAAAAATATTGTTTAATGTATTTATTATGAATGTGTCATATTATTATAGTGGCTCCTAATGTTATATGGTTTTGTTTTCAAAGCATATAAACGGATTGGAAAAAGTCTAGACAGTTTGTAAAGCGTTTTTTACATCGGAAATAATTGGGTAATTGTATTAGAATAGCCCAAGAAACGATATTTAAAAACAGGCTTGTTGGTTCTAATAACTTAGTCATTAGACTAATAACTTAGTCACTTATAACTCAGCAATTGCGGGATTCATGCTATAAAACTGTGTTTCCTGTCTAGCAATTGTAAATAGATAAACTTTTTATGTATTGTTATTTTTTAAATTATTATTATTGTTTCGTAGGTTTAATTCAAATGCATTTTAGGTGCTATACACTGGCAGTTATATTGTAATATCTCTGAAACTTGCAAGTGTCATAGCACTTTCTTCAACACTTTACATGTGGGAGCCAATTTTGAGTCAGCGGGAGAGCAAATTATTTAATAGAGGAGCCAAAAAAAATTTTGTCGCGAAGCGCCGAATTTTTCTTTAGAGATAGGCTCCCCTCTCTGTGACTTTCCAGATCCGCCACTGGTTTCAAATAGTTTGGTGTCCTACCAGCAACAATTTTAACTTCTATGAATTAGCAAATGATTATTTTTTAAAAAGGATCTACCAATCATCTATAAATCATAATAAAAGTAATCGCGACCTCTGTTGGCCAAACAAACTGCAATAAAAATAATCAGACCGGTAATAAATTTGATCAACAAATAATCGTGTTGTTCGGAACTCCTGGGTCTCCAAAAAGTAGCTCACTGAATAAAAAAAATAATCAGCGAACATCTATTTATATTGTTCGTAGGTGACCAATGAAACTGAACACCAAATAAGTTATAGCGAGCGAGTTGATTTTTTCATTTTCATATACCAGTTTTAGATCCTTTAAAAATAAATCATAATCGTTGCAATTGTTCAAAATTCGCTAAATTGAAGGGCAACTTCACAAACTATTCCAGTTTATAGCGATTCAATTTTTATTATTTTCTTGATTATTTTGAAAATTGAGATTTATCTTCTTTATGAGTTGTTTGGTAAACTATATAGTTCATTGATTAATTATGACGTTCCAAACTAATTTTCCAGTTTCATTTGCGATGTCTTGAATTACGGAGACCAATTATTCTTTGTACTTTGTTCCCCTAACACGTTGTGAATACTCTTAATATTAATTAGGATGAATGGTCCTCAGCATGTCTCAACGCATAAGTCGTTTCAATAAAAATGAGTTAAGTCAGTTTGTTGATTGGTTATATCATCACTTTGTAATGCTTACTGATAGAAAGAAATCTTGAATTTTCAAACAACATGTGTTAATTCTTGGATGTTTAAAAGCAACGTTTTATTATTTATGGAGATATGTGCGTTGGCTGTGGCTAGCAACTAACATAAAACAGTGTAATCACTGGTGTTTTAAAAGTTAATGATTTTTGTTCATCTTGTTACAGATCGGAATGAGTGAAACTTCAGCTTCTAAAAAACGTCTAACGTTTTCACCCACTGGAGCAACTCCTGAGGCAAAGTTTCGACGTTCTGTTGAGAGGAAGCGGTGTGGTCGCGATTCCAATCAGTTTCAACAAAGTTTGCAGGTGAATTATGATTATGAAGTTTTACTGAAAATTCTAGCCGAAAATTTTACCACAAAGTTATATCATATGTCAGACCAGAAAGTTTTGTTGTTTCATCAATTTTTTTGTTGCATGCCGGGAAAGATAATCAGACTTATATATGAAATAAATACTTCCCTTACTTTGTTATGCTACGATCTAACTTCAGGATATTCTCTTTCTATTATCAATGTTTTGTTGCATGGATACCTGACTGTCTCGTTGCATGGATACCTGACTGTCTCGTTGCATGGATACCTGACTGTCTCGTTGCATGGATATCTGACTGTCTCGTTGCGTGGATACCTGAGTGTTATACTGCATGGATACCTGGCTGTTATGTTGCATGGATACGTGGCTTTTTGTACGCATGATTTGCCCAAATTGTATAGTGTTGTATATTTATTTGTAGAAAACTGACACAGGTTGTCTGTCAGTTTTTAGTGACTTGCTATGAATAAATGAGAATTATCATTTTTCATCTCGCTCTCCGGAGTATTGAGACGGCCATTCTTCAACTACTGTCTATCTTTTGGGATTAGTGGTGCTGACTCTCTTTATTATTCTAATTTCACTTGTAATTAGTTATGTCTATGCTGTTTAAAATATTTGTATGCACGACCACTATTGATAGACCTTTTTGGTGTTTTATCTGTAGCGCTGAAGTTTCATCATTAGGTGACACTTGCCAATCAGTTGATAAATATCACTGTATTAGTGCTAGTAACCACTCTGCCAACTTTTGCGATTTATTATTCTGATATTTTGCAAATTCACATTAATTGTTTTATTGTTCTTTTTGCTTACCATGATGTTGTGACACTATGTCAATTTGTTCAAATGCGTAATATGCACTTTATAGTTGTACAAATATACTGTTTTCTGGTACAGTTTGGTCAGTCCTATAATAAAGAAACATAAACCAATCAGAATTTTATTAATGCAACTCATAGGAAAATGGACAAAAAAATTGCTGAGCTTCCTGTGTATTAAATGATCTCATGATTGCAATAGATAACAGTTCATTGAAGTGTGCATTATAGATTTAAAATAACCACAGTTGTTTAGTATGATATTTGATCTGATGTGTTAGGCACAGTTAGCTTTAAAATTCGAAGAAAGTGAAGGAGGTAAATTATGGATACTAGAAGTTGAAAGGGTTCTTGATGGCAATTACGGCCATAAGAGCATAGCTCACGCTATGCAGAAAATTCTGCCTAAAGCTATATACTGCAGGGGGTGAGTATAGCTGAGTGCATTATTAAAGCTTTTAAAAAAGATGATTTATCCACGAAAATTTTTCACTCCTGTTTCTTTTAAAAAAAATTGGTTATTTTAATTCTAATCAACTTTAGCAACTTCTAACTGTTCTTCACTATTCACTATCAATCAAATTAATGATAATCACAATTAACAAGGGCTATGGCTGGCTCTATGTGATAGCCTATTACGAGTACAATCTCAGGATTACAGGTCACAGATCACTAGTTTTTGATATCCTTGTAATGAGTAGTAGAGTAGTTGAAGTTGATGAATGTCAAAAGTTCGAAGGGCATTTAAATTAGGCACATGGTAGATTTACACTGCATTCCATTTTTCCAAATATGTATCATAATGTATGAAAATCATTGTAAACTTTAAAAATAAATTTCACAAACTCCATTCATCGCAATAGTCTTCGTATGTTGGTTCGCACTCGAGTAACTTGCAGTTCAATCACTCACGGTTGTTACATTGTTGGGTGCTAAGAAACATGGTAGCAATCATTTCTTTTGGCAATGATACAATGTGGCATCCAATACTAAATCCTTGCTGCTAAATCCCTCATTGAATTTGCATACTTCTTCAGAAATCAATTTAAATATTGCTAAAACATATAAAGAAACAACTGTATTTTACTTTGATGTGAATAAACTGTTTTGAAATGAGTATATCTGGTGTATTCTAATATACAATAAGTGTATTGGCAATGAAATACCTTTATTTTAGGGTGTTTACTAATTTTTGTCTAAAAGATCAATCGCTATTAGCCAAACCATTGTCTCCAGGTACGGCCAACACTGGTACTCAAACAGATAATCCAGTGTGTGACTGCACAACAAATACAATAAGGTAAAGTCCAAAATTTAAAATTCAACATTTGTGTACACATTTATTAGTTGGCGTGAAATTATAATGAGCCTGAATTTTTTATGATTGATTGCGACCAAAGATGCAATAATATTATGAAAAGTTAACCCACTGTTTACGCAAGTTTGTATTATAATGTAGCTCTATTCATGAGGAGCTGGTGTCACTTGCAAGCAAAGACTCTCCTTCTGTCTTAAGAACACCTTCACACGTTTTGCATCAATTAAAACTTGAAGATGTTCAACAAGAATTTATCAGAAGGTTTGTGAATTCATGGGACAATTTTGCTTGGAACTTTTATAGTCGACACATAAGATCCTCCACAGACAATCAGACTCATATATTTGTTTATAGATTAATCAACTTCTGTGAAGAATTATGCTTAGTTGTTTGCACAAAACTTTGACACTGCCAATTTATTGACAGAACTCCGGTGTTATACCAGCTGCTGATGGGAATTTGTAAAAAGAAGAGTGCTCTCTCTGCCAGCAAAAAGGTAGCCATGACTACAGTTTTGTGCAAAATAGCGAACATACACAATTTCCAACTGAATGCCTACCAAAAGCTGCTGGGATGCACCTTAAGAACAGCCGGCACCACAAAGCGTGTCATCAATCAACTGAGTGTGTTACATGACTCTGTGGCTTACTCCACCCTTACTAGTATGTTGGACGAATTTGGCAAAAGAGCGTGCAGGAAAATGTCAGAATGGAATGGAAAAACCGTTATACATGCAGGAGACAATTTAGACATCCGTAGCCAAGTCCGTTTTGAGGCAGCTGGTATGAGCTACCATGATGTCCATTTATACAATAACATGCTGTATAAATCAAGAATTGAGGTATGTGCAAACCTGTATCTTTTATATTATTACACAAAACACTGGTGGCTTACATATTCTGTAAACTGTATAAAGAAACTGTAAAAAAAACCATTTTGATCAATGATGAAAAATGAAGTTTTTAGAAATTTATTGCTATCCATCTGTCATTTGTCATAAAATTTTATATATTGGTGAGTTGCACTGTTGCAGCATTCTATCTCAGACCTGAGTGACAACATTCCTAATGTCAACCTGAGTGACATTGATTACAACCAGTTTCTGCTCCTAACTGATGAGGAAGCCAGGTTGCAAGCGCTCTTCAAATTTCAAATAACTCAATGCTGGAAGAAGCACATTCCGAAGCTGGGTCACATTCCTTTGGAGGTACCGGATCTCAAGCATGCCAAAGAGATGAAAAAACAAACAAAGAAGGTATTACCATTTTACATCTCGCTTGCTCATAGTGTTAGAAAATGTGTCTGAGATGTAAAGCATGGTATGGTATCACATCATATGGTGAGGTGTATGGCAGTACAGTAAATACATATGTACAATACAACTAATTTTTCTCTCCATTATGAAAGTCTGTGGGTACATACACATGCGCTATACTTTTGCATTGGTTTTGCAGCTTCATGCTGGAATTCTGGTCAAAAATGAAGCAAAAACTGGTGAGATGTTGGAAATCTTGCAATACTGCTCCACATTACCCACCGCTGAACACCCCAACAAGGTAATAGATGCATCTATTAAAAACCAGATTCAAAAGCTACAGAAATACCAACTTCTATCCGCTGAAAATACTCAGCTGCCCTAGACTCATATTGCATTGTTTTGTAACAGGTGCTTTACCGAGGTGACTATGGCACTTACGAACGTGCTAAGCAAGCACTGATGGTCAGTGATGTTTATTTACCGTTTCTGCCATGCATTGGGGGCTTTCACCTGCAGATGGAGTGGTGTCAGGTTAGTTTTCATACACATATGGCATATACTATGAGCATCACCAAAGCACAAAATGGATAGAAAACTGTATGTCAATGTCTTAGCAGCCGGTGACTGTGAAACACACTGTCAAATCGATTTCTCCATCAATAATCCATGTTTTGGTAAATTACCAGCCAATGCTTCCATTGGTGTACTGTCATTTTCCAGCTGATATTCAATCAATTCTACAATGAAAGTAGCGGGAGAGATTCCGAAGGCCTGTACGCCTTAAAGACCTTGCTCAAAAGCAAACAAGTGAACAAGGACATTAGAAAGAACTATTACGCTGTCAGTCTATTTCTTGACAAAATCTTTGATGGGTACATGTTAGCAGCCGCCGCTGACCAATTAAAACTCGATCTGCTCTCAACTTTACCGATGACAGATGCGGAAGTATCTGCGACTAAAGGTATTTATTTAGTGCATCATTGTTACCTTTTTTCAGCAGTATACTTATACTATATAAAGTCTTGGCTGCATACATCGATAATTTGTTGGTATGTGGAACCCGATGGTTGATGTATCAATCAAAATGCTCAATCAACAAAAGAAATTTTTATGCTAGATTAATTTATTTTGTTAACCAGCTATCATTCTTACAAAAATGTTTTGGCAGGTTGATATTTATAAACCTATTTCCACTGCTTTACAGTAAATAAGAGCATTTCAAATGACATGCATTTCCGTCATCAATGTATGTGGTACTACTATATGCTTGCCGGTATTACTGTACACTTAATAGTACTACCGTACACTTACTAGTACTACCGTACACTTACTAGTACTACCGTACACTTACTAGTACTACCGTACACTTACTAGTACTACCGTACACTTACTAGTACTACCGTATACTTACTAGCACTACCGTACACTTACTAGTACTACCGTACACTTACTAGTACTACCGTATACTTACTAGTACTACCGTATACTTACTAGTACTACCGTACACTTACTAGTACTACCGTACACTTACTAGTACTACCGTATACTTACTAGTACTACCGTATACTTACTAGTACTACCGTATACTTACTAGTACTACCGTACACTTACTAGTACTACCGTACACTTACTAGTACTACCGTATACTTACTAGTACTACCGTATACTTACTAGTACTACCGTATACTTACTAGTACTACCGTATACTTACTAGTACTACCGTATACTTACTAGTACTACCGTATACTTACTAGTACTACCGTATACTTACTAGTACTACCGTATACTTACTAGTACTACTGTATACTCATTGGTACTGCCGTGTAATGCTAGTAATACTGTGTAGCCAAGGCCGTACGCTTACAATATTAAAATATATACAGATTAAATGCTCTAAATAGCAGATGTAAAACATTTGCATAACCATGTTTTGATTGTTACATTAAAATGCTGTTTTAGTGCATTCAGCAGCAGAAAAGTTTGTCAGCGACATGTTTACCTCAACATCTAAACTGAACCTACCGCTGGACCAGTGTATTGCTTGTGGTAAAACATTCAAACAGGCTATCAAACTCAAAGAACACATACTGTCTCTACATCCAGAGGTAAATGTGAGCAACACATCAGAACAACAGCGTGATACGGTGCAGGGACATACATACCAACTTGTAAAACTGCTGCTAATAAAAAGATGCCTTGACTGGGCCATCAAAATGGGGCAGGGGCATCAAATTTCTCTGCTGATGAAATTTATGATGCTCTACTTCAAACGTCTAAATTGCCCCAAGTATGCCCTGGCTTGTTTGGAGCATGTTGCACAAGTGCAGCTCTTCCTTTCACCTCGAATGGCTGAGCTAGTTGTGCACGAAGCTTTTGTAAACAATCTTGGCAAACCTGACTCCAACATGCCAATGGACCTTGACCTGGAGCACAGTAACAAATTTTTCAAAGAACATTACACCTTGAACCGAACTGAGCCGTCTACAGCTGTACTCTTTCGCCTGTCTCTGGCACAAGATGAACTACATAGTTTGCTTCGCAATTTCTCCAAAGAGTTTAAGCTTTCATCTGGCACAACTAAGCACTGCATAAGAGAAGACCTGTATGCAGCTGATGTTGCCAGTGTGGCAGAACACCTGCTAAGGAGAGAGGTCTTTCAGAAGAAGCTTGGGAGAAAGCAGTATAATACGCAACTTAGGAAGGCCAGCCATGACCCCCTACTCCTCCTAGATATGTATGCTCTCAAACAATGGAAGAGTATAAGACTCGCTGCCATGGCTGACCAGTGCTTTCTTCAAAGCCCACCTCACTAATTATGATGTAGCATTATTATAATCTATTTTCATAACCCAATTTAATATTCAATAACTTATAATTTATTAATCCAATAACTTTTAGAATTATAATATAATTTACTATTAACTCTGTGTAAAATTATAAGGCTTTGCTAATACATTGCTACACAATCACACATCGCTTTTACCCAACCAAAATAGATTACCAATGCATGTTGGAGTGTTTCAGTGACCAAGAGACTGCAACCGCTCAGAGTAATTATCAACAATTTTTAGAATGTCATCAGCATCCTTTTTGCTCAAAGCACCAAGACGCATTATGTCATCAATATTGTTAATATGCACCAAGCTCTCTAAAACCCTATCAATCAAGTCTGGGTAAACATTAGTCACATGTTCCGGTGTGAGCTTTGAATTCAGTGCCAAGTTTTCCAAGTCCTCTCTGAGCTGGCTTACATCTAATGTCGCATTGAAAGTTCTTACAACTGCTAATTGCTTGCTGTGAGCTACTTCCCCTTTAGGCAAACCGTAACACCACTTGACGCAAAAGCATTTCTGTGAAAGGTGATCGCACGGAATGGCAACACAAGAACAGCAGCTGTTTAAGAGAGGCTTAGTGCAGCAATCACAGCAACGAAATGTCCCACACAACAAAGAATTGACTGGTTCACCAAAGTTCTGTAACATGATTCCTCTCCGGCATTCTGCAGCTCTTATATAGAGCTTCATTTCTGAGGTAATTGAACCAACCAGAGCACTCTTGTGTAGCAATATTACTGCATCCACTAAACGCCCGTCTCTCCCTCCTCGACCAGTCTCTTGAATGTATTCATCTAAGTTGCAAGGAGGACCATAGTGGATGACTCTGTCGACATCCGAAACATCCATACCTTGAAAAGTAATTGTTAACATACTGGTTAAATTAAATGGCCAATTGAAATTTGAAAACATTGTCAAAACTTCTTACTTACCCATTGAAAATGCCGATGAACAGAGCACACATCGAAGAGGATGGTTAGCAGTATCAGAAAATGCATTATAAACTCGTCCCTTCTCAGCATCAGATATGCGACTGTGGAACATGGCCACCGTTTTAGGGGGGCAAACACGTACCATGTATCTGTACACCTCCCCAATGTAGTGTAGCCTAGATGTGAAAACAATATCTTTCACATAAAAAAAACGAGGTACATCCATGGATGTAGTATTTCCGGACCAGGACAAAATCGGCTTTTATATGAATTCGTATGAACTCGTGTGGTAACTTGTCGGCCATGTTGTATCAGGTATAAAAAACGGAAGTTGCTACACCCCTTATATATATTCATCAACTTGTTGATATCAGTTTTTGGTCTTTTAATTTGTTCTTTTATTGGCTTCTTTGAGGGTAACTCTGAAACTGCTTACAGTGCATAGGATGATCTTGATACACTCTAAATCTATGATAATTATGAAATAACTAGTTTCCTAAGCGTGTCAATCTTTATCAATCAAAATAGTTCCAAACTTTTTGACTGCCTATGTAATGGCAACATCATTCCTGGTATAAAGCATCAGTGAGATAGAAAAAAAGGGAATAATTGGACTAGAGAATGTAACATTCTCCACACAAAACATATATTTTACACTATTGAAAGCTCACTGCGTGTGTGATAGGGACTTATTAGCAAAATAATGACGTTGACTGAAATATAATATAAATGTAATTATACAAAAGGTATATAAACTTTCAACACACATTCAGCTGAAGCATGTATGTAACAAATTCAACATTGATGTTTCAAAATGATCAATCTGGACTACTTCTGTCGCTTCCTGTCCCTCCACCGATCCCCCACCTATTACACGCCCTGCAATAATACTTGTCAAAATATTTGCTGACAACAACTCTGGTGAGTTGTGGTGGGCAGTAGTGGGTAAATGTGGTCAGTGGTAACTCGTCGCTCACTGAACAGTTTAATTTTGCCAAGAATATGGCTGTTAATCTGTTTCCTGACAAAAGATTCTGTAACACACAGAGAAGTGAGAGCTTTTGGCTTCCATGTTACTTTGAAAATTAAAAGTAAACATTAATGGCAACAACGGTAATCTACAGCCACCTTAGTGTTTCTTTTGAATTAGAAAATTTGTTAGCTGGACTGGTAAATCAAGAACTAACAGATGCCTAATATTGAGGCAACTGTCAGATTTGCACTGACTCAAGATTTCACCAGCAAGTCTAGCTATAAAACTAATTCTAAAAAGAAATCATGGATGATGATCATGACGTTATTATTGATAACTAATTAACAAAATATTATTATTAATTAATAATAATAATTTATTCAATAATATTATTATCTATCTATCTATGATTATTATTATTACCATTATTGATTAATTATCATCATCATAATTGACGGTGGAGCAAACACCATGAAGCAAATGTTTTCACGATGCTACCACTAGCGAGAACTCTTGTGTGGGTATTTCATTCAGTTGTTTTGATGTCCGAATGCAAATCATGATCTAACCATCGCGAATCACTGGTGTCTGCAAATACTTCCTGATACAACATGGCGGACAAATACACGGGGGTTTCTTTCGGTCAAAAAAGTTGCTAGTCCAGAACTACTACGTCCATGGGTACATCTAACAGAAATTAATTGAATGCAATAGCAAAGTAAAGGCAAGCAAATATAAGAATTGTGCCAGAAACCTTCTGGTAAGCAAACAAAAAACAAAATTTTATACTCTAGTACCATTTGTTTGGATACACATTTGGTCAATTTAAAAAAAATGACTGAGACACCTAGTGCATGAAAATTGCTAGCGGAACTTCCGAATTAAACAGTAATTGAGGGCCAATCATATACTTACTAAACCTCTTTGAAATCTGCACCTTGAAAAAAAGTGGTAACATTGTATAATACTCACTGCCTAAAGAATACAAGAGTCTTTACAGTACTACCAGTCATCATCTCAGCTGCCAAAAACTCAAAGTGGGACCTGATGTCTCCTTGCACACTAATCACAGAGTACCTGTGAAGAGATAATCAAAATACACAACAAAATATATGTGATATTTTACAAAAAAGTAAATAAATAAAGAACGAGATATTTTTCAAGGCCAAAAAATTGTGTCAGCGTTTTACCGTAATATAAGCTAATTAATAAAGAGCTGACACAACATCATGGAAGTCCCAAATGTCTTATAATCGTTCAGACAGCACTGATAAATCTCATCCTTACCATTAGTTACTCACCAATCATCAGCCTAAATAAAACTAACGTCTATTGACATTGTGAATTTATAAGAACAGTTGTTTTTGCACATTTAATATAATAAAAAATTCAATGTTCACATTATATCACACTAATGAAGGAATCAAAGTTACCTAATATTTGGTCGATCAGGTGACTGCCTGATAATCTCACAATCACCCATTTGTAGAAGATGGGTAATTTGGGACTGAACAGTGGCTGTCGCTGTTGCTGTCATAGCAATAAATGCTGTATGGGGAGAAAATGTTCTAAATTCTCCTATCTTAGCGTATTGTTCTCTAAAAGCCCCTGTGCGTTTATCCGACTGTCCCCTGCATGCAATGACAGCAATATACCACTCATACAATAACATATGCATGCACAAATTTTCACAATATGTGCAGCAAAATTGATCAAAATGAAGTCACAGTTACCAAACAATCACGCAAAAAAAAACCTGCTAATGACAACAGTGCCTCACCAATTAACCACACAATGACTTTCATCAATAAACAAGTGAGAGATCTGTTTGAAGCCGATAGCTTTTCCAGCAGGTATGAAGTACTTTGTCAATGCTTCAGGTGACAAGAAAACATGTGTCGTGTGCTCATCTTGCAAAGCAGCAACTGCATCGTTGTGTGAGGAGATAGAAACGGCACCGATACCGCAGATGGTCAATTTGGTTAGTTGCTCTTTTATCAGAATCTCTAAAGGCATGACCACAATTACTTTCGATGGTAAACCTGCAAAATGCACATAGCACTATTTTTGTCTACATATCTGAAATTGAGGTATCTATGCAAGAAATAAAAAATATGATTTAGATGAAACAAACCAACAATGACACAGTAACTTCACAGTTATATGTAATACCAAAAATCACTGTATTGTATATATCATGAACGATTATTACAAGATAATATTTCTATCATGTCAAAAGCAATTACTTAATCAGATGACAAGTATTCTCAGGTATTACTGATCGCCAAAGATTGCAAATTAAAAAATTGAAATAGTAACAATTGACGATTAATGACTATTATTACATTAAAAACTTGCACAAACTACCACAATCTCAAAACTAGTAAGTCATATCTATAAAAAAACATTTATAATTATGACTACACCCATTTTTCTCTATCAGCATCGTTTACTTCGAAGTAATTTATTAATTACTCGTTTCAATAATTGTTATCTTATTTTAATTCAAATTCGTGTTGACAAGATGTTTGTCTATAGTGCCGAAACACTATTCATTATTAGCCATACAGATGTAATCTGTATGGCTATTGTTTTAGTAGGTTTTATTAGCCATACAGATATAATCTGTATGGCTATTGTTTTAGTAGGTTTTATTATTATTATTATTATTATTATTATTATTTTTCTTTCGCGAACTTTCTTCTTCTATAACTACAGATTCGCTGATCGGAACTCTCTAAAAAATAGTTGGTTACATAGGGACACATCTGAAATTTTATGAAAGTATTTTTCTCGAGTTAAGAAAGTAACAGTGTCACAGCTATTCCACTTTCCGCAAGCCTCTTCAACAGCTATTTTTGTTCAATAAATGCTAAATAGCTCTGTCACTTTTCATCAAAACTGCATGATTTTTATATGAGGGTGTGCAGCTATGGTATATGTACACAGGCATCAACAGTTTTCAATAGTAAGCTTACAAGTTTTTCAAGGAGAGGCAATTTTTAATGATTTTCAGAAAATTTGAACTTTTTTGCTGGAAGAAATTCCAATTTAAACTGTTGAAATTACATGTAGATATGGCGTGTTTTCTCACAGGAGGGGCCTATTAGGACGTTATGTCATGACACGACGTTGTTGAGTGAACTGCAGTTTGATCAACAACGTCGCGTCATGACACAACGTCATAGTCTGCTGTAAGAAATTCCAATATAAACTGTTGGAATACAAGTAGATATGGCAGGTTTTCTCACAGGAGAGGCCTATTAGGACTTTAAGTCATGACACGACGTCTTTAAGCAAGCAGCAGTTTGATCAACAACGTTGTGAACTGAGCTGCGTAATGACACAACGTCATAGTCTGCTCAAACGAATAGAGCCATGAGCATTGAGTAACCTACTTGGAATGTTGCCAAGTGCATGAGTACTTTGACATACCATTTAGAGAGTTGCCTGCCATCTCGGAGAAGATAACTCCGAACAAAACATTTATATTGCTCTTTAACTTTTGAACCGTTTGTCGCAAGTCACTAAAACTTCTTTTAATCAAAGCCATGTGTGCATGTTTTACAGCCAATAATGCCGCATACAATGGTTTCAGACCACAACACGCTCTTCCATTTAAACTCAAAGAAATACCAGTTTTTATTGGTTCTTACGTTGATCATAACCGATCTTGGAAGACACATTGATTAAGTCACATTGACTGACATTCCGAAAAAATAATGAACAGTAGTAATATATGAGCAGAACAGGGTTGTTTATGTTTTTGAATGTTAAACATTCTACAGAGAGGACAACTCTTAGGTTGCATGTAAATATATCATCAAATTGCGCAGCTTCTCTCATCAAAATATTATGTTCTGTCACTATAGTAACTGCCTGAAACTTTGAAAGTTTTGTTGAGAGGGTAACTCCTAAAATAAACCAGTTTCCGTCTTGACAAGGGAAGTTAGTCGTGTAAAAACAACTGGATGCGTTCATAATCATTCAAACCATGAGCTGTTTACTTGGAAAGCTGCCAAATTGTTTTGCATCATGTAACTTCATTAATAGCTGCGTTTTCCATCAGATACCGAGAGGATAACTCCTCAAAAATCGCATTTTTCTCCATAACTTTCGAACCGTAAGTCGAAAATGGATCATTTTTTTTTCGTCAGACTGAGCATCTGTATGGCTTTTAATTTTTCTACAGAAAAAATAATCTTTTCTAGTTATTATTTTTCTTTCGCCGCATTCTAACCACTAGATTTCAGTTTCTGTCTTCTTCTATAACTACAGATTCGCTGATTAAAACTCTCTAAAAATTAGTTGGTTACGTAGGGGTACATCTGGAGAATAACGAAATATTTTTTTTCAAGTTAAAAAAGTTACCACGTCACAGCTATTCCACTTTTCGCACGCCTCTTCAACAGTCATTTTCGTTCAATAAATGCTGAATAACGCTGTCACTTTTCATCTAAACTGCATGATATTTATATGAGGGTGTGCGGCTATGGTAGATGTATACAGGCATCAAAAGTTTTCAATAGCAAGTTTACAAGTTTTTCAAGGAGAGGCAATTTTTAGTGATTTTCAGAAAATTCGAACTTTTTCACTGGAAGAGATTCCGTTCTAAACTGTTGTAATACAAGTAGATATGGCATGTTTTCCCACAGCAGGGGCCTATTACGACGTTATGTCGTGACACAACGTTGTTGAGTGAACTGCAGTTTGATCAAGGACGTCGCGTCATGACACAACGTCATAGTCTGCTGGAAGAAATTCCAATATATACTGTTGGAATACAAGTAGATATGGCAGGTTTTCTCACAGGAGAGGCCTATTAGGACTTTAAGTCATGACACGATGTCTTTAAGCAAGCAGCAGTTTGATCAACAACGTTGTGAACTGAGCTGCGTAATGACACAACGTCATAGTCTGCTCAAACGAATAGAGGCATTAGCATTGAGTAACTTACGTGGAATGTTGCCAAGTGCATGTGTACTTTGACAGACCATTTAGAGAGTTGCCTGCCACCTCGGAGAAGACAACTCCGAACGAAACACTCATATTGCTCTTTAACTTTTGAACCGTTTGTCACAAGTCACTAAAACTTTTTTTAATCAAAGCCATGTGTGCATGTTTTACAGCCAATAATGCCGCATACAATGGTTTCACACCACTACACGCTCTTCCATGTAAACGCAAAGCAATAACAGTTTTTATTGGTTCTTACTTACGTTGATCATAACCGATTTTGGAAGACACATTGATTCAGTCACATTGACTAACATTCCGAAGAAAAAATGAACAGTAGTAATATATGAGCAGAACTGTGTTGTTTGTGTGTATTGATGTTAAACATTAAACAGAGAAGACAACTCCTAAGTTATATTAACATATATCATCAAATTGCGCAGCTGGTCTCGTCTAATTGTTATGTTCTGTCACTATAGTAACTGCCTAAAAACTTTGAAAGTTTTGTTGAGAAGGTAACTCCTAAAATAATTCAATTTCCGTCTTGGTCAGGCAATTTGGGCGTATAAAAACAACTTGATGCGTTCATAGTCATTCAAGCCATGAGCCGCTTACTTGGAAAGCTGCCAACTTTCTTTGTACCATGTAAAGTTACTAATAGTTGCCTTTTCAGATGGATTCCGAGAGGATAACTCCTCAAAAAATGCATTTTGCTCCATAACTTTTGAACCGTAAGTCGAATTTGAACAATTTTTTTTTCATCGAACCGTGCATCTGTATGGCTTTTATTTTCTCTACAGAGAAAACATTTTAGTCTAGTTATAATTCTACATTAATTTATTACGATCATATTTATAATTAAAAAGAGTTTTCTTATCTACTTTCATTCCTTATTATCAACAAAGTAATAACTTTATATGAAATAATATACATATTTAGCATATATTATATGCATTACATCAGAGTATGGCTAAAAATGGTATTGAAAAGTATGCAGGGATGCATAGAAAATAAAGACAATTACATGAAAAATTAGTATTATTGATACACACCTGGATAATAGTAAAAGCAGTCAAAATAGACTGCTGAACAAAAAGAAATTGAGGAGCAATTATACTAATAAAAGAGTATGGTAAAAAAGGATGGTAAAAGGAACTACTACCTAGCACTAGTATTTCATTTTACCATCCCTTTCTTCTATACTTTTTATTAGTATTATATATGGTGGCTCAGAACATTTTGTGTTTTGCATTTTAAAACGTCTGAACGCTTTCCAAACCGTTTGAACAAATTTAAAATAGTCTGAACTTTTGCAAAATTTCTGAACGCTTTGTGAAATCGTTCGTGGACTTGGAAAATCCGAGCCGATTTGCTAGTTCACTCTATTGATCATAGATCTACAGTTCATTTATGATTGATAAATTTTTTTACTAAACAGATGAATTTTCTTTAAATAAATAAAAAGTTTTTATTTATTAAATATTATTTGTTTTAAATTGTTTCAAATAATAAAGTTGCATAGAGGCTATAAATAAAAAAATGACGATCGCTTTTAGTTCGAAATCCATGTGCTTTGCAAATTTTTTTCACATAATTTAAAATAGTTTAGACTATTTTAAAACAGTTCAGACTATTTCAAAGTAGTTCATATGGTTTGTAAACAGTTCATACTCTTTCTAAAGCATCAATAAGGTTTGCAATTTTCTAAATCATCTGAATCATTTCTAAGCCGTCTGAATTATTTGCAAAACAACTATACGGTTTGCAGAATTTACGATCGTTAGACAGGAAATACAGTTTTATAGGCATGAATCCCTCAACTGCTGAGGCTGACGATTAATTTATTATAAACAACAAGCCCGTTTTTAAACAAAGTTTCTTGGGCTATTTGACTACAATTACCCAATTATTTTCAATGTAAAAGACGCTTTGCAAACCGTCTGGACTATTTCAAATCTGTTCATATGCTTTGAAAACGAAACCGTCTAACGTTATGAGCCACCATAATTTATAGTAATATATAGACATTTGCACATAGTAAAAGAAAACTATAAATATGTATGTTCTGTTCTGAATAAATTCCCTAGAACCCAATTTGGGGAAGTGGAGACCATCAACTCAGTAAGTATGAGGCTGTTTAGATCGCGGAGAAACAATAATAACAATAATAATAATTGTTGTTATTTTGTTCATTCAATTGGTAGTATTGTTGTTGTATCATAATAATCGCAACAATGATTGGTATTAATAATATTAATTATAATCATTAACTGTAAACAATAAGATGATTATTTTTTGTATATAATTTGCTATCAATTACAATTGTAAATACATTATCATATATTATTATTATATGTCTAATAATAATCAATTAAATTTTAATAAGCAATGGTAATAATAGTATTGTTATTACAATGAAGTAGTAATAAGATAATTAACAATAATATAAAATTAACTATTATAATAATATTATTATTATTATTATTGCTATGTGGAAAAACAACATATAGTTATTAGTAAAATAATACGTGTATGTATATATATATTTATAATACTGAAAACAGATGATTTTCATTAGTTGAATCTACAATAGATTAGTTATCATCATACATAAGAATAACCTAGAAGAATATTATACTTACGTATACTACTCATCAATACCAAGTAATTAATAATATACATACATCATAGATAGATAATAATAATATTATTGTTGTAATTATTATTATTATCTATTGTAGTTTTTGCTACAACAGTAGTGAAGTAGTGGTGCTAATTATTATTACTTAGTTCATAAATGAATAATAATAATAATTAATAATAATTATTATAATTATTATTAATAATAACAGAAAAATAATAATTATTATTATTTATAATAATAAATAATAATATAACAGCTAATAAATAAATAATGAGAATAATTAATAGCTAGTAAATATTATCAATAATAAGTAACTGTTACTTTACAACAAGTGTGTCATTAGCAGAACCTAATAATGATAGTTATTATTTATATTACATGGGCCTACCTACCTAATAAAAACGGAGCAATTTGAAAAGCCAAGCTTTTCCCAGATGCCGTAGGCAATACTATAAAACCATCAGCACCACATTTCAGAATTGACACAATCTCCTTTTGTTGTTGAGTTAATTCTTTGATTTTAAGTTTGCGTAGACAGTCATAATACAGTGAGTATGAAGGTCCCATATCGTCAGATTGTGCCATCTCTGCTTCTTCACTTTTGGGAATTGGAAACAAAATGAGAAATTGTTGAATTTAGCGCATAAACTGATATATGTCCGCATTTGGGGCACGATGGCAGTACGTACCATGGTATGTACATCTATAACAAGACGGCACTCAGGCTTTGTAAGAGACGTCTACCTCCTTCATTTCATAGACCGACTTAGTCTGTTTTATATCGGCACTACGATAAAATGAATAAGGGATTAATGCTCAACTACAATGTAAGCTCCGCCCACCGCGTGTCAATGTGTCCCTGGCTCTCATTCTCTCTCACCCCCCCCCCCTCATAGAGAGCCACCCTGGCTAGTGGCAACCGGACGGCGCCTCGCATCAATGGCCCGTATCCAAAGCACTAACCCATTTGGATGCGAGATAAGCCCAATCACGCATCCAATACAGTTGCGTCGCATACTAACCGAAAGCACTCAAATTTGCTCATATACATTGCTGGTTAGAACTTTAACAACTATAAGAATGCACTGAAGGCAGCGAGTCAACTCATATCTGGCTGCAACTGGTACATGATGAGTGGCGACAGCGCGGAACCCCGTCGAAAGAATCGAGGGTAAGATTTACTTTCGACAGCCTCTGGTGGGTATCTGTGACATTACTGTGTACTGTTATACTAATACTGTGGTACTAGATGTAATACTGTAGTACTAGATGTAATACTGCAGTACTGAATGTAATACTGTAGTACTTGATGGATGTAATACTGTAGTACTAGGTGTAATACTGTAGTACTAGGTGTAATACTGTAGTACTAGGTGTAATACTGTAGTACTAGGTGTAATACTGTAGTACTAGGTGTAATACTGTAGTACTAGAGGTAATACTGTAGTACTAGGTGTAATACTGTAGTACTAGGTGTAATACTGTAGTTCTAGGTGTAATACTGTAGTACTAGAGGTAATACTCTAGTACTAGGTGTAATACTGTAGTACTAGGTGTAATACTGTAGTACTAGAGGTAATACTCTAGTACTAGGTGTAATACTGTAGTACTAGGTGTAATACTGTAGTACTAGATGTAATATTGTAGTACTGAATGTAATACTGTACTGTTTGCTGTAGAAACAAGGCTCTGATATGCCATTTACTGGACTCACCAGTGCTGACTCTCTCACTGACGGGTCCAGAGACGTGTGTGCACCAAGAGTAAGACAGCTGACTTTGGAGAAGCTGAGGTGAGTGTACAGTATGGTTTACTGTGTGCGGAGTACTGTGTGTAGAGTACTGTGTGTAGTGTACAGTGTGGTGTACAGTGTGTGGAGTACTGTGTGTAGAGTACTGAGTGTAGTGTACAGTGTGGTGTACTGTGTGTAGAGTACTGTGTGTAGAGTACAGTGTGGTGTACAGTGTGTGGAGTACTGTGTGTAGAGTACTGTGTGTAGTGTACAGTGAGGTTGTAAAGTGAAGAGGGACCACACCCTGTGTATATCTGCAGTATATATCATCTCTATATTCTCACAATACTCTGTTTGTTAGGTAGTGCGCTACGTAATCTGGTGGCTGCGAAGGTTGCAACAACAAGTGTAGAAACCGTAAGTAACCCACACCTATGTATGGTTGATCATAGTGTAGATGGCTCTGCTTTAAAAGAATAATTGTAAAAGTATTAAATTTAAATAACCTAATGAAATGCATCCCACAAATTACTTATAATAGCTGAGCATCAGCTTTGGCAGTTGTGAATTTTCATACAATAAAATCGTATTTCCTGTTTAACAACTGTAGAAATTTCCGAACCAAACAGTCATTTTGCCAATAATCTGGCCTGTTTTCAAATGGTTCAGACGATTTGGATGTGTACAAATTGTAAAAAAGCTTTAGAACTAGTTGGAATCACTTGAAACCAACTTTGATATAGTCTGAACTGTTCTAAAATTATCTAAATTATTTTGCAAAGGGCATAGTTTTTCATACAAAAACAGCCATCCTTTTTTGCTTTATAGCTGTATAAAATCTCTAACATTGATGTAGTGATCAATGAATGAACATTAAAAAAGTTATTCGATCATATAAACGGATTGCAAATGATCTGAAATTTTTTTTTAAGAATATGAAGAATTCTTATTGTTTATTTGTTATAAATTGAATATTAAAAAAAATTTCTCGTTCATTTCACTAAAAATGTTTTCATCAGTGTTTAGTTAAAAAAAATTGCTAATTGACAGTGTACCAGCAAATTAGCTTGGATTTTTAAAGCATATAAACTGTATCACGAAGTGTTCAGGCGGTTTGCAAAAGAGTTGGATTACTCTCCACAGTTTACACAATTTCAATGCGCTCCAGTTTCTGATTTTTTCGATTAAAAATTTCTCTAGCAATTTATTTGAGGCTGTTTTAATTCTATCCCATTGATTGTTTTTATAGCCTGTTGCGCAAAACTCTGCAGTTTTTTCTCCTTGTTTGGAATTATATTTTTGGCCACAGCTTCGTCAGGAAAGTACGAGTGTTAATTTTTTCAGTTACTTTACATATTTTACATGTAAATAACCACATTACGTTTGTGATCAAAAACTGACAAAAATGCATGTGACATAACCGCTCTCTCGTTGCCCAATTTTGGTTTGTCATATTGCAAATGGGAAATAATTTAATTCTTTCCTTATCAAATTGTAATTTGACAAGATTTTGAACTCCCATTTAAGTGTTATTCGTCTTTCCTTGGTGAGACAACTCCAAACTGCTTGCGAACTATTCTTGTTTTCACTTATTTGCCTTTCGTGAATTGAAAAACTACTTTTTACTCCAAGTCAATGCTTTGCTAGTCTTTTTTCTATTGAGTTAAAATGAAAAAAGAGTTTGCTACTGATAAATATCTTTATTAATATCCAGCCAAGTAACATTTGATATATGGACACCGCCATATGTGCTTACTTGTTTTTCATTTTGCAGTTACCTCCGATACTATTGAGATGGCATGCAGTACATAGCACAATCTTCAAGTCTTCATTATCCAACGTACAACGGCACGGTCAATAACATTCACTAGTGAATTATTTCAGTTTCATTTTAGCCTTAGAACTTCCACTTGAACTAACATTGTGTGGTAATAATGCTACAATACTGACTAATTTTAAGCAATTAACAAATATTTTTGGCTTGAGGCTATTGCATTCTTCTGTTTTTATGTATTGCTGCAACATATATGTTGGTATAAAGAATATATTTTTTAACCAAGTTTGAAACCAATTGTTTTTAGTAGCCTGAATAATTTGTAGCATATTATATGCAAAAAAATATTCACATTCTATGTAATATTTCTAATGCAGTAACTTTTTGAAGCTCATTAGTAAAAGACCATCAATTGTCAAGTGGATTTCAGGTTGCTTATTTAATCAATTGTACAAACTAGTGATACAGTCCAATGTAAGAATAAGTTTTGTTAAGGAAAACTTTAACAGGCCATTATGTTTTATAATTTTAAGTATAATTCTTCTCAATCTTATCCTGATAATTCAAATTATGAAACTGTACAATATATTTTATATATTTACCAGCTATTGGTAGTTTTTCATGCTTGTTGTAAAGCTTTCTATCTATATATCATTTTTATCAATAGCTTGCCTTTTTTTAGTTACATGTAATTGCATCACTGTTCATGGCTGATTTTAATATCGAGTTTCTCTCATATTTATATACATCCACATGTGTCTACATGTATATAATATATCTACTGTATTTGCTTTGTTGAACAGCCATATATCATTTAATTTCGTAAAAAGACGCAGCTTTATCATTTTTTCTTATTCACTTTATCATCCACTTATACAATACATGCACTACAATAATGTTGACATCATTTGTTGTGATGACCATGGCTGAACCTTATAACAATATTTAGGTCATCGTGAAAAAAATGCTACCAGAAGTTTACAATTCACTTCTTTCTCGAACATTTAGAAGCCATTAACTAACTCATGCCTTGCAGCAAGCTGTTTAAGTAAAGTCCTTGCTCGCAATCAATAGAGAGTTGAGATACATGTAGCTCAGCTTACCAATACATAACCCAATAATACCATATTTGTTAATAATACCATATTTGTTGATCAGAAGATCAAGTCTGGACAACCTGATGCAGCTTGGAGTTGTCAGCACATATTGACACACTAAGGAAAATGACGTTGCACAAGTGAAACTGCATTGCCTATGATATGACGAGACAAACTGGCTATTTTTTTATATGGGCATTTGTGAGTTGTCGCCCGTTGATCTGCAGTGTCGCCCAAGTGTACGCGAGTGTCGCCGTATAAACCGAAATTGTCGCCGAAATGACTGTCGCCTTTCTGGGTGTCGCCGGATCGTCCCCAGTTGATACTTCACAGCAAGCATGAACTGATGACCATGATTCTGCAGATGTCCAAAGCGACCCTCCTAAGAAGAAGACTGCCCTTGAAACACTACTCGGTGATAGCTTCAGCCAACAATCACGAGCAGAGAATACTGAGCAGCAACCACAGACTGTCATGGCTTGTGTCACCAAGGAGGTGAGTAGCGAGATACTTCACTTGCCACCTGGTACAACGTTAACATAATGTATCCACTTTTCTGTCACTCACACAAAGCGACAAGTCTAGTAATTGTATCAAGTTGCCAACGCAAAGCAATACGTTATTCTTAGTTTTTGTCCCAAATTTTCCTAGTGAAACCACCATGATGTTATGAAAGGCCATGAAAGTGATGAGTAGGAATTGTTTGCTATCAAATGCACAAGGTAAAAATGTAAAATAATGGCAACCCGTTGACCACAATCATCCATCATTCTGTTCGTTTGTTTCTTGCAGGTTGACGTATATCGCAGACTACCCACAATTGACTTGATGGGAAATCCTCTCGAATGGTGGCGGGAAAATGCCTTTAACTACCCTTTGCTATCAAGACTGGCTGCAAATGTCTTAGTTGGCCAGGCTACTTCTGTTGCTTCCGAGAGAGCATTTAGTCTCGCTGGAAACACGATAACAGCTAAGAGAAATCGGCTTGATTCTCGCAATGTAAACATGTTACTGTTTCTGAACAAAAACTATCAGTTTAAGTAACTTACTTTGAATTACTTAAAGTAAGACATGTTACAATTACAAACATTTCAAGAGTTCCAAGTATTTTTAGGTTTTCAGCTTTCACTTTATATTTTTTCTTTACCTTGTATGTACCTGGATCGGGTCACATTAAATACAGAAATAAAATGGTGAACATAAAATCACAAACACCCATGATACATGAACATGTATATACAACTGCATAAACAGACAATGGGCACACAACTCTTAATTTATATCTTGTGATGCGTAGTCAACCTAAAAACACAGAATTTTCAATTTTGTTTGCGTAGAACAGTAGTCTGAATAGATAATTGGACCGCCCTGACCGAACCGGACCGTTGCTGTCGGATCCGGGCCAACCCTTATTTTGCTGGACCGTTGCATCACTAGTGAGTAGATCAACTATCTATATACACATCAGTGAGTAGATCAACTACCTCTATATACAGCAGTGAGTAGATCAACTACCTCTATATATACAGCAGTGAGTAGATCAACTACCTCTATATATACAGCAGTGAGTAGATCAACCACCTCTATATACAGCAGTGAGTAGATCTACTACCTATATATACAACAGTGAGTAGATCAACTACCTCTCTATACAGCAGTGAGTAGACCAACTACCTCTATATACAACAGTGAGTAGATCAAGTAGCTCTAAATACAGTAGTGAGTAGATCAACTACCTATCTATATACAGTAGTGAGTAGATCAACTACCTCTCTATGTATACAACAGTGAGTAGATCAACTACCTCTATATATACAGCAGTGAGTAGATCAACTACCCCTCTTTAAAGCAGTGAGTAGATCAACTACCTCTATATACAGTAGTGAGTAAATCAACTACCTCTCTACATATACAGCAGTGAGTAGATCAATCACCTCTCTATATACAGTAGTGAGTAGAGTAGAGAGTAGATCAACTACCTCTATAGACAGCAGTGAGTAGATCAACTACCAATATTAACAGCAGAGAGTAGTCAACTACCTCTAAACACAACAGTGAGTAGATGAACTGCCTCTATATACAGCAGTGAGCAGATCAGCTGCATCTATATATACAGCGATGAGTAGATCAACTACCTATATATACTACAGTGAATAGATCAACTACCTCGATATACACAAAACTGAGCAGACCAACTACCTCTATATACAGCAGTGAGTAGATCAACTACCTTTATATACAGTAGTGAGCAGACCAACTACCTCTCTATACAGTAGTGAGTAGATCAACTACCTCTATATACAGTAGTGAGTAGATTAACTACCAATATATACAACAGTCAGTAGGTCAACTACCTCTATATATGGTAGTGAGTAGATCAAATACCTCCATATATAGTAGTGAATAGATCAACTACCTCTATATACAGTAGTGAGTGGATGAACTACCTCTATATATACAGCAGTGAGTAGACCAACCAACTATTTATATATACAGCAGTGAGTAGACCAACTACCTGCACATACAGTAGTGAGTAGATCAACTACCTCTATATCTACAGCAGTGAGTGGATCAACTACCTCTGTATATACAGTAGTGAATAGATCAACCACCTCTATATACAACAGTGAGCAAATCAACTACCTCTATATACAGTAGTGAGTAGATCAACTACCTCTATATATACAGCAGTGAGTAGATCAACTACCTGTATATACAGTAATGAGTAGATCAACTATCTCTATGTACAGCAGTGAGTAGGTCAACTACCTCTATATACAGTAGTGAGTAGATCAACTACCTCTATATACAGTAGTGAGTAGATCCACTACATCTCTATATACAGCAGTGAGTAAATCAACTACCTCTATATACAGTAGTAAGTAGACCAACTACCTCTAAATATACAGCAGTGAGTAGATCAACTACCTCTATAAACAGCAGTGAGTGGATCAACTACCTCTATATACAGTAGTGAGTAGATCAACTACCTCTATATACACAGGAGTGAGTAGAACAACTACCTCTATATACAGCAGTGAGTGGATCAACTACCTCTCTATACAGGAGTGAGTAGATCAACTACCCCTATATACAACAGTGAGTAGATCAACTACCTATATATGCAGCAGTGAGTAGATCAACTACCTCTATATACGGTAGTGAGTAAATCAACAACCTCTATATACAACAGTGAGTAGCCCAACTACCTCTATATATGGTATTGAGTAGATAAACTACCTCGATATACAGCAGTGAGTAGATCACCTACCTCTATATATACAGTAGTGAGTAGATCAACTACCTCTTTATATACAGCAGTGAGTGGATCAACTACCTCTATATATAGTAGTGAGTAGATCAACTACCTCTATATACAGCAGTGAGTAGATCTACTACCTATATAAACAACAGTGAGTAGATCAACTACCTCTCTATACAGCAGTGAATAGACCAACTACCTCTATATACAACAGTGAGTAGATCAACTACCTCTATATACAGTAGTGAGTAGAAACACTACCTCTCTTTATACAGTAGTGAGCAGATCAACCAGCTCTATATACAGCAGTGAGAAGACCAACTACCTCTATATATACAACAGAGAGTAGATCAACTACCTCTCTATGTACAGTAGTGAGTAGATCAACTACGTCGATATACAGCAGTGAGTAGATCAACAACCTCTATATACAGCAGTGAGTAGATCAACTACCTCTCTATACACAACAGTGAGTAGATCAACTGCCTCTCTATATACAGCAGTTAGTGGATCAACTACCTCTATATATACAACAGTGAGTAGATCAACTACCTCTATATACAGCAGTGAGTAGACCAACTACCTCTATATACAGTAGTGAGTAGATCAACTACCTCACTATATACAGCAGTGAGTAGATCAACTACCTCTCTATATACAGCAGTGAGCAAATCAACTACCTCTCTATATACTGCAGCGAGTAGATCAACTACCTCTCTATATACAACAATGAGTGGATCAACTACCTCTCTATATACAAAAGTAAGTAGATCAACTACCTCTATATGCAGCAGTGAGTAGATCAACTACCTCTATATACAGCAGTGAGTAGATCAACTACCTCTATATATACAGCAGTGAGTAGATCAACTACCAATCTATGTACAGTGGTGAGTAGCTCAACTGGATCTATATATAGCAGTGAGTAGATCAACTACCTATATATACAACAGTGAGTAGATCAACTACCTCTATATACAGTAGTGAGTAGATGAACTACCTCTCTATATACAACAGTGAGTGGATCAACTACCTCTCTATATACAAGAGTGAGTAGATCAACTTTGTCCCTATATATACAGCAGTGAGTAGATCAACTAACTATATATATACAGTAGTGAGTAGATCAACTACCTCTCTATATACAGCAGTGAGTAGATCAAGTAGCTCTAAATACAGTAGTGAGTAGATCAACTACCTCTCTATATACAGTAGTGAGTAGATCAACTACCTCTCTATGTATACAACAGTGAGTAGATCAACTACCTCTATATACAGTAGTGAGTAGATCAACTACATCTATATAATGTAGTGAGTAGATCAACTACCTCTATATATAGTAGTGAGTGGATCAATTATCTCTATATACAGTAGTGGGTAGATCAACTACCTCTATATATACAGGAGTGAATAGATCAACTACCTCTATATACAGCAGTGAGTGGATCAACTACCTCTCTATACAGGAGTGAGTAGATCAACTACCTCTATATATACAGCAGTGAGTAGATCAACTACCCCTCTATACAGCAGTGAGTAGATCAACTACCTCTATATACAGTAGTGAGTAAATCAACTACCTCTCTATGTATACAACAGTGAGTAGATCAACTACCTCTATATATACAGCAGTGAGTAGATCAACTACCCCTCTATACAGCAGTGAGTAGATCAACTACCTCTATATACAGTAGTGAGTAAATCAACTACCTCTCTACATATACAGCAGTGAGTAGATCAACTACCTCTCTATATACAGCAGTGAGTAGATCAACTACCTCTATATATACAGTAGAGAGTAGATCAACTGCCTCTATAGACAGCAGTGAGTAGATCAACTACCTCGATATACACAAAAGTGAGCAGACCGACTACCTCTCTATATTGCAGTGAGTAGATAAACTACCTTTATATACAGTAGTGAGTAGACCAACTACCTCTATATACAGTATTGAATAGATCAACTACCTCTATATACAGTAGTGAGTAGATTAACTACCAATATATACAACAGTCAGTAGGTCAACGACCTCTATATATACAACAATGAGTAGACCAACTACCTATAAATACAACAGTGAGTAGATCAACTACCTCTATATATAGTAGTGAGTAGATCAAATACCTGCATATATAGTAGTGAATAGATCAACTACCTCTATATACAGTAGTGAGTAGATGAACTACCTCTATATATACAGCCGTGAGTAGACCAACCAACTATTTATATATACAGCAGTGAGTAGACCAACTACCTGTATATACAGTAGTGAGTAGATCAACTACCTCTATATACAGCAGTGAGTGGATCAACTACCTCTATATCTACAGCAGTGAGTAGATCATTTACCTCTCTATGTACAGTAGTGAGTAGATCAACTACCTCCATATACAGCAGTAAGTAGATCAACTACCTCTATATACAGCAGTGAGTAAATCAACTACCTCTATATACAGCAGTGAGTAGATCAACTACCTCTGTATATACAGCAGTGGGAGATCATTTACCTCTCTATGTACTGTAGTGAGTACATACACTACCTCCATATACAACAGTAAGACGATCAACTACCTCTATTTACAGCAGTGAGTAGATCAACTACCTCTGTGTATACAGTAGTGAGTAGATCAACTACCTTTCTATGTATTCAACAGTGAGTAGATCAACTACCTCTATATATACAGCAGTGAGTAGAACAACTACCCCTCTATACAGCAGTGAGTAGATCAACTACCTCTATATACAGTAGTCAGTAAACCAACTACCTCTCTACATATACAGCAGTGAGTAGATCAACTACCTCTCTATATACAGCAGTGAGTAGATCAACTACCTCTATATATACAGCAGTGAGTAGATCAACTACCTATCTATGTACAGTGGTGAGTAGCTCAACTGGATCTATATATAGCAGTGAGTAGATCAACTACCTCTATATACAACAGTGAGTAGATCAACTACCTTTATATACAGTAGTGAGTAGATGAACTACCTCTCTATATACAACAGTGAGTAGATCAACTACCTCTCTATATACAAGAGTGAGTAGATCAACTACGTCCCTATATATACAGCAGTGAGTAGATCAACTAACTATATATATACAGTAGTGAGTAGATCAACTACCTCTCTATATACAGCAGTGAGTAGATCAACTACCTCTATATATACAACAGTGAGTAGATCAACTACCTCACTATATACAGCAGTGAGTAGATCAACTAACTCTATATACAGCGGTGAGTAGATCAACTACCTCTTTATACAGTAGTGAGTAGATCAACTACCTCTAGATATACAACAATGAGTAGATCAACTACCTCTGTATATCAGACAGTGAGTAGATCAACTACCTCTTTATATACAGTAGTGAGTAGATCAACTACCTTTATATGTATACAACAGTGAGTAGATCAACTACCTCTATATATACAGCAGTGAGTAGATCAACTACCCCTCTATACAGCAGTGAGTAGATCAACTACCTCTATATACAGAAGTCAGTAAATCAACTACCTCTCTACATATACAGCAGTGAGTAGATCAACTACCTCTCTATATACAGCAGTGAGTAGATCAACTACCTCTATATATACAGTAGAGAGTAGATCAACTACCTCTATAGACAGCAGTGAGTAGATCAACTACCTCGATATACATAAAAGTGAGCAGACCGACTACCTCTCTCTATTGCAGTGAGTAGATCAACTACCTTTATATACAGTAGTGAGTAGACCAACTACCTCTATATACAGTAGTGAATAGATCAACTACCTCTATATACAGTAGTGAGTAGATTAACTACCAATATATACAACAGTCAGTAGGTCAACTACCTCTATATATACAACAGTGAGTAGACCAACTACCTATAAATACAACAGTGAGTAGATCAACTACCTCTATATATAGTAGTGAGTAGATCAAATACCTGCATATATAGTAGTGAATAGATCAACTACCTCTATATACAGGAGTGAGAAGATGAACTACCTCTATATATACAGCCGTGAGTAGACCAACCAACTACTTATATATACAGCAGTGAGTAGACCAACTACCTGTATATACAGTAGTGAGTAGATCAACTACCTCTATATACAGCAGTGAGTGGATCAACTACCTCTATATCTACAGCAGTGAGTAGATCATTTACCTCTCTATGTACAGTAGTGAGTCGATCAACTATATCCATATACAGCAGTAAGTAGATCAACTACCTCTATATACAGCAGTGAGTAGATCAACTACCTATATATACAGCAGTGAGTAGATCAACTACCTCTGTATATACAGCAGTGGGAGATCATTTACCTCTCTATGTACTGTAGTGAGTACATCAACTACCTCCATATACAACAGTAAGACGATCAACTACCTCTATATACAGCAGTGAGTAGATCAACTACCTCTGTGTATACAGTAGTGAGTAGATCAACTACCTCATTATACAGTAGTGAGTAGATCAACTACCTCTATATACAGTATTGAGTAGATCAACTACCTCTAGACACAATAGTGATTAGCTCAACTAGCTTTATATACAGCAGCGAGTAGATCAACTACCTGTCTATATACAAGAGTGAGTAGATCAACTACCTCTCTATAAACAGCAGTGAGCAAGTCCACTATTTCTCTATATACTGCAGTGAGTAGATCCACTTTCTCTATATACAGCAGTGAGTAGATCAACTACCTCTATATATCCAGCAGTGAGTAGATCAACTACCAATCTATGTACAGCGGTGAGTAGCTCAACTGGATCTATATATAGCAGTGAGTAGATCAACTACCTATATATACAACAGTGAGTAGATCAACTACCTCTATATACAGTAGTGAGTAGATGAACTACCTCTCTATATACAACAGTGAGTGGATCAACTACCTCTCTATATACAAGAGTGAGTAGATCAACTACGTCCCTATATATACAGCAGTGAGTAGATCAACTAACTATATATATACAGTAGTGAGTAGATCAACTACCTCTCTATATACAGCAGTGAGTAGATCAAGTAGCTCTAAATACAGTAGTGAGTAGATCAACTACCTCTCTATATACAGTAGTGAGTAGATCAACTACCTCTCTATGTATACAACAGTGAGTAGATCAACTACCTCTATATACAGTAGTGAGTAGATCAACTACATCTATATAAAGTAGTGAGTAGATCAACTACCTCTATATATAGTAGTGAGTGGATCAATTATCTCTATATACAGTAGTGAGTGTAGATCAACTACCTCTATATATACAGGAGTGAATAGATCAACTACCTCTATATATACAGGAGTGAATAGATCAACTACCTCTATATACAGCAGTGAGTGGATCAACTACCTCTCTATACAGGAGTGAGTAGATCAACTACCTCTATATATACAGCAGTGAGTAGATCAACTACCCCTCTATACAGCAGTGAGTAGATCAACTACCTCTATATACAGTAGTGAGTAAATCAACTACCTCTCTATGTATACAACAGTGAGTAGATCAACTACCTCTATATATACAGCAGTGAGTAGATCAACTACCCCTCTATACAGCAGTGAGTAGATCAACTACCTCTATATACAGTAGTGAGTAAATCAACTACCTCTCTACATATACAGCAGTGAGTAGATCAACTACCTCTCTATATACAGCAGTGAGTAGATCACTTACTTCTATATATACAGTAGAGAGTAGATCAACTACCTCTATAGACAGCAGTGAGTAGATCAACTACCTCGATATACATAAAAGTGAGCAGACCGACTACCTCTCTCTATTGCAGTGAGTAGATCAACTACCTTTATATACAGTAGTGAGTAGACCAACTACCTCTATATACAGTAGTGAATAGATCAACTACCTCTATATACAGTAGTGAGTAGATTAACTACCAATATATACAACAGTCAGTAGGTCAACTACCTCTATATATACAACAGTGAGTAGACCAACTACCTATAAATACAACAGTGAGTAGATCAACTACCTCTATATATAGTAGTGAGTAGATCAAATACCTGCATATATAGTAGTGAATAGATCAACTACCTCTATATACAGGAGTGAGAAGATGAACTACCTCTATATATACAGCCGTGAGTAGACCAACCAACTACTTATATATACAGCAGTGAGTAGACCAACTACCTGTATATACAGTAGTGAGTAGATCAACTACCTCTATATACAGCAGTGAGTGGATCAACTACCTCTATATCTACAGCAGTGAGTAGATCATTTACCTCTCTATGTACAGTAGTGAGTCGATCAACTATATCCATATACAGCAGTAAGTAGATCAACTACCTCTATATACAGCAGTGAGTAGATCAACTACCTATATATACAGCAGTGAGTAGATCAACTACCTCTGTATATACAGCAGTGGGAGATCATTTACCTCTCTATGTACTGTAGTGAGTACATCAACTACCTCCATATACAACAGTAAGACGATCAACTACCTCTATATACAGCAGTGAGTAGATCAACTACCTCTGTGTATACAGTAGTGAGTAGATCAACTACCTCATTATACAGTAGTGAGTAGATCAACTACCTCTATATACAGTATTGAGTAGATCAACTACCTCTAGACACAATAGTGATTAGCTCAACTAGCTTTATATACAGCAGCGAGTAGATCAACTACCTGTCTATATACAAGAGTGAGTAGATCAACTACCTCTCTATAAACAGCAGTGAGCAAGTCCACTATTTCTCTATATACTGCAGTGAGTAGATCCACTTTCTCTATATACAGCAGTGAGTAGATCAACTACCTCTATATATCCAGCAGTGAGTAGATCAACTACCAATCTATGTACAGCGGTGAGTAGCTCAACTGGATCTATATATAGCAGTGAGTAGATCAACTACCTATATATACAACAGTGAGTAGATCAACTACCTCTATATACAGTAGTGAGTAGATGAACTACCTCTCTATATACAACAGTGAGTGGATCAACTACCTCTCTATATACAAGAGTGAGTAGATCAACTACGTCCCTATATATACAGCAGTGAGTAGATCAACTAACTATATATATACAGTAGTGAGTAGATCAACTACCTCTCTATATACAGCAGTGAGTAGATCAAGTAGCTCTAAATACAGTAGTGAGTAGATCAACTACCTCTCTATATACAGTAGTGAGTAGATCAACTACCTCTCTATGTATACAACAGTGAGTAGATCAACTACCTCTATATACAGTAGTGAGTAGATCAACTACATCTATATAAAGTAGTGAGTAGATCAACTACCTCTATATATAGTAGTGAGTGGATCAATTATCTCTATATACAGTAGTGAGTGTAGATCAACTACCTCTATATATACAGGAGTGAATAGATCAACTACCTCTATATATACAGGAGTGAATAGATCAACTACCTCTATATACAGCAGTGAGTGGATCAACTACCTCTCTATACAGGAGTGAGTAGATCAACTACCTCTATATATACAGCAGTGAGTAGATCAACTACCCCTCTATACAGCAGTGAGTAGATCAACTACCTCTATATACAGTAGTGAGTAAATCAACTACCTCTCTATGTATACAACAGTGAGTAGATCAACTACCTCTATATATACAGCAGTGAGTAGATCAACTACCCCTCTATACAGCAGTGAGTAGATCAACTACCTCTATATACAGTAGTGAGTAAATCAACTACCTCTCTACATATACAGCAGTGAGTAGATCAACTACCTCTCTATATACAGCAGTGAGTAGATCACTTACTTCTATATATACAGTAGAGAGTAGATCAACTGCCTCTATAGACAGCAGTGAGTATATCAACTACCTCGATATACACAAAAGTGAGCAGACCGACTACCTCTCTATATTGCAGTGAGTAGATCAACTACCTTTATATACAGTAGTGAGTAGACCAACTACCTCTATATACAGTAGTGAATAGATCAACTACCTCTATATACAGTAGTGAGTAGATTAACTACCAATATATACAACAGTCAGTAGGTCAACGACCTCTATATATACAACAGTGAGTAGACCAACTACCTATAAATACAACAGTGAGTAGATCAACTACCTCTATATATAGTAGTGAGTAGATCAAATACCTGCATATATAGTAGTGAATAGATCAACTACCTCTATATACAGTAGTGAGTAGATGAACTACCTCTATATATACAGCCGTGAGTAGACCAACCAACTATTTATATATACAGCAGTGAGTAGACCAACTACCTGTATATACAGTAGTGAGTAGATCAACTACCTCTATATACAGCAGTGAGTGGATCAACTACCTCTATATCTACAGCAGTGAGTAGATCATTTACCTCTCTATGTACAGTAGTGAGTAGATCAACTACCTCCATATACAGCAGTAAGTAGATCAACTACCTCTATATACAGCAGTGAGTAAATCAACTACCTCTATATACAGCAGTGAGTAGATCAACTACCTCTGTATATACAGCAGTGGGAGATCATTTACCTCTCTATGTACTGTAGTGAGTACATACACTACCTCCATATACAACAGTAAGACGATCAACTACCTCTATTTACAGCAGTGAGTAGATCAACTACCTCTGTGTATACAGTAGTGAGTAGATCAACTACCTCATTATACAGTAGTGAGTAGATCAACTACCTCTATATACAGTATTGAGTAGATCAACTACCTCCATATACAGTAGTGATTAGTTCAACTAGCTTTATATACAGCAGCGAGTAGATCAACTACCTGTCTATATACAAGAGTGAGTAGATCAACTACCTCTCTATAAATAGCAGTGGGCAAGTCCACTATTTCTCTATATACTGCAGTGAGTAGATCCACTTTCTCTATATACAGCAGTGAGTAGATCAACTACCTCTATATATACAGCAGTGAGTAGATCAACTACCTATCTATGTACAGTGGTGAGTAGCTCAACTGGATCTATATATAGCAGTGAGTAGATCAACTACCTCTATATACAACAGTGAGTAGATCAACTACCTTTATATACAGTAGTGAGTAGATGAACTACCTCTCTATATACAACAGTGAGTGGAGCAACTACCTCTCTATATACAAGAGTGAGTAGATCAACTACGTCCCTATATATACAGCAGTGAGTAGATCAACTAACTATATATATACAGTAGTGAGTAGATCAACTACCTCTCTATATACAGCAGTGAGTAGATCAACTACATCTATATATACAACAGTGAGTAGATCAACTACCTCACTATATAAAGCAGTGAGTAGATCAACTAACTCTATTTACAGCGGTGAGTAGATCAACTACCTCTTCATACAGTAGTGAGTAGATCAACTACCTCTAGATATACAACAATGAGTAGATCAACTACCTCTGTATATCCAACAGTGAGTAGATCAACTACCTCTCTATATACAGTAGTGAGTAGATCAACTACCTTTCTATGTATACAACAGTGAGTAGATCAACTACCTCTATATATACAGCAGTGAGTAGATCAACTACCCCTCTATACAGCAGTGAGTAGATCAACTACCTCTATATACAGTAGTCAGTAAATCAACTACCTCTCTACATATACAGCAGTGAGTAGATCAACTACCTCTCTATATACAGCAGTGAGTAGATCAACTACCTCTCTATATACAGTAGAGAGTAGATCAACTACCTCTATAGACAGCAGTGAGTAGATCAACTACCTCAATATACACAAAAGTGAGCAGACCGACTACCTCTCTCTATTGCAGTGAGTAGATCAACTACCTTTATATACAGTAGTGAGTAGACCAACTACCTCTATATACAGTAGTGAATAGATCAACTACCTCTATATACAGTAGTGAGTAGATTAACTACCAATATATACAACAGTCAGTAGGTCAACTACCTCTATATATACAACAGTGAGTAGACCAACTACCTATAAATACAACAGTGAGTAGATCAACTTCCTCTATATATAGTAGTGAGTAGATCAAATACCTGCATATATAGTAGTGAATAGATCAACTACCTATATATACAGGAGTGAGTAGAGGAACTACCTCTATATATACAGCCGTGAGTAGACCAACCAACTACTTATATATACAGCAGTGAGTAGACCAACTACCTGTATATACAGTAGTGAGTAGATCAACTACCTCTATATACAGCAGTGAGTGGATCAACTACCTCTATATCTACAGCAGTGAGTAGATCCTTTACCTCTCTATGTACAGTAGTGAGTCGATCAACTACCTCCATATACAGCAGTAAGTAGATCAACTACCTGTATATACAGCAGTGAGTAGATCAACTATCTATATATACAGCAGTGAGTAGATCAACTACCTCTGTATATACAGCAGTGGGAGATCATTTACCTCTCTATGTACTGTAGTGAGTACATCAACTACCTCCATATACAACAGTAAGACGATCAACTACCTCTATATACAGCAGTGAGTAGATCAACTACCTCTGTGTATACAGTAGTGAGTAGATCAACTACCTCATTATACAGTAGTGAGTAGATCAACTACCTCTATATACAGTATTGAGTAGATCAACTACCTCCATATACAGTAGTGATTAGTTCAACTAGCTTTATATACAGCAGCGAGTAGGTCAACTACCTGTCTATATACAAGAGTGAGTAGATCAACTACCTCTCTATAAACAGCAGTGGGCAAGTCCACTATTTCTCTATATACTGCAGTGTGTAGATCCACTCTCTCTATATACAGCAGTGAGTAGATCAACTACCTCTATATATACAGCAGTGAGTAGAT
Source organism: Cryptosula pallasiana (assembly GCA_945261195.1). Lineage (NCBI taxonomy): Eukaryota > Metazoa > Bryozoa > Gymnolaemata > Cheilostomatida > Cryptosulidae > Cryptosula > Cryptosula pallasiana. The sequence continues at coordinate 301,402 of CALYOO010000010.1, read as the reverse complement.
CAACTACCTATCTATGTACAGTGGTGAGTAGCTCAACTGGATCTATATATAGCAGTGAGTAGATCAACTACCTCTATATACAACAGTGAGTAGATCAACTACCTTTATATACAGTAGTGAGTAGATGAACTACCTCTCTATATACAACAGTGAGTGGAGCAACTACCTCTCTATATACAAGAGTGAGTAGATCAACTACGTCCCTATATATACAGCAGTGAGTAGATCAACTAACTATATATATACAGTAGTGAGTAGATCAACTACCTCTCTATATACAGCAGTGAGTAGATCAACTACATCTATATATACAACAGTGAGTAGATCAACTACCTCACTATATACAGCAGTGAGTAGATCAACTAACTCTATTTACAGCGGTGAGTAGATCAACTACCTCTTTATACAGTAGTGAGTAGATCAACTACCTCTAGATATACAACAATGAGTAGATCAACTACCTCTGTATATCCAACAGTGAGTAGATCAACTACCTCTCTATATACAGTAGTGAGTAGATCAACTACCTTTCTATGTATACAACAGTGAGTAGATCAACTACCTCTATATATACAGCAGTGAGTAGATCAACTACCCCTCTATACAGCAGTGAGTAGATCAACTACCTCTATATACAGTAGTCAGTAAATCAACTACCTCTCTACATATACAGCAGTGAGTAGATCAACTACCTCTCTATATACAGCAGTGAGTAGATCAACTACCTCTATATATACAGTAGAGAGTAGATCAACTACCTCTATAGACAGCAGTGAGTAGATCAACTACCTCGATGTATACAGCAGTGAGTAGATCAACTACCTATCTATGTACAGTGGTGAGTAGCTCAACTGGATCTATATATAGCAGTGAGTAGATCAACTACCTCTATATACAACAGTGAGTAGATCAACTACCTTTATATACAGTAGTGAGTAGATGAACTACCTCTCTATATACAACAGTGAGTGGAGCAACTACCTCTCTATATACAAGAGTGAGTAGATCAACTACGTCCCTATATATACAGCAGTGAGTAGATCAACTAACTATATATATACAGTAGTGAGTAGATCAACTACCTCTCTATATACAGCAGTGAGTAGATCAACTACATCTAAATATACAACAGTGAGTAGATCAACTACCTCACTATATACAGCAGTGAGTAGATCAACTAACTCTATTTACAGCGGTGAGTAGATCAACTACCTCTTTATACAGTAGTGAGTAGATCAACTACCTCTAGATATACAACAATGAGTAGATCAACTACCTCTGTATATCCAACAGTGAGTAGATCAACTACCTCTCTATATACAGTAGTGAGTAGATCAACTACCTTTCTATGTATACAACAGTGAGTAGACCAACTACCTCTATATATACAGCAGTGAGTAGATCAACTACCCCTCTATACAGCAGTGAGTAGATCAACTACCTCTATATACAGTAGTCAGTAAATCAACTACCTCTCTACATATACAGCAGTGAGTAGATCAACTACCTCTCTATATACAGCAGTGAGTAGATCAACTACCTCTATATATACAGTAGAGAGTAGATCAACTACCTCTATAGACAGCAGTAAGTAGATCAACTACCTCTATATACAGCAGTGAGTAAATCAACTACCTCTATATACAGCAGTGAGTAGATCAACTACCTCTGTATATACAGCAGTGGGAGATCATTTACCTCTCTATGTACTGTAGTGAGTACATACACTACCTCCATATACAACAGTAAGACGATCAACTACCTCTATTTACAGCAGTGAGTAGATCAACTACCTCTGTGTATACAGTAGTGAGTAGATCAACTACCTCATTATACAGTAGTGAGTAGATCAACTACCTCTATATACAGTATTGAGTAGATCAACTACCTCCATATACAGTAGTGATTAGTTCAACTAGCTTTATATACAGCAGCAACTACCTGTCTATATACAAGAGTGAGTAGATCAACTACCTCTCTATAAATAGCAGTGGGCAAGTCCACTATTTCTCTATATACTGCAGTGAGTAGATCCACTTTCTCTATATACAGCAGTGAGTAGATCAACTACCTCTATATATACAGCAGTGAGTAGATCAACTACCTATCTATGTACAGTGGTGAGTAGCTCAACTGGATCTATATATAGCAGTGAGTAGATCAACTACCTCTATATACAACAGTGAGTAGATCAACTACCTTTATATACAGTAGTGAGTAGATGAACTACCTCTCTATATACAACAGTGAGTGGAGCAACTACCTCTCTATATACAAGAGTGAGTAGATCAACTACGTCCCTATATATACAGCAGTGAGTAGATCAACTAACTATATATATACAGTAGTGAGTAGATCAACTACCTCTCTATATACAGCAGTGAGTAGATCAACTACATCTATATATACAACAGTGAGTAGATCAACTACCTCACTATATAAAGCAGTGAGTAGATCAACTAACTCTATTTACAGCGGTGAGTAGATCAACTACCTCTTCATACAGTAGTGAGTAGATCAACTACCTCTAGATATACAACAATGAGTAGATCAACTACCTCTGTATATCCAACAGTGAGTAGATCAACTACCTCTCTATATACAGTAGTGAGTAGATCAACTACCTTTCTATGTATACAACAGTGAGTAGATCAACTACCTCTATATATACAGCAGTGAGTAGATCAACTACCCCTCTATACAGCAGTGAGTAGATCAACTACCTCTATATACAGTAGTCAGTAAATCAACTACCTCTCTACATATACAGCAGTGAGTAGATCAACTACCTCTCTATATACAGCAGTGAGTAGATCAACTACCTCTCTATATACAGTAGAGAGTAGATCAACTACCTCTATAGACAGCAGTGAGTAGATCAACTACCTCAATATACACAAAAGTGAGCAGACCGACTACCTCTCTCTATTGCAGTGAGTAGATCAACTACCTTTATATACAGTAGTGAGTAGACCAACTACCTCTATATACAGTAGTGAATAGATCAACTACCTCTATATACAGTAGTGAGTAGATTAACTACCAATATATACAACAGTCAGTAGGTCAACTACCTCTATATATACAACAGTGAGTAGACCAACTACCTATAAATACAACAGTGAGTAGATCAACTTCCTCTATATATAGTAGTGAGTAGATCAAATACCTGCATATATAGTAGTGAATAGATCAACTACCTATATATACAGGAGTGAGTAGAGGAACTACCTCTATATATACAGCCGTGAGTAGACCAACCAACTACTTATATATACAGCAGTGAGTAGACCAACTACCTGTATATACAGTAGTGAGTAGATCAACTACCTCTATATACAGCAGTGAGTGGATCAACTACCTCTATATCTACAGCAGTGAGTAGATCCTTTACCTCTCTATGTACAGTAGTGAGTCGATCAACTACCTCCATATACAGCAGTAAGTAGATCAACTACCTGTATATACAGCAGTGAGTAGATCAACTATCTATATATACAGCAGTGAGTAGATCAACTACCTCTGTATATACAGCAGTGGGAGATCATTTACCTCTCTATGTACTGTAGTGAGTACATCAACTACCTCCATATACAACAGTAAGACGATCAACTACCTCTATATACAGCAGTGAGTAGATCAACTACCTCTGTGTATACAGTAGTGAGTAGATCAACTACCTCATTATACAGTAGTGAGTAGATCAACTACCTCTATATACAGTATTGAGTAGATCAACTACCTCCATATACAGTAGTGATTAGTTCAACTAGCTTTATATACAGCAGCGAGTAGGTCAACTACCTGTCTATATACAAGAGTGAGTAGATCAACTACCTCTCTATAAACAGCAGTGGGCAAGTCCACTATTTCTCTATATACTGCAGTGTGTAGATCCACTCTCTCTATATACAGCAGTGAGTAGATCAACTACCTCTATATATACAGCAGTGAGTAGATCAACTACCTATCTATGTACAGTGGTGAGTAGCTCAACTGGATCTATATATAGCAGTGAGTAGATCAACTACCTCTATATACAACAGTGAGTAGATCAACTACCTTTATATACAGTAGTGAGTAGATGAACTACCTCTCTATATACAACAGTGAGTGGAGCAACTACCTCTCTATATACAAGAGTGAGTAGATCAACTACGTCCCTATATATACAGCAGTGAGTAGATCAACTAACTATATATATACAGTAGTGAGTAGATCAACTACCTCTCTATATACAGCAGTGAGTAGATCAACTACATCTATATATACAACAGTGAGTAGATCAACTACCTCACTATATACAGCAGTGAGTAGATCAACTAACTCTATTTACAGCGGTGAGTAGATCAACTACCTCTTTATACAGTAGTGAGTAGATCAACTACCTCTAGATATACAACAATGAGTAGATCAACTACCTCTGTATATCCAACAGTGAGTAGATCAACTACCTCTCTATATACAGTAGTGAGTAGATCAACTACCTTTCTATGTATACAACAGTGAGTAGATCAACTACCTCTATATATACAGCAGTGAGTAGATCAACTACCCCTCTATACAGCAGTGAGTAGATCAACTACCTCTATATACAGTAGTCAGTAAATCAACTACCTCTCTACATATACAGCAGTGAGTAGATCAACTACCTCTCTATATACAGCAGTGAGTAGATCAACTACCTCTATATATACAGTAGAGAGTAGATCAACTACCTCTATAGACAGCAGTGAGTAGATCAACTACCTCGATGTATACAGCAGTGAGTAGATCAACTACCTATCTATGTACAGTGGTGAGTAGCTCAACTGGATCTATATATAGCAGTGAGTAGATCAACTACCTCTATATACAACAGTGAGTAGATCAACTACCTTTATATACAGTAGTGAGTAGATGAACTACCTCTCTATATACAACAGTGAGTGGAGCAACTACCTCTCTATATACAAGAGTGAGTAGATCAACTACGTCCCTATATATACAGCAGTGAGTAGATCAACTAACTATATATATACAGTAGTGAGTAGATCAACTACCTCTCTATATACAGCAGTGAGTAGATCAACTACATCTAAATATACAACAGTGAGTAGATCAACTACCTCACTATATACAGCAGTGAGTAGATCAACTAACTCTATTTACAGCGGTGAGTAGATCAACTACCTCTTTATACAGTAGTGAGTAGATCAACTACCTCTAGATATACAACAATGAGTAGATCAACTACCTCTGTATATCCAACAGTGAGTAGATCAACTACCTCTCTATATACAGTAGTGAGTAGATCAACTACCTTTCTATGTATACAACAGTGAGTAGACCAACTACCTCTATATATACAGCAGTGAGTAGATCAACTACCCCTCTATACAGCAGTGAGTAGATCAACTACCTCTATATACAGTAGTCAGTAAATCAACTACCTCTCTACATATACAGCAGTGAGTAGATCAACTACCTCTCTATATACAGCAGTGAGTAGATCAACTACCTCTATATATACAGTAGAGAGTAGATCAACTACCTCTATAGACAGCAGTGAGTAGATCAACTACCTCGATATACACAAAAGTGGGCAGACCGACTACCTCTCTCTATTGCAGTGAGTAGATCAACTACCTTTATATACAGTAGTGAGTAGACCAACTACCTCTATATACAGTAGTGAATAGATCAACTACCTCTATATACAGTAGTGAGTAGATTAACTACCAATATATACAACAGTCAGTAGGTCAACTACCTCTATATATACAACAGTGAGTAGACCAACTACCTATAAATACAACAGTGAGTAGATCAACTACCTCTATATATAGTAGTGAGTAGATCAAATACCTGCATATATAGTAGTGAATAGATCAACTACCTATATATACAGGAGTGAGTAGATGAACTACCTCTATATATACAGCTGTGAGTAGACCAACCAACTACTTATATATACAGCAGTGAGTAGACCAACTACCTGTATATACAGTAGTGAGTAGATCAACTACCTCTATATACAGCAGTAAGTAGATCAACTACCTCTATATACAGCAGTGAGTAGATCATCTATCTATATATACAGCAGTGAGTAGATCAACTACCTCTGTATATACAGCAGTGGGAGATCATTTACCTCTCTATGTACTGTAGTGAGTACATCAACTACCTCCATATACAACAGTAAGACGATCAACTACCTCTATATACAGCAGTGAGTAGATCAACTACCTCTGTGTATACAGTAGTGAGTAGATCAACTACCTCATTATACAGTAGTGAGTAGATCAACTACCTCTATATACAGTATTGAGTAGATCAACTACCTCTAGATACAGTAGTGATTAGCTCAACTAGCTTTATATACAGCAGCGAGTAGATCAACTACCTGTCTATATACAAGAGTGAGTAGATCAACTACCTCTCTATAAACAGCAGTGAACAAGTCCACTATTTCTCTGTATACTGCAGTGAGTAGATCCACTTTCTCTATATACAGCAGTGAGTAGATCAACTACCTCTATATATACAGCAGTGAGTAGATCAACTATCAATCTATGTACAGTGGTGAGTAGCTCAACTGGATCTATATATAGCAGTGAGTAGATCAACTACCTCTATATACAACAGTGAGTAGATCAACTACCTCTATATACAGTAGTGAGTAGATGAACTACCTCTCTATATACAACAGTGAGTGGATCAACTACCTCTCTATATACAAGAGTGAGTAGATCAACTACGTCCCTATATATACAGCAGTGAGTAGATCAACTAACTATATAAATACAGTAGTGAGTAGATCAACTACCTCTCTATATACAGCAGTGAGTAGATCAAGTAGCTCTAAATACAGTAGTGAGTAGATCAACTACCTCTCTATATACAGTAGTGAGTAGATCAACTACCTCTCTATGTATACAACAGTGAGTAGATCAACTACCTCTATATACAGTAGTGAGTAGATCAACTACATCTATATAAAGTAGTGAGTAGATCAACTACCTCTATATATAGTAGTGAGTGGATCAATTATCTCTATATACAGTAGTGAGTAGATCAACTACCTCTATATTTACAGGAGTGAATAGATCAACTACCTCTATATACAGCAGTGAGTGGATCAACTACCTCTCTATACAGGAGTGAGTAGATCAACTATCCCTATATACAGCAGTGAGTAGATCAACTACCTCTATATACAGCAGTGAGTAGATCAACTACCTCTATATACAGCAGTGAGTAGATCAACTACCCCTCTATACAGCAGTGAGTAGATCAACTACCTCTATATACAGTAGTGAGTAAATCAACTACCTCTCTATGTATACAACAGTGAGTAGATCAACTACCTCTATATATACAGCAGTGAGTAGATCAACTACCCCTCTATACAGCAGTGAGTAGATCAACTACCTCTATATACAGTAGTGAGTAAATTAACTACCTCTCTACATATACAGCAGTGAGTAGATCAACTACCTCTCTATATACAGCAGTGAGTAGATCAACTACCTCTATATATACAGTAGAGAGTAGATCAACTGCCTCTATAGACAGCAGTGAGTAGATCAACTACCTCGATATACACAAAAGTGAGCAGACCGACTACCTCTCTATATTGCAGTGAGTAGATCAACTACCTTTATATACAGTAGTGAGTAGACCAACTACCTCTTTATACAGTAGTGAATAGATCAACTACCTCTATATACAGTAGTGAGTAGATTAACTACCAATATATACAACAGTCAGTAGGTCAACGACCTCTATATATACAACAGTGAGTAGACCAACTACCTATAAATACAACAGTGAGTAGATCAACTACCTCTCTATATAGTAGTGAGTAGATCAAATACCTGCATATATAGTAGTGAATAGATCAACTACCTCCTTATACAGTAGTGAGTAGATGAACTACCTCTATATATACAGCCGTGAGTAGACCAACCAACTATTTATATATACAGCAGTGAGTAGACCAACTACCTGTATATACAGTAGTGAGTAGATCAACTACATGTATATAAAGTAGTGAGTAGATCAACTACCTCTATATATAGTAGTGAGTGGATCAATTATCTCTATATACAGTAGTGAGTAGATCAACTACCTCTATATTTACAGGAGTGAATAGATCAACTACCTCTATATACAGCAGTGAGTGGATCAACTACCTCTCTATACAGGAGTGAGTAGATCAACTATCCCTATATACAGCAGTGAGTAGATCAACTACCTCTATATACAGCAGTGAGTAGATCAACTACCTCTATATACAGCAGTGAGTAGATCAACTACCCCTCTATACAGCAGTGAGTAGATCAACTACCTCTATATACAGTAGTGAGTAAATCAACTACCTCTCTATGTATACAACAGTGAGTAGATCAACTACCTCTATATATACAGCAGTGAGTAGATCAACTACCCCTCTATACAGCAGTGAGTAGATCAACTACCTCTATATACAGTAGTGAGTAAATCAACTACCTCTCTACATATACAGCAGTGAGTAGATCAACTACCTCTCTATATACAGCAGTGAGTAGATCAACTACCTCTATATATACAGTAGAGAGTAGATCAACTGCCTCTATAGACAGCAGTGAGTAGATCAACTACCTCGATATACACAAAAGTGAGCAGACCGACTACCTCTCTATATTGCAGTGAGTAGATCAACTACCTTTATATACAGTAGTGAGTAGACCAACTACCTCTTTATACAGTAGTGAATAGATCAACTACCTCTATATACAGTAGTGAGTAGATTAACTACCAATATATACAACAGTCAGTAGGTCAACGACCTCTATATATACAACAGTGAGTAGACCAACTACCTATAAATACAACAGTGAGTAGATCAACTACCTCTATATATAGTAGTGAGTAGATCAAATACCTGCATATATAGTAGTGAATAGATCAACTACCTCTATATACAGTAGTGAGTAGATGAACTACCTCTATATATACAGCCGTGAGTAGACCAACCAACTATTTATATATACAGCAGTGAGTAGACCAACTACCTGTATATACAGTAGTGAGTAGATCAACTACCTCTATATACAGCAGTGAGTGGATCAACTACCTCTATATCTACAGCAGTGAGTAGATCATTTACCTCTCTATGTACAGTAGTGAGTAGATCAACTACCTCCATATACAGCAGTAAATAGATCAACTACCTCTATATACAGCAGTGAGTAAATCAACTACCTCTATATACAGCAGTGAGTAGATCAACTACCTCTGTATATACAGCAGTGGGAGATCATTTACCTCTCTATGTACTGTAGTGAGTACATACACTACCTCCATATACAACAGTAAGACGATCAACTACCTCTATATACAGCAGTGAGTAGATCAACTACCTCTATATATACAGCAGTGAGTAGATCAACTACCTATCTATGTACAGTGGTGAGTAGCTCAACTGGATCTATATATAGCAGTGAGTAGATCAACTACCTCTATATACAACAGTGAGTAGATCAACTACCTTTATATACAGTAGTGAGTAGATGAACTACCTCTCTATATACAACAGTGAGTGGAGCAACTACCTCTCTATATACAAGAGTGAGTAGATCAAATACGTCCCTATATATACAGCAGTGAGTATATCAACTAACTATATATATACAGTAGTGAGTAGATCAACTACCTCTCTATATACAGCAGTGAGTAGATCAACTACATCTAGATATACAACAGTGAGTAGATCAACTACCTCACTATATACAGCAGTGAGTAGATCAACTAACTCTATTTACAGCGGTGAGTAGATCAACTACCTCTTTATACAGTAGTGAGTAGATCAACTACCTCTAGATATACAACAATGAGTAGATCAACTACCTCTGTATATCCAACAGTGAGTAGATCAACTACCTCTCTATATACAGTAGTGAGTAGATCAACTACCTTTCTATGTATACAACAGTGAGTAGATCAACTACCTCTATATATACAGCAGTGAGTAGATCAACTACCCCTCTATACAGCAGTGAGTAGATCAACTACCTCTATATACAGTAGTCAGTAAATCAACTACCTCTCTACATATACAGCAGTGAGTAGATCAACTACCTCTCTATATACAGCAGTGAGTAGATCAACTACCTCTATATATACAGTAGAGAGTAGATCAACTACCTCTATAGACAGCAGTGAGTAGAGCAACTACCTCGATATACACAAAAGTGAGCAGACCGACTACCTCTCTCTATTGCAGTGAGTAGATCAACTACCTTTATATACAGTAGTGAGTAGACCAACTACCTCTATATACAGTAGTGAATAGATCAACTACCTCTATATACAGTAGTGAGTAGATCAACTACCAATATATACAACAGTCAGTAGGTCAACTACCTCTATATATACAACAGTGAGTAGACCAACTACCTATAAATACAACAGTGATTAGATCAACTACCTCTATATATAGTAGTGAGTAGATCAAATACCTGCATATATAGTAGTGAATAGATCAACTACCTCTATATACAGGAGTGAGTAGATGAACTACCTCTATATATACAGCCGTGAGTAGACCGACCAACTACTTATATATACAGCAGTGAGTAGACCAACTACCTGTATATACAGTAGTCAGTAGATCAACTACCTCTATATACAGCAGTGAGTGGATCAACTACCTCTATATCTACAGCAGTGAGTAGATCATTTACCTCTCTATGTACAGTAGTGAGTCGATCAACTACCTCCATATACAGCAGTAAGTAGATCAACTACCTCTATATACAGCAGTGAGTAGATCAACTATCTATATATACAGCAGTGAGTAGATCAACTACCTCTGTATATACAGCAGTGGGAGATCATTTACCTCTCTATGTACTGTAGTGAGTACATCAACTACCTCCATATACAACAGTAAGACGATCAACTACCTCTATATACAGCAGTGAGTAGATCAACTACCTCTGTGTATACAGTAGTGAGTAGATCAACTACTTCATTATACAGTAGTGAGTAGATCAACTACCTCTATATACAGTATTGAGTAGATCAACTACCTCTAGATACAGTAGTGATTAGCTCAACTAGCTTTATATACAGCAGCGAGTAGATCAACTACCTGTCTATATACAAGAGTGAGTAGATCAACTACCTCTCTATAAACAGCAGTGAGCAAGTCCACTATTTCTCTATATACTGCAGTGAGTAGATCCACTTTCTCTATATACAGCAGTGAGTAGATCAACTACCTCTATATATACAGCAGCGAGTAGATCAACTACCAATCTATGTACAGTGGTGAGTAGCTCAACTGGATCTATATATAGCAGTGAGTAGATCAACTACCTCTATATACAACAGTGAGTAGATCAACTACCTCTATATACAGTAGTGAGTAGATGAACTACCTCTCTATATACAACAGTGAGTGGATCAACTACCTCTCTATATACAAGAGTGAGTAGATCAACTACGTCCCTATATATACAGCAGTCAGTAGATCAACTAACTATATATATACAGTAGTGAGTAGATCAACTACCTCTCTATATACAGCAGTGAGTAGATCAAGTAGCTCTAAATACAGTAGTGAGTAGATCAACTACCTCACTATGTATACAACAGTGAGTAGATCAACTACCTCTATATACAGTAGTGAGTAGATCAACTACATCTATATAAAGTAGTGAGTAGATCAACTACCTCTATATATAGTAGTGAGTGGATCAATTATCTCTATATACAGTAGTGAGTAGATCAACTACCTCTATATATACAGGAGTGAATAGATCAACTACCTCTATATACAGCAGTGAGTTGATCAACTACCTCTCTATACAGGAGTGAGTAGATCAACTACCCCTATATACAGCAGTGAGTAGATCAACTACCTCTATATACAGCAGTGAGTAGATCAACTACCTCTATATACAGCAGTGAGTAGATCAACTACCTCTGTATATACAGTAGTGAGTAGATTTACTACCCCTATATACAGTATTGAGTAGATCAACTACCTCTATATACAGTAGTGAGTAGACCAACTACCTCTATATACAGTAGTGAGTAGATCAACTACCTCTATATACAGCAGCGAATACATCAACTACCTCTCTATATACAACAGTGAGTAGATCAACTACCTCTCTATATACAGCAGTGAGTAGATCAACTACCTAGATATACGACAGTGAGTAGATCAACTACCTCTATAGATACAGCAGTGAGTGGATCAACTACCTCTATATACAGTTGTGAGTAGATCAACTGCATCTATTTAAAATAGTGAGTAGATCAACTACCTCTATATATAGTAATGAGTAGATCAACTACCTCTATATACAGTAGTGAGTAGACCAACTACCTCTATATATACAGGAGTGAGTAGATAAACGACCTATATATACAGCAGTGAGTAGATCAACTACCTCCATATACAGCAGTGAGTAGATCAACTACCTCTCTATATACAGTAGTGAGTAGATCAACTACCTATATATACATCAGTGAGTAGATCAACTACCTCTATATACAGCAGTGAGTAGATCAACTACCTCTATTTATACAGCAGTGAGTAGATCAACTACCTCTATATATACAGCAGTGAGTAGATCAACCACCTCTATATACAGTAGTGAGTATATCTACTACCTATATATACAACAGTGAGTAGATCAAGTAGCTCTAAATACAGTAGTGAGTAGATCAACTACCTCTCTATATACAGTAGTGAGTAGATCAACTACCTCTCTATGTATACAAAGGTGAGCAGATCAACTACCTATATATATACAGCAGTGAGTAGATCAACTACCCCTCTATACAGCAGTGAGTAGATCAACTACCTCTATATACAGTAGTGAGTAAATCAACTACCTCTCTACATATACAGCAGTGAGTAGATCAACTACCTCTCTATATACAACAGTGAGTAGATCAACTACCTCTCTATATACAGCGGTGAGCAAATCAACTACCTCTATATATACAGCAGTGAGTAGATCAACTACCTCTCTATGTATACAACAGTGAGTAGATCAACTACCTCTGTATATACAGCAGTGAGTAGATCAACTACCCCTCTATACAGCAGTGAGTAGATCAACTACCTCTATATACAGTAGTGAGTAAATCAACTACCTCTCTACATATACAGCAGTGAGTAGATCATTTACCTCTCTATGTACAGTAGTGAGTAGACCAACTACCTCCATATACAGCGGTAAGTGGATCAACTACCTCTGTATACAGCAGTGAGTAGATCAACTACCTCTATATACAGTAGTGAGTAGATCAACTACATCTATATAAAGTAGTGAGTAGATCAACTACCTCTATATATAGTAGTGAGTAGATCAAATACCTGCATATATAGTAGTGAATAGATCAACTACCTCTATATACAGTAGTGAGTAGATGAACTACCTCTATATATACAGCCGTGAGTAGACCAACCAACTATTTATATATACAGCAGTGAGTAGACCAACTACCTGTATATACAGTAGTGAGTAGATCAACTACCTCTATATACAGCAGTGAGTGGATCAACTACCTCTATATCTACAGCAGTGAGTAGATCATTTACCTCTCTATGTACAGTAGTGAGTAGATCAACTACCTCCATATACAGCAGTAAGTAGATCAACTACCTCTATATACAGCAGTGAGTAAATCAACTACCTCTATATACAGCAGTGAGTAGATCAACTACCTCTGTATATACAGCAGTGGGAGATCATTTACCTCTCTATGTACTGTAGTGAGTACATACACTACCTCCATATACAACAGTAAGACGATCAACTACCTCTATTTACAGCAGTGAGTAGATCAACTACCTCTGTGTATACAGTAGTGAGTAGATCAACTACCTCATTATACAGTAGTGAGTAGATCAACTACCTCTATATACAGTATTGAGTAGATCAACTACCTCCATATACAGTAGTGATTAGTTCAACTAGCTTTATATACAGCAGCGAGTAGGTCAACTACCTGTCTATATACAAGAGTGAGTAGATCAACTACCTCTCTATAAACAGCAGTGGGCAAGTCCACTATTTCTCTATATACTGCAGTGAGTAGATCCACTTTCTCTATATACAGCAGTGAGTAGATCAACTACCTCTATATATACAGCAGTGAGTAGATCAACTACCTATCTATGTACAGTGGTGAGTAGCTCAACTGGATCTATATATAGCAGTGAGTAGATCAACTACCTCTATATACAACAGTGAGTAGATCAACTACCTTTATATGCAGTAGTGAGTAGATGAACTACCTCTCTATAAACAACAGTGAGTGGAGCAACTACCTCTCTATATACAAGAGTGAGTAGATCAACTACGTCCCTATATATACAGCAGTGAGTAGATCAACTAACTATATATATACAGTAGTGAGTAGATCAACTACCTCTCTATATACAGCAGTGAGTAGATCAACTACATCTATATATACAACAGTGAGTAGATCAACTACCTCACTATATACAGCAGTGAGTAGATCAACTAACTCTATTTACAGCGGTGAGTAGATCAACTACCTCTTTATACAGTAGTGAGTAGATCAACTACCTCTAGATATACAACAATGAGTAGATCAACTACCTCTGTATATCCAACAGTGAGTAGATCAACTACCTCTCTATATACAGTAGTGAGTAGATCAACTACCTTTCTATGTATACAACAGTGAGTAGATCAACTACCTCTATATATACAGCAGTGAGTAGATCAACTACCCCTCTATACAGCAGTGAGTAGATCAACTACCTCTATATACAGTAGTCAGTAAATCAACTACCTCTCTACATATACAGCAGTGAGTAGATCAACTACCTCTCTATATACAGCAGTGAGTAGATCAACTACCTCTATATATACAGTAGAGAGTAGATCAACTACCTCTATAGACAGCAGTGAGTAGATCAACTACCTCGATATACACAAAAGTGAGCAGACCGACTACCTCTCTCTATTGCAGTGAGTAGATCAATTACCTTTATATACAGTAGTGAGTAGACCAACTACCTCTATATACAGTAGTGAGTAGATTAACTACCAATATATACAACAGTCAGTAGGTCAACTACCTCTATATATACAACAGTGAGTAGACCAACTACCTATAAATACAACAGTGAGTAGATCAACTACCTCTATATATAGTAGTGAGTAGATCAAATACCTGCATATATAGTAGTGAATAGATCAACTACCTCTATATACAGGAGTGAGTAGATGAACTACCTCTATATATACAGCCGTGAGTAGACCAACCAACTACTTATATATACAGCAGTGAGTAGACCAACTACCTGTATATACAGAAGTGAGTAGATCAACTACCTCTATATACAGCAGTGAGTGGATCAACTACCTCTATATCTACAGCAGTGAGTAGATCATTTACCTCTCTATGTACAGTAGTGAGTCGATCAACTACCTTCATATACAGCAGTAAGTAGATCAACTACCTCTATATACAGCAGTGAGTAGATCAACTATCTATATATACAGCAGTGAGTAGATCAACTACCTCTGTATATACAGCAGTGGGAGATCATTTACCTCTCTATGTACTGTAGTGAGTACATCAACTACCTCCATATACAACAGTAAGACGATCAACTACCTCTATATACAGCAGTGAGTAGATCAACTACCTCTGTGTATACAGTAGTGAGTAGATCAACTACCTCATTATACAGTAGTGAGTAGATCAACTACCTCTATATACAGTATTGAGTAGATCAACTACCTCTAGATACAGTAGTGATTAGCTCAACTAGCTTTATATACAGCAGCGAGTAGATCGACTACCTGTCTATATACAAGAGTGAGTAGATCAACTACCTCTCTATAAACAGCAGTGAGCAAGTCCACTATTTCTCTATATACTGCAGTGAGTAGATCCACTTTCTCTATATACAGCAGTGAGTAGATCAACTACCTCTATATATACAGCAGTGAGTAGATCAACTACCAATCTATGTACAGTGGTGAGTAGCTCAACTGGATCTATATATAGCAGTGAGTAGATCAACTACCTCTATATACAACAGTGAGTAGATCAACTACCTCTATATACAGTAGTGAGTAGATGAACTACCTCTCTATATACAACAGTGAGTGGATCAACTACCTCTCTATATACAAGAGTGAGTAGATCAACTACGTCCCTATATATACAGCAGTCAGTAGATCAACTAACTATATATATACAGTAGTGAGTAGATCAACTACCTCTCTATATACAGCAGTGAGTAGATCAAGTAGCTCTAAATACAGTAGTGAGTAGATCAACTACCTCTCTATATACAGTAGTGAGTAGATCAACTACCTCTCTATGTATACAACAGTGAGTAGATCAACTACCTCTATATACAGTAGTGAGTAGATCAACTACATCTATATAAAGTAGTGAGTAGATCAACTACCTCTATATATAGTAGTGAGTGGATCAATTATCTCTATATACAGTAGTGAGTAGATCAACTACCTCTATATATACAGGAGTGAATAGATCAACTACCTCTATATACAGCAGTGAGTTGATCAACTACCTCTCTATACAGGAGTGAGTAGATCAACTACCCCTATATACAGCAGTGAGTAGATCAACTACCTCTATATACAGCAGTGAGTAGATCAACTACCTCTATATACAGCAGTGAGTAGATCAACTACCTCTGTATATACAGTAGTGAGTAGATTTACTACCCCTATATACAGTATTGAGTAGATCAACTACCTCTATATACAGTAGTGAGTAGACCAACTACCTCTATATACAGTAGTGAGTAGATCAACTACCTCTATATACAGCAGCGAATACATCAACTACCTCTCTATATACAACAGTGAGTAGATCAACTACCTATCTATATACAGCAGTGAGTAGATCAACTACCTCTATAGATACAGCAGTGAGTGGATCAACTACCTCTATATACAGTTGTGAGTAGATCAACTGCATCTATTTAAAATAGTGAGTAGATCAACTACCTCTATATATAGTAATGAGTAGATCAACTACCTCTATATACAGTAGTGAGTAGATCAACTACCTCTATATATACAGGAGTGAGTAGATAAACGACCTATATATACAGCAGTGAGTAGATCAACTACCTCCATATACAGCAGTGAGTAGATCAACTACCTCTCTATATACAGTAGTGAGTAGATCAACTACCTATATATACATCAGTGAGTAGATCAACTACCTCTATATACAGCAGTGAGTAGATCAACTACCTCTATTTATACAGCAGTGAGTAGATCAACTACCTCTATATATACAGCAGTGAGTAGATCAACCACCTCTATATACAGTAGTGAGTATATCTACTACCTATATATACAACAGTGAGTAGATCAAGTAGCTCTAAATACAGTAGTGAGTAGATCAACTACCTCTCTATATACAGTAGTGAGTAGATCAACTACCTCTCTATGTATACAAAGGTGAGCAGATCAACTACCTATATATATACAGCAGTGAGTAGATCAACTACCCCTCTATACAGCAGTGAGTAGATCAACTACCTCTATATACAGTAGTGAGTAAATCAACTACCTCTCTACATATACAGCAGTGAGTAGATCAACTACCTCTCTATATGCAACAGTGAGTAGATCAACTACCTCTCTATATACAGCGGTGAGCAAATCAACTACCTCTATATATACAGCAGTGAGTAGATCAACTACCTCTCTATGTATACAACAGTGAGTAGATCAACTACCTCTGTATATACAGCAGTGAGTAGATCAACTACCCCTCTATACAGCAGTGAGTAGATCAACTACCTCTATATACAGTAGTGAGTAAATCAACTACCTCTCCACATATACAGCAGTGAGTAGATCATTTACCTCTCCATGTACAGTAGTGAGTAGATCAACTACCTCCATATACAGCGGTAAGTGGATCAACTACCTCTGTATACAGCAGTGAGTAGATCAACTACCTCTATATACAGTAGTGAGTAGATCAACTACATCTATATAAAGTAGTGAGTAGATCAACTACATCTATATATAGTAGTGAGTGGATCAACTACCTCTATATACAGTAGTGAGTAGATCAACTACCTCTATATATACAGGAGTGAGTAGATCAACTACCTCTATATACAGCAGTGAGTGGATCAACTACCTCTCTATACAGGAGTGAGTAGATCAACTACCCCTATATACAACAGTGAGTAGATCAACTACCTTTATATGCAGCAGTGAGTAGATCAACTACCTCTATATACGGTAGTGAGTAAATCAACTACCTCTATATACAACAGTGAGTAGACCAACTACCGCTATATATGGTAGTGAGTAGATCAACTACCTCTATATACAGCAGTGAGTAGATCACCTACCTCTATATATACAGTAGTGATTAGATCAACTACCTTTATATACAGTAGTGAGTAGATCAACCACCTCTTTATATACAGTAGTGAGTGGATCAACTACCTCCATATATAGTAGTGAGTAGATCAACTACCTCTAAATACAGTAGTGAGTAGATCTACTACCTCTATATCCAACAGTGAGTAGATCTACTACCTCTATATACAGCAGTGAGTAGATCAACTACCTCTATTTACAGCAGATCAACCAAAATTTCTCAATCACGCTTTAATACCCACTCGTTCCGAAGAATTCCTAAAATCGAAGTTTTAACACACACATTAAAGACAATTTTGCACCAATGGACAAACCCAATCAGGGTATAAATGATGCAAGAATCTGTCAGCAGAAACTATTGCTGACATGTTATTAACTCTGAGACGCAGATTAAGGGTCAGATTATTCACAAGCACTTACAACCGACCAACCATTAGTTGACCAATATCACAGTAACACTCGGGTGATAGAAAAAAAAAATCAATTACTGTATTATTATTACTTATACTATACATACATGATCTATACTACTAGTTGTTATATAAATACTACAGCGTGTACAAAACTCATGCGAGCCTAGCGTGTATTAAGACAAAAGGATTTATATGTAAATTTGTTACGCATGTTTTTTCTCAATTTTCGAAATATTTCTGCGTGGCTAATTTCTTAGCTACTTGGGGCCAGAAGACGCCAGAAACAAAATTTAAAAAGGTATCAAATGGAGACCATGTATTGCGCAGGCTTAGCCAAACAATGCACAGCACAGACTTTGAAAATAACGGGTTGAAAATGCATTGCAAATCTGCAACTTCTTCTTGCACCCTTAAGATTTCAGTATATGTAATTCAAATTCTCTGTTATTTCACCGACCCAGTGGTATACTATTTATCATAGTGCAATCACGTTGTGTAGACAAAAAAATAATTTTACTAGAAAGTCATGATCAAATAAATTTAATTTCTATACCACACCATTAGCTACTTCCCGTCACGCATGGTCATGCGTCACTGATTTTGCGTCACTGCAAAAATACTATTGTCAGCGATGCTTGATACTGTGACCACAAAACATAGCTTTTTCAAGCAAAGGTACGCTTTCTCAATTATTGTTCTAAGACAACCACTGGTGTGACACAAATAATTTCTGCACCATTGGATGGACAACAAAGTTTTCTAAAAGCTGATGCTTTATTTGAGAAAAAATTGCACTACAGCGGTTTGTGATATTTATAAACACCACAGGGCCCGCCTACCTTCTTATAATAGCTCATTGTTATTTTTTATTATTATTTAAAATTAAACAAATTATTATTTAATGAGATTAATAATTAGTACAAGCAGTATAACAATAAATTTAATAAATTTATCTAGTACTTATTTAGTTAGTAACAATTGCAGCATCTTTAAATGTAGTATATTATTGCTTAAGGACTGTTGTACTCGACGTTGATAATTCAATTATTTATTATGATTATTATACAACTATGAATGATTGATAATAATAATATTGTTATATCGTAATCAAAAGAAACCAGTTCACCATACAACATGTTATTCCAAAGCATGACACACATAATTCATGGAACTCAACAAGCCACAAAGCACTGGCACTGACATAAATTGAGTTTAGGTTTGAGGCGAACTCAATTGCAATATGCAGGCATCGTGAGTGGAACTTCCCCACATATGCTGGTACCAGATCAGGCCATCAACTCATCTGCAGCGGAGTTACAAAATACAAGAAACAGCTACGTACGCATATACGACTAATGTATCAACAGTAGGATCTCAGGCTGTCCCTAACCGGAACACAACTACGTCAGCAAATTAAGTATCTACACTAGTATAAATACAGAGGCTTGGCCGACAGTCATCCTCTTTCACTACCTAGAATCTGCACAGATTTGGAAGGGCCGGTCGCGACTGAGGTCAGGTGTTGTAAGACTTTATATCATCTTTATTTTATAATCTGTTGTAGTCTTTGTATAAGCACACTATCTATTCTTGAACATCAGAGTCAAATACACACCATTAGTAACTCACACTTTCCCCCTTCGTATTATCATTGGACATATTGTTATCATTACTTCATTTCATTGTTTTGCACTGTAAGACGTCCATAGACTATTTGATCCCGCGACTGTTATAAGGGTATTTCCCACTATAACAATATATGTATTATTATCATTATTATGATGTTATGTGTTATTATTATAGTTCTTATTACATTATCAATCATAGTAATTAATTATTAGAATTATTGTGCAGGATTTCACTGTAGGTCTGTTTTGGTAGCTTCGGCCTACCTGCACAGCTTTGCCCGAACTGTGTGATAGCTAACAGCTATACAACCCGCCCACAGATCGACAGACTTCCTTAGCAATAGTGATCGACCATTGCAGGCTGCTGCCGAACTGCCGGTTGCGTAAACTGCTACTGAGCGCAAGCCAGTGGCCCAAACTTTGAAGGTCGAATCAGCCTTGGCTAGATTCGGCCAGCAGAGGTTCGGTATACTGCTTAGTAATTACTAGTCGTAGTAATGGTGCTTTGTTTGTACGTGCATGTACTAGCGCAAGTGAAGTTTATTGTTTGTTAAGACAAAAGAACTTCTGAGAGTGTGCAAGCTGACTCTGACTTTGTTAACCATGACATCAGTATTTATAAGAACAGTTACATAATAATAAATGAGTAAACAAGGCAAGGACAAAAGAATGCTGTAAGCCACGCCTGATAATTAGAGACTAGACAAATAGAAAAAGATGTGGGCTGGCTGCTATACAGATATGGCTGAGTACATGCACATGGTGCTAATATAATATTGTGTGTAAATAGAATTGAAATGGTGGAATAGAAACGTACATAGAGTTAATAGCGGTAGAGTGGAAACATAGAGTAAATAAGGTAACTGTTATTGTCATGGCGCCGTCCGTTACATTATTATCATAATAATAATAATAATAAATAATTATTATTATTATGAATGATAATAATTATTATTCGTTATTATTATTATTAATTATAGTAATATTTACATTAATTAAAAAAGAAACAACAACAAGGATTTGGAAACAATAAAATATTGTTTATTTTTGACAATGTGAAGCACAATGTTGTTATTCTAATTGTTTGCAAAAAATTGTGAAAATAAAAGAAAAACATGATAATTATTATAAATAATAATATTTGTTTTTATTATAATAATAACTACTATAATAATAGTAATAATAATAATAATTATTAATAATTAATAATAGTAACTATTAATAATTATTAATAATAATTATTATTATTTATAAAATTTATCATCATGTTTTCTTTTCATTTTCACAAAATTTTGCAAACAACAACAACCTTGTGCTTCTCATCATGGTAAATAAAACAATATTTCATTGTTTCCAAATCCTTGTTTTCGTTTCTTTTTATAATAATAATAAATAAATAAACAACAACAATAATATATAATAATAATATAATTAATAATAAATAATAAGTAGGTAAAGCTTTTTGCAGAGGAGCTAGTGAAAGTATTGCTGTGTTGTATATAATTTTCAAGTCACAGACAACAGTTGTTAGGTTGTTGCATAATTATAATATCAGTTTCATTTTAATTTTTACATTCAAATGAATTAATCCTGTGCAACAACCTTAGCCTAACAAACAACTGTCTGTGTTTCAAGTGGGTAGCTATTTTTCATGTTGGTAGCATTTCCAATTGTCTCCATGCTGGTTTCTGTTGTTGGTTTGCAATGCCCAATGAACCATAATAAATAATAATCTATCAAATGATTAGCGAATGACCAACGTTGATAACACTTTGAACCGAAAGAAAAAAAGATTAATTGGAAATGCGCAAACCATGTTCCAGACTATTTTACTCAGTCATTATTAAAGTCGTCTTTTACTTCAAATAGATTATTGCTCTATGTGATGAACGCGATGCGTTTTTATCAGAGTGGAAAGCGGGGTTACCTATGGAAATCCGGTGCGACGTTGCCGATTGTTGGTTGTCGCTTATAGGTTGGTGGTTGTTGCTTATTAGTTGCCAGTTGTCGCTTAGGAAACTTAGCTAAGACACTCTTTGATTATAAAGGTAATATAATTAAACCATGGGTATAATGGTTTGTTTTTATAGCTGTTACAGGCTAATGAAAATGTCAGCTATCTAAATCTTACAAGTATAATTGTATTTTATGTGTAGAACAATGAGAAATTCATCCATATTTATTGGCAATATTTACTTCATTGAAAAACGGAGTTGCTCTACAGCGCCATTAAAATGCTAGAATCGTGACGTCATTGATAAAATAAGCTTTCGCGAATCTAAGTAGGAAACGTTACTTTTATAGAAAAGGTGCCTGTATTAATCTGAAGATATTTCAGTTTTTATTGAGTTCTGTGACATCCCGCCCAACCCAGTCAAATAAAACATATTGATAATTCATTTCAACGCCTGCTAAGAAACTTACTCCCATAGATTTTGTCAAATTTATCATCAAAAAGTGTATAAAATATAAAACAATTCCATCGGACCTTTTGTTAGCAAGATTCTGATTGGCTGAAATTGTTGTTGGCTTTAGCACCAGATATTCTAGTATTTCTAGTAGACCTACAATAAAAAATTTTATATCATCGTGTAGAGCAGAATCTCCTCTATTTTCTGGTCTTTATTTGAGGTAAATCTGCCAGTCGAAACAGAAACCGCTCCATGAGAACCGCACCCCGTTCCTTGTCGGGCAAGAAATATTTTTTATTGCTAAGATAGTTTGAAATAATATTTTTTGCAGAGAACCTCCACGGATGAGATTTGTTCTGATAAATGGTTAGATTATATTTATTTAGGCATGCTGGAATTGTTTAGAAGTGGAAATGACAGGTAGTATGCTAGAAATTAATTATTTGGATGACGACGATATTGTTGACTAGTAATTTTTTATTATTTTTCATTTTTTTTTTCAAAGTGTTGATTATTATGGTTCTTTATATCAGAAGATAGCGCTTGAAATTCTCTATTCAGTGGTGTAAAAAGTCAGGTGCTAGCTTAAATAGAAAAAAAAAATTAATATTATTCTTTGAAAAAATGTCCGGGATTTTCGCAAAAACAAGGCCAACTTTGATTGACGTGTTATGGCTAATGTGGTGGCCCATTAATTCTTCAAAATTATCTACATGCATCAGAATTGAATTTTCTTTCTATCTGTCGCCTCAGTTTTTTGTTTGGAGCTTTACTTTTGGTGTTTTTTCAAAGCAAAAATGTCAATTTTCAGAAATTCTTTCGTCTGATTAATGAAACGCGCAACCTAATTGGCTAACAATTTTATACTATCCGATAACTTCAGTGTGTAAGAAAAGGTCTATAAATCTTGGACGGTCACAGTTTTTTTATTAATGACGTCACATATCTTGGAGTTGTCCCAGCAAGTGTGTTTTTGGGTGTCTCAAAATTTAGCTGAATTATTTTGTTTTTTTTAGCATGTTCATGGGATATTTATAATATATAAAGCTAACAAAGCTTAATTATAAGGTTACATCAGCCTATAACTGCTGTAAAAAGCAACCATTATACCCATGGTTTAAATACTAAGCAGTTACAGGGTTTCTTCTATTTATTTATTGTTCCTGTATTATTTATTATTATGTAGTGAATGACGATCATCAATAACATTATTGGATTTGAAAGTATGTTTTCCATGTTGTCCCTCACAATACGTAAGGTATACATCACAAACATCGTAGTAATCACGAGAGTTTGTTGATATATAAATTGTTTACAAACAAATTCAAAATTGAACAGCTACATCGATCGATTCATGATCGATGATGATGATGATGATGATGATGATAAGATGATGATGTAGTAGCTCTTCAATTTTTTTTAAACAATCTGCAGACTTGCATTGGCTTGAGAATCACACATTTCCCTGTTTCTCACTCTCTCACGCACGTCTCACGCATTTCCCCTGAGGCTGTTGTTGGGGAAAACATTTTTTTTGTTTGTGTTTTTATTATATTATAATTATTTATTAATTAATTTAATAGCAATAATTGAATATTGTCCTAAAACTGTTTGTATTATTGATATTTCCCTATCTTATATTTCAGTTTCTTATAGCAGTTATAGTGTGTTTATTTTGCTTCCAACAACTAACTAGTCAAAGTAAACCTTGACATAGAAGATGCTGATATTGTACAGGAATTTACTGTCTGGGTGGTAGCCACCTGTACACCTCCCGAATGCTTGGTCCCCTAGCTAATGCAGTGCACAATAATTCTGTAATTATTGTTGGCAGGCTATTACTGACTTGGGTCATGCAATGGAACAACCAAATCTGGTGTGGAACAAGTGCTGGCAGTTACAATAATTATCCAATAATTATTGGCTGCGTTTGAACCTCTCTAGGCTCGACAATAATCAGAGTGCCGTGATTATTGTCTAGTTTATAGTTTGTTTCGAACTTTGATGCATACAATAATTCCGTAGGAATTACCGTTTAGTTTATAGTTTGTTGCGAACTTTAGGCCACCGACAATAATGGTGCTGTAATTACTACTTGTCTGTTCGACGCAGTCGAGACCGACAATAATTACGCTATAATTATTGTTGTGTTAGTTTTGATTCGAACTCCGTAGTTCGGATTGCAATGTGTGTCGAACTAGTAGGGCACCAGGTGCTTTGCGTCGTACACCTCGAGTCGAGGGAATACGCAGTAAGAGAGAGTGATCAATCTTACTTTCCGCCAAGCCTCTTGCTTGCTAATAGTCGACCAGCGCTTGTAGTTATGTTGCTCTTAGTAGTGCTTGCTTCAAGAGAGAGATTCTTCTGAGAGTCAGGCTAACTCTGATATTTATTTGTACAACATCCAAATATAAATACAGTAGGCGGGTATGTTTACTTAGTCACACCCTTGTGTAAAAATTGATAGGCCACACCTTGCTAAGTACCAATTAGCATCGAACAAAGACAATAAGATAATTTAGCCACACCTTGCTAAGTACCAATTAGCACTGAGTAAAGAATAATAATAATAATTGTGTGCATAGAACTAACAGCATAGAACTCGTAGTTAGGCACCAATACAATAGAGTGATACATGGTCATAGACACTGAGTAGATATCGAGTAAATACTTATTTAGCAAGACAATAGCACGCAGACAAGTGAGTAAATATTGAGAGTAATTGTCTAGACAGTGAGTAGTAATAGCGACGAGTGCTGGCGTCCCTCACAATATCATCATACAATAATAAAGAACTAAAGGATTCAGATTAGAAAAAAAATAAAAAAGAGATGATTATTATAACAGCTGTTAATTGACCACTTTTATACTTGTGTTGTTAGGGAAAATGCTATATTACCCACACTATCAATTCAGGTTACTAGGATCCACCAGAGATGGGGGCAAATCACGGCTGACTCGAATATTTGAGTATTCGAATATTTGAAACAAATCAAAATTAGCTGATTTGATGATTTGCTGATTTGATTTGCCTACCTCAGTGATTTGACTTGACTTGATTTGGTTTTTTTTTTTATTTGAGTCAAATATTTGATTTTCAGATTCAAATCATTTGGTAAAAATTAACTTTTTTGTTGATAAATAATGCAAAAATTATCATAGTTTTGTTATATTTTTATCTTTATTAGAAGTATTAGCAAAAGATTACTGGGTGGGGTAACAGAGGCCACAACTCATGACTAAAACTACAGTCTATATATAGTTACGCAATATCCCCGCATGGCGGCTGAGCTAATTATGTTGTTGCCAATATTAGATGACTAATTAATTCTGTACAATTACTCAACAATGGCCTGAATGAAGGATTGATACGAACATGACAAATGGATGTTTGACTATGTGTATTAGGTGAGTGGTTTGTTTGGTTACTAACAACTTGGTGGAATAATATTATATATTACTCATTTATTTATAATAATTATTTATTTATCATCATCATCATTTGTTTGATTTATTATTATTATTATTATTACTATTATTGTTATTGTTATTGTTATTGTTATTATTATTATTATTATTAGTTATTATTATTAGTTATTATTATTAGTTATTATTATTAGTTATTATTATTAGTTATTATTATTAGTTATTATTATTAGTTATTATTATTAGTTATTATTATTAGTTATTATTATTAGTTATTATTATTAGTTATTATTATTAGTTATTATTATTAGTTATTATTATTAGTTATTATTATTAGTTATTATTATTAGTTATTATTATTAGTTATTATTATTAGTTATTATTATTAGTTATTATTGTGCAGGATTTCACTGTGGGGGTGTGAGGTGGTAGCTCGGCCTACCTGCACAACCTCCCGAACTGTAATGGCAACTGTGTCTAATGCGCTAGCAATACAATCCTTCCACAGGTCGACTTAGTAGGCTGAAGAATGGTGACTAACCATCTCAGTTACTAGTGAGCTGCCGATTGCGTTAGCTGTTATCTGTGTGTGTAGCAAGTTCGAACTTTGAAGGGCGAACTAGTTAAACTAGGTTCGGCCAGCAGAGGTTCGGCTGTCTTGTTTCAGTGCTGTGCAGAGGTCGAACATTGAAGGCGAAGTTAGACAAAGCTAAGTTCGGCCAGCAGAGGTCCAGACTGATCTGCCTGTATATTACTACTCGAGTAATGGTGCGCAGTGAAGTTATTTGTTAGAAACAAAGAAACTTCTGAGAGTGTGCAAGCTGACTCTGACTTTATTAACCATGACATCAGTATTTATAAGAACAGTTATGTAATACAAAATTGACAAACAAAGGAAGCCACACCTAGCACAGCCAATTGGCTAGAGTGTGCCAATACAAATACAGTAGGTGTGACTAGAATAATTGCATGAGTGATTGGCTAGAATGGGCTAATGGCAAACAGTGGGTGTAGCTAGGATAAATGCATGAGTGATTAGCACATGGTAAACATATACGATTGAATGTTAAGTAAAGTAATGATAAATGTGCATAGAACAAATGTCTTTAGAACGTAAGCATAGAACTATACCATGTAGTAGGCTTAGACGGTATGTAGAATGTAACTTAGTGTGTAGTAGATAATATAAGATGGCGCCGGTCCTTCACACACTCCGCCCCATTGGCGATGGTGGCCAATTAAACAACGTCGGCGGCATCGTTAACGTGTCCCTCTCTAGTCTCTATAAGGTTGGCTCATCTGCCGTCTTATCTCTTGTGCTCTCTCTAGCAGTTTAAATGCGTCGATCGTTCTAGCCATTGTTGTTGAAAACGAGTCCGGTTGTTCTACACTTCTATTGGGTAGCGAACTTCTCCGTGGCTGGCTGGTAACTGATCGTTGGCGGCTCCTCCACCTTCCTTTATTTTCACTTTTGTTGGCGGCGGGTTCTTTATCCTTGGGAGTTGTATTCTCTCTTTCCTCCCTTCTTCCTCGCCCCTCTTGGTGACAACTCGTCTCTCTCTTTAGTAATTTTTTCTCCTTCTTTCTTCTTTCCACCACTGTCCAGCCGATTTCGACCGGATTTTCTGCTGCTGTATCCGCTTGGGTGGGAGCTAGGAGTTGTGGTGTTGCCTTTCCGCTCTCTTCTGTCCCAGTGGGTGGGGTTTTGGACAGCTGTTGTCCTCCCACTGCTGTGTAGCAGTGGTAATCTTCCAATTTCCTCGGCTTGTGCCTCTCTCTTTGAGGTCGATCTAATGGTGAGGTGGGTGCCCGGCTTTGTTGCAGAGGTGGCCACTCTTCCTCATCAAGCGCTGGTTGCCTCTGCGGGCTGGGTGCCCTCTGGATGACCTCGGGGGGTGGGGTGCTATGTCTTTCTCTATTTATCTCTCTTTCTTCATTCAAGTTGTGTTCTGCGACCTCCGGTCTTCGGGTTGGACTGCGGCTAGCCACAGGCGAAGGCGGGTGGCGACAACTCTTGGGTATAGGGTGTCTCTCCTCCCAGGGGGGTGCTCTCAGGCTCCCGGATGGGTGGCGATCTTGGTGGTTCTCTGACAAGTGGTGACCTGTCTCGTGGGGGTGATGGCAACGGTAATGGTACTGGCAACGGCAGTGGCAGTGGTTCTATAGCTTCAGCGGGTGCTGGGCGTGTCTTGGGGGGTCGTCCTCTTCTGGCCCCTTTCATGTTGGGCTGGAGAGCGGGTTCCCGACAGGGGGGTGCTCGGCCGACTGGTTCCTGACACGTCCTATAATGGCGCAGGCGCATTCCATTTTGTATGGACCACTGCCCATTCCTTTCCACCTTATACGTGTGGTTCGGAAATGCTTCCGTCACCTCGTAGGGTCCGACGAAGCGTGGCTGTAGCTTCGGGTTGCTGCCCTTTACCCTTCTCTTGTTCTCCAGTACGACGAGTTCCCCCTTCTGAAACACGGCGGGCTCCTCGTCGTCCTGACTCCTAATCTCTTGTTGCTGATGTCTCAGATATTCATGTGCCTTCTGGAGATTTTCTTGCACTTCTGCTGTGTGGTCCGTGACGTTGCGAGGGTCCAAGGAAGGAGGTGTGCCCGTTAGCTGGTCAGGAAGGCGGACCTCCCGTCCCATCACTAACATGTTAGGTGTCTCTCCTGTTGCTGAGTGGGGGGTGCTGCGACATGCTCGCATAATCTGCGGCAGCAGACTGTCCCACTCGTCTTGCCCTTTCGTCAGGATCAGCGTACGAAGTGCATCTCCTAATGTCCTGTTCTGGCGTTCCACCATTCCGTTCTCTTGCGGGTGATAGGGGGTGGTTCGCGTCTTCTTGACTCCCCATAGACTGCATAGCTCTTCGAGTAACACCGACTCGAATTGTGCTCCCTGGTCCGAGTGTATTTGTTCGGGTAGACCCCAGTAAGCGAAGACTCGCTCATCCAGGGCTACGGCGACCGTTGGCGCTGTGGCATCGGGCAGTGCTATGGCGTCCTGCCAGCGGGTGAAGTGGTCGGTGAGGACCAGTATCCAGCGATTCTTCCTCTTGGTCAGAGGTAGAGGGCCGACTAAGTCGACCGCCAGCTTCTGGAATGGTCGACCGGCATACATCCGCTGTCTGTGGGGGTTCTCTGCTCTCCTTCCGTTCTTGGCCACTTGGCACACCTCGCAGTCCTTTATCAGTCTCCTGACCATGGTGGAAATGCCCGGCCAGTACCAATCTAGCAGGATGCGCTGCCTTGTTCGGTGTATTCCAGCGTGGATCAGCCTGTGTGTTTCCCAGATGACTTGCGTCCTCCTGCTGGGCGGACAGACTACACAGTGCTTTGGTCTGGAAGGATGGTGGAGTGTGATGGTCAGTACCCCATCTGGACGAATCTCCATTGCGTCTCTCCGTTCATAGAGTGTCCTCAGCTCGACACTCCCCTCGGCTAACTCTCTCTCTGTGACGCTCCCCGGCCGTCTCAGCTCGGCATAAATCCGGCCTACCGCATCCTGCCCGTCCCTCTGCTCTTGAGCTAAGGTTTGGGCGGAATGTACCGGGTTTGTCACAGTGAGGTTAACCCGCTCCTCTTGCTCTTCTCTTGCTGCAGACTCCCTCTTCAGCATGTCCCCCGGCCGTCTCGGCTCGGCATAAGTCCGGCCTACCGCATCCCGTCCCTTCGACTGCTTCTGAGCCGACTTCTGGGGGGGATGTGCCGGGTTCGATGTGTTGAGGTCGTCCCTCACCTCTCTCTGAGGTCTCTGTTCAGCCTCTTGCTGTAACTCTTCATGGGTAGGTCCCCCATCTCTTTGCTCGATGGAGCCGCACTGCCTGCAGTCCTCACAGGGTCCTTGTCGGCTGAGCCCATCAGCGTTGCCATGGTGAGTCCCAGCTCTGTGCTCGAGCTTATATCGGAACTCAGCCAAGATTTCCAGCCATCGAGCTATCTGGTTCGATGGTTCCTTCCGTCTGCACAACCACCTTAGCGAGGCGTGGTCCGTCCGGAGCTTGAATTCCCGCCCATAAAGGTAAGGACGGAAATGCTTCACCGCCTTAATGACGGCGACCAGCTCCTTCCGGGTGACACAATAATTCCTCTCGGCGGGCGCCAGAGTCTTGCTGAAGTACGCGATGACGCGTTCCTTGCCTTCCTGCACCTGGGAGAGTACCGCACCGACTCCTACTGCGCTGGCGTCTGTGTCCAGTATGTATGGCAAGTTGGGGTCGGGGTACCCGAGGATTGGGGCTTGCGTGAGCCTGGCTTTGAGCTGTTCAAAGGCAGTCTGCTCTGCTTGCCCCCACTTCCATGGTGTCTCCTTTCCTGTCATTACGGTGAGAGGTTTAGCAATGGTGGCGTAGTCGGGGAGGTATTGCCGATAATATCCGGCCGTTCCTAGGAACGCCTGTAGTCCCTTTACGTCCCTGGGTGCTTCCCATCTCCTGACGGCCTCCACTTTCCCTGGGTCGGTGGCCACTCCTTTTGCACTCACTACATGTCCGAGGTACTTGACCTCTTCTTGCAATAGTTCGCATTTGGAGGGCTTCACCTTCAGGTTTGCCTGGTGGAGTCGTCCTAGCACTTCGCCCAGCCTCTGCAGGTGGGTCTGGAAGTCGGGCGCGATGATAATCACATCGTCCAGGTATAGGAGCAGAGTCTTCCAGTGGAGACCTTTGAGGACCTTTTCCATGAGCCTCTGGAAGGTGGCGGGGGCTGAGGTCAACCCGAATGGCAACACCTTCCACTTCCACAGGCCGCTTCTGGTGGTGAAGGCCGACTTGTCGCTTGCGTCTTGGTCTAGGGGTACCTGCCAGTATCCGCTAGTGAGATCCAGCGTAGTAAAATATTTACTGCCGGCCAAAGCGTCCAGCGACTCGTCGATTCTGGGGATGGGGTAGGCGTCCTGTTTGGTTATGTCATTCAGCCTCCGGTAATCCACACAGAACCTCCACGTATCATCCTTCTTCCTCACCAACACCACGGGGGAGCTCCAAGCTCCATCAGCCGGCTCAATCAGGTCCTTCTCCAAGAGGTCCTTGATTTGGCGTTCTGCCTCCGCCTCTTTCTCCGGTCCTAGGCGGTGTGGTGGACATCGGATGGGTCGAGCCCCTTCTACTGTGGGGATCGAGTGCTCTGCTAGGGTCGTCCTGCCCAAATCTCCACTGTGGCTGCTGAATACCGTCTGGTATTTGATCAACAGCTCCTTCACTTGCTGTTCTTGCCATGGGTTCTGGCACCCTCTCTTGGCTTGCTGGAAGAGGTCGTGTAGATGGGGGGGTAGCTCTCCTCCTCCCGTCTCGTTCATCTGCCGTCCTTTCTGCTCAGTCAACCCCTGGACGCCACCCTCTTCCACTCCCGTAAAGGTACCAATAACCTCTCCTGCGGGTAGTCTTAGGGTGTCCTGCGTCGGGTTGAGACATCTAACCAGCACGCGTCCTTGAGCGTCTGGCTTGTTGATACTAGTGGCGATAGGTATTCCGCCCTGTATACTCTCGATCACTCCCTGAGGGAACGTATCCCTGGAGCTCAGGTGACACGGAATAGTTACTTCCGCCTGCGGGGGTAGCTGGGTGTCCTGCCGAACTTGTACCTTGGACACGAGATTTCTCCCGTGGCGGTCGGTGCACGCCAGTTCCTTCCCTTGTATCACCAGCACTGGACGGTCAAATCCCATCTGGCATCCTTGGCTTGTCAAGAAGGGCATTCCCAGGATGACGTCCTCGTTGACCTGACTTACTACAAAAGTCTCCTCAAACTTCACATGACGTATCCTTCCCTTCAGCGTGAGCAAGTCGTAGAATGGGAGCCTAGTACCGTCGGCCATGATTCCATGAGAATCGTAGTGCTGCAGATTGTGTTGTATGTGGCTCGGTAACCGGTCAAAGACGCGCTTGGCTAACAGGTTAGTGTTACAGCCCGTGTCGATGAGGTGCGTTACCGCCTCTCCTTCTACCCTTCCAGGTAGGTAGTAGCTTGACCGATATGGTCGCTCAATCTGGTTGCTCTGGAGGGTCACAGGTTTCGGAACGAACTCTTCCTTCTCCAGTGGGGGCGTCTGGGTCTGCTTGTCCTTTTTTCTGGGCCTTGGTTCCTGCTGCTCGAGAGTCCCGTCGCCGTCCGTTTCTTCCACCACTGAGCTGTCGGGTACTGACAGGCTGGCAAAACGGTTGTGTAGGGCGATAGGGGGACTAGTCAGGAGGTCCAGCGAAGGAGTCGCTCGCCGTGTTGTTGCTGATCCACTGGAGGGCGCCTGTGCCCTTTCCTTCTGGTTTGTCATTGCCCGTGTGCAGCCAGTTGGTCTCCCTACTGCTGCGGGCGGTAGTCGTTTCCCTGGCGGTTAGGCCAAGGGACGGTTCTGCACGCCTTTCGAGTATGACCTACTTGTTGGCATCCCCAACATCTCTTTGGAGGCTCCACCTTCGTCTCCGCCTTTAGACTGGCAATTTCTTTGCTCAGTTCCTCTACGGTTCGAAGTAGCTGTGCCAAGGGGTCCTGTACCTCTTGGTGTCGAGCCGTCTCTCTCTGTGGTTCTCTTCCTTCTTCCAGGAGGTCGGCCTCCACTGTCCGAATGTGAGGTCCTCCTAATGGTTGGTGAGGTACCTGCAGGAACTCATTCCCTGCCAGGATTGCTTCCTCCAGATTCTGAGGGCGTACCGCCAGCAAGTGTCGTTGCAGGTACGTGTGCCCCAGTGTACTGTGGAACGTCTGCATCACCAGTTCATCCCTGTTTTGTCGCGGCAGAGTGCTGTGGGCTGCCTTAATGAGGTGTTCGACCGTGAGTGCATGGTCTCTGAGGCTGTCTCTGGGGTTCCGTCGGTAGCTTAGCAGTTTTGCTTGAGCTTCCGAACGGGTCATGCCAAAGGTCGCCTGCAGTGTCCGTGTCACCTCCTCAGTGGTCTCGCCTCGACCGCACCGCTCTGCTTTGCCCGTTAAGGCTTGGCGTAGGTGGATGACTGTCTCTTCCGCCTGCCAATGGTTAGCGTCGGCCACCTCCTGAAACCGTTGCAAGAAATAGTCCACATCTCCTGTACCATCATACTGTGGTACTCTAAACTTATCGCGTGTGGTTGCTATTGTCATGCGGTCTAGGATGTTGGTGAGCGTCTCCATCATCTGCAGGCTGGAAGGATCTCTGTCGATACTCAGCGCTCTTCTCCTTTGTGCCATCTTTCCTCGGGAGCTGATTCCAGTGGGTGTCTGTCTATCCCACTGCTGCCACCAATGTGCAGGATTTCACTGTGGGGGTGTGAGGTGGTAGCTCGGCCTACCTGCACAACCTCCCGAACTGTAATGGCAACTGTGTCTAATGCGCTAGCAATACAATCCTTCCACAGGTCGACTTAGTAGGCTGAAGAATGGTGACTAACCATCTCAGTTACTAGTGAGCTGCCGATTGCGTTAGCTGTTATCTGTGTGTGTAGCAAGTTCGAACTTTGAAGGGCGAACTAGTTAAACTAGGTTCGGCCAGCAGAGGTTCGGCTGTCTTGTTTCAGTGCTGTGCAGAGGTCGAACATTGAAGGCGAAGTTAGACAAAGCTAAGTTCGGCCAGCAGAGGTCCAGACTGATCTGCCTGTATATTACTACTCGAGTAATGGTGCGCAGTGAAGTTATTTGTTAGAAACAAAGAAACTTCTGAGAGTGTGCAAGCTGACTCTGACTTTATTAACCATGACATCAGTATTTATAAGAACAGTTATGTAATACAAAATTGACAAACAAAGGAAGCCACACCTAGCACAGCCAATTGGCTAGAGTGTGCCAATACAAATACAGTAGGTGTGACTAGAATAATTGCATGAGTGATTGGCTAGAATGGGCTAATGGCAAACAGTGGGTGTAGCTAGGATAAATGCATGAGTGATTAGCACATGGTAAACATATACGATTGAATGTTAAGTAAAGTAATGATAAATGTGCATAGAACAAATGTCTTTAGAACGTAAGCATAGAACTATACCATGTAGTAGGCTTAGACGGTATGTAGAATGTAACTTAGTGTGTAGTAGATAATATAAGATGGCGCCGGTCCTTCACATTATTATTAGTTATTATTATTAGTTATTATTATTAGTTATTATTATTAGTTATTATTATTAGTTATTATTAGTTATTATTAGTTATTATTAGTTATTATTAGTTATTATTAGTTATTATTAGTTATTATTAGTTATTATTAGTTATTATTAGTTATTATTAGTTATTATTAGTTATTATTAGTTATTATTAGTTACTATTAGTTACTATTAGTTACTATTAGTTACTATTAGTTACTATTAGTTACTATTAGTTACTATTAGTTACTATTAGTTACTATTAGTTACTATTAGTTACTATTAGTTACTATTAGTTACTATTAGTTACTATTAGTTAATATTAGTTATTATTAGTTATTATTAGTTATTATTAGTTATTATTAGTTATTATTAGTTATTATTAGTTTTTATTAGTTATTATTAGTTATTATTAGTTATTATTAGTTATTATTAGTTATTATTAGTTATTATTAGTTATTATTAGTTATTATTAGTTATTATTAGTTATTATTAGTTATTGTTAGTTATTGTTAGTTATTGTTAGTTATTGTTAGTTATTGTTAGTTATTGTTAGTTATTGTTAGTTATTGTTAGTTATTGTTAGTTATTGTTAGTTATTGTTAGTTATTGTTAGTTATTGTTAGTTATTGTTAGTTATTGTTAGTTATTGTTAGTTATTGTTAGTTATTGTTAGTTATTGTTAGTTATTGTTAGTTATTGTTAGTTATTGTTAGTTATTGTTAGTTATTGTTAGTTATTGTTAGTTATTGTTAGTTATTATTAGTTATTATTAGTTATTATTAGTTATTATTAGTTATTATTAGTTATTATTAGTTATTATTAGTTATTATTAGTTATTATTAATTATTATTAGTTATTATTAATTATTATTATTATTATTATTATTATTTTGGATGAATGAATGAATGAATGAATAAATCAATGCCATAGAATAGTTATAGTAGATAGTAATAATAATAGCAACATTAATAAATAATAATAATGATGGGGAATGATAATAATAATTATTTATCGTTGGTGGTTATTTTATCGCTGTAATATTATTATTGTTAATTAATTATTATTAGTAATAATAATCGTCATGGCATTAATTCATCCACATAACTATGGTAATAATAATTATTATTGTTATTCATGGCTGAATAAGTTGATAATAATTATTGATTATTATCAATGATATCAAACCCTTATTAATTATTATTGTTAATATTTATTACAATAATATATTATTATGGATAATAATAATAATAACAGTAGTTAGTTACAATAACATTGCTGTTGTAAAAATTGTGGTGTTGATGTTGTTATCATCACCAATGTAGTTACAGTAACTTCACTTTATTAAGCACTGTAAATAATAATAATAAATAATGGTGATGATTAATTATCATGGTCATGGTGGCAATGGATTCAATGATGATAATGATTATTTATATTAATTAATATTGATAATTAAATAAGACTACTGTTTTTAGTAGCAAAGAGTAAAAAATTACCATGTAAGTATGTTGAATGAAAATAATAAAAATTGAAGTTTAGTAGTGATCAAAACAATACACCACAAAAACAAATGACAATTAATTATATAATAATTATTAAGAATATTATTTTTAATTGTTATTGCACTTGTTGTGCTGATTATAGATTCTTTATAGTAATAGCTATTACTATTAGTCCACAAAAATTGATACTATTGATAATTTTAATGATTTATTATCAATTAATTAAGCAGTGGATAAAAATTAAATAAATTGACTTTATTGTAGCAGTATTGGGCAAATGGCACTGTTTCAAGAATATTGTATTATGATCTATCATTTTCAACAATATTTTTCTGGCATTATTGATTGATTAAATTTACCATTCAGAGCATAAGTACGGCAGTTCATACAGCTCGACCCAATAAATTGATAGTAGTTTGATTGGTAATCAATGAAAGGTGCTTATTACATGTTAGGTTAACATTAGTAAGTGTTATTGTTATTTGCCATTGCATTGTTGTTATATGCTATGCTATTTGATTTAGATTGCAATAGCATAATTAATTTCATTTACTCTAATCATATTCTCCCGCATCATTGTACATTGCTCAACTTTGCTATGTTATAGATGTGGATGTGCTGGCTACCCTGTGGATCTCTTTTGTCAAAAAAGATTCAATACTCAACAAATCATATGCACCAAGAGTTATTCTTCCCGTGAAATGAGTTGCTCATTCCGTGAAGTTGAATATGCAGTGCTCCAGCATGCAGTTTGGACTACTGAGGAAACATACAAAGATGAATGAAGACACTTCACATAGAAGAGACAGTTGTGATGAATTACACCCTGAACCATCTATGTACTAAACGTGATGACCATGTCCTAGTGTAGCGTAGTATAGCTCTAACCAGCGTTCTAATATCTTTGAATCTTCTTGTTAGAAAGTAGTTCACTCTATGTACTGATGTGAACAATGAGTGATTTTTTACCACCGCAAGAAATAACTGGTGTTTATAATTGGAACTATTGCTATTGTATATGAAAGAATTTCGTCTATCTCATGGTATGCCTCACTGGCAGGAATGTTTTGTAATTCTCAGCTGATCAGCAATATTTTTATTGGATACAACCCACTGTCCCGCAACAACCAACTACATCACAAAGCTTGATGCTTCATTTTCACCGCATACTCTTATTTGATCTGCAGACATGACATCATGACGTTTTTGTAGAGCCTCTTTATTTTTTAGCTTTACAATAAAAAATATAAAAGAAAACTATATGATTTTGCGTCACATCTAAGTAATATCTGATAGTTGCAAAAACCACCAATTAAACTAAGGTTGTCGTCATGTAGTTTTGCAGCTCGTAACTTCTCAATATCCTATTGCATATGTTCATTATATCCGTCAGAATACTAAACTTGTATAGTGATTACTTTAGTTGCATTAATTCTGATATGAAACATTGGAAATTGTGGCAAATTACCTAAAAGAACTATCTATAATTTTTATTATGAAAACAAATCATTATATTTTTAAGTCATATCACCTGTGTTTAGTTTTTTCTAGTGTGTGTGAAAGCTACTACAGCTAAAGAAAGTAATTAAGCAATTAGAAATGAAATGGTGTATATGCATGTAATTTTAAACCATCTGAAGTCTTCCATTAGTCAGCCTCCTGCAGATGGAACAAGAAAAGAAACGTTTGAAAAGATGCACATGTCTTAGAAAATATACCAATATACATTCGCATTCCACTACCAGATTATAGATAATGGAATTTGGAACGAACGTAGACAGGAATGAACGTCGACAGGAATTAATGCAGGCATAGCTTAAATGAACGTAGACACATCCTGGAATGAACGTCGACAGACCTGGAATAAAAGTCAACTATGTTAGAGAGAAAAATTCGATGTTCATTCTAGGAAGTGTCAACATTCATTACTGGCAACATTGAAACTTCCATTTCGACGTTCGTTCCAGGAGTAAAATAAATTACTGTTTTTTCCCAAAGTTGACAACTCTTGGAACGAAAATCGAAATGATATTTTATATATCGCTGAGAACGAACGTAGACACATCCAGGCGTGAGAGTCGAAATTCTCTGGTTTGTTGCATTGTCGACATTCGTTCCAGGTATGTCGACATTCATTCCTGGATGTGTCTACGTTCATTCCAGATGTGTCTGCATTCATTCCTGTCTACGTTCGTTCCAATTCCATAGATAATCAGTGCATTGAGCATAGTTTTGAACCCAGATTCTTTTTTTCCATACTTTATTTTCGTGTGACTCAATAACATCTAAATGAAGTAGGAGTGCACAAAACTGTAAAGGCCTGTTCACAATGCTGTCACATGCAACCCTCATTTCTGTGGTGACTGACTAGTGAAGGCATGAATAAGTTGTAAGAGCTCAATTTTTATATGGTACAATAAGGTAATTGCGAAATAACATTGGACATGAGCCGCAGAAATGTCAACA
This sequence comes from Cryptosula pallasiana, assembly GCA_945261195.1. Classification (NCBI taxonomy): domain Eukaryota; kingdom Metazoa; phylum Bryozoa; class Gymnolaemata; order Cheilostomatida; family Cryptosulidae; genus Cryptosula; species Cryptosula pallasiana. The sequence goes on along the minus strand of CALYOO010000010.1, from coordinate 263,101 downwards.
GTGACCATCTATGTCAACATACTTATATATGGGATTTTGAACTTTAGGCACTTTTCCCCCCACTATTAATGCAGAGAGGATGAAAATAATGGCTTTTGTGTGCTTGTTTTCGCTCCCAGGGCTTGTTTTGAAAAATGATTTGAAACAAATATTTGAAAATCAAATGCAAATATTTGATTTGATTTGAAATTTTTACTGACTTGATTTGATTTGCCTCAATTTCTCGCGTCCCTGATTTGATTTGGTCCATTTTGAAAATGATTTGATTTGAGTCAAAAATTTTTGATTTGCCCCCATCTCTGGGATCCACAGTCTAAAAAAACAATCCCCATAACAAGAAGCAGCAGAAGCAAAGACAGATTAATTATTTCAATACTTTTGTAACATTCTTAGAGAGAGCCGGTCAAAACAGAATTGACTCACTCCATTGCTGTGTTATTGTTGATGTCAATTTATTTTATTATTAAAGCTGTCATGTTAGTTTCATTCATTTATTAATTACTACCTACTAGTTATTATTATTTCCATACAATAATAATTATAACAATAGTAAGAATAAATAAATTAGAAATAATACATAATAATAATATCTATTATTTAAATAATATCAAGTATTACTATTTTTGCTATGATTATTAATATTTATTACTGCTGTATCATTAATAGTAATTGATAATAATAAGTAGATATTATTAGTGATAATAATTTTACTATCAATTAATTAACTATGATTATTATTAATAAACAAAAGGTTATTAAAAATGATGATATTGTACAGGAAAAATGGCGCAGCTTCCTGTGGCAACCTGTCAACATAGCAACGAGTAAATGAAACTGTGTACATGACTAAATTATTTTAAACTTTCTTTGTCTGGCTCAGCTCATACCACTGAGGCTATTTGCATACATGTTTAAGGCACTCTTTGTTAGCCATCCTTTATCACATATTGTAGTAAGGCTAGCCCTATACAATGGGAGTTATGTAACGTTTTCATATAAATAGAGCAGCTGGGCTCCACACTAATCAGTGTTACCTTGGATGCTCAGCTGACTCTTTGTTCGTAAGAATAAAAGCCAGTATACACTCTCTCAAGATTATCTTGAACTTATCTCAGACTGCACAAAAGACTAGAAGCTCTACCACTCCAAGAGACAACTGCTTTAACGACCTTTGGTCCGAAAGCCTTAAGTTGCCTAAGGAGTGGCAGACAGACAGAGCCTACCTGGCAGGCGTTGCCTATCCAGCCTACTTTAGCAGACATGCTGAAGCATAGGCAGTGATACTGACGGCCTGACAGTAGTGCTGACTACGGCGAGTAGACAACTCTGACTTCCTAGGGAAGTGCAGGTGTGCTACCGAGGTAACTGGGCGCGTTACCAGAAAATCCTGCACACTGGTGGCGGCAGTGGGATCTGCGAATCCCCTGGAAAAGAACCCCTAGGACAAAGACAGAGTAGGACGACTACCATGACTAGCAGACGAGCCATGAGTGTGGACGGAGACCTTGCCACGAGGATCATGGGACAGTTGGCCGACATCATGGAAAAGATAACAGATGCCCCCCCCCACGGGCGACCCCTTTTAAAGCCCCGACATACGATGATACTGGAGACATCCAGTACTTCCTCCAGAGGTTTCAGGAGGTGTCGGAAGCCAATGATTGGGCGCCGGCCCCAGCCATCATTTACTTGAGGCAGTCGCTACAGGGGAAGGCACAGCAATGTGGACGTGGAGAAACGCTCTGGGAAATAATGGATTCTCTAAAAGCTAGCTTCGGGCTAACTCGCCGAGAGGCCAGAGCCAGGCTGTCAGGGTACCGAAAGGAACCGAGCCACACTCTTAGAGAGCACGCCCTAGCCATCGAAGCGCTAGTAGAGGCCGCCCACGAGGACTCCCCTCGAGCCATGAGGAATGAGTATGCCCTGGAACATTTCTAGAACACGTTGGGGAACGCCTACCTACAAAGGCATATCTTAGCCATACAGCCAACCTCCTTGGAGGCGGCAGTAAAGGCAGGTAACGAATACCTGCAGATCCAGCCGACGTATACGGGCCCTAAGGTTCGAAGTGTCGAGACAGAGCAGAGAGAGGAAGAGTGCAGACAGGTAGAGGTCAAGAGGCCGACCCCTGGGGTAGAAGCCCACCTGGAAACCTTAACCAAGGCACTCAGCGAATTGACCAAGCAAGTGGCCACCCTCAAGACCAGCCAGACAGTACACCCATCCGACCGCCCAAAGGGGTAGTCAAGTGTTGGAAGTGCCAGAGGCTAGGGCACACTCAGAGAGAGTGCCAAGAGGGTTCCTGGTCCAACCACCAGGGAAACGCCGCCAGCCCGCAGCAGTAGGGAAACCTACTGGCTGCAAAAGGGCACCCAGAAACAAACCGACAGCAAGGTCTGAGAGACAGACCCAGGATGGATGGGGGGAAGTTAGGCGTCCAGCCTATCACCCACCCATACCACAGCCAATGTCGGTGCAGACACAAAACAGGTTTACCCACCTGTCTGCCCTGGACGATGACTCATCAGACGATGAGGAGCTACAGCCACCACCTACCAAGACACACACCGGGAGAGAGAGACCGCGGAAGCAGTGGCGCAAAGAGGTGCAGACTCCTGTTCCATACAGGAGAGAGCCCCCAGTGCTGCCCGAACTGCCTACGGAGACTACTCCCCTGGCCTCGTGTGTGGGACAGATGGCGCGGCCCTACAAGTCCAGTTACTACCTACCAGGCAAGATAAAGGGGAAGACAGTGACGTACCTGATAGATACTGGTTGTAACACCAATCTGCTATCCAAGAGTGTGTACGACAAGTAACCAGACAGACGGAAAGCCACGCTGCAAGAGTATGACTCCCATGGTTTAATGACAGATGGGACTAAACTCCCATTCTACGGTCTACTCAGTATCTCAGGGCGAGTATGGTCTGTGGCGTACACCGAGACCTTCGTCGTCACCCAGATTAGCGAAGACGTGATCCTCAGGATGCCGTTCTTGGCCAATCAGAAGTGCCACATGGGTTTGACCAGCCAATGCTGGTCATGCAGGACAAAGAACTGGTATGCACTGACCGTTATGGCAGGGCATTAGTCTCCAAGGTCCAGGTGCTTCGGAATACAGAGATTCCCCCACGGACAAAGGCTACTATTCCGTGCCATCTAGCCGCACAGAGCTACTGTACTCAGGGTGTAATCCAGAGTCTGCCAGGAGACCTACCCCTGGCTACAAGCATCAACTCTCCAGATGAGCAAGGACGAGTGCTGGTCCGATGCCTCAACCCTACTCCGAATGCGATATGCCTACCCGCTGGCAAGGCTATCGGGACATTCACGGGAGTAGAGGCCGTTGAGGTACAGCAGACCACATCTGGGAGTCAGACTGACGTAGGGTCAGCGAGTTCAGCGGTGCCTGACCACCTGGTTGAACTGTACGAGCAGGCATGCACAGGGTGCAGAGACGAGCAACAGAGGAAGTTGTTAAAGAGATTGCTCAAGAAGTACGAGGCCATATTCAGCAGAGATAGCGGAGATAATGGCCGTACTGATCTTGTAGAGCACTCGATTCCCATTGCTGAAGGCACCAGGCCGGTTCGGTTGCCCCCACACAGGCTTGGGCCTGAAAAGGAGGCTGAGGCCGAGCGGCAAGTGAAAGACCTGCTGGAAAAGGGGTTGATTGAGCCCGCAGTCGCGCATGGAGCTCCCCTGTAGTACTGGTGCGCAAGAAAGATCAGACGTGGCGGTTCTGCATTGACTACCGGAGGCTGAACGATGTCACCAGGCAGGACGCCCATCCTATACCCAGGATAGATGAGTCTCTCGACGCCCTGGCCGGCAGCAAGTTCTTTAGCACTCTGGACTTGACCAGTGGTTATTGGCAAGTCCTTCTGGATGCAGACGCCAAGGAGAAGTCGGCCTTCATCACCAGGAGTGGACTGTGGCGTTGGAAGGTGCTGCCCTTCGGGTTGACCTCAGGCCCGCCACGTTTCAGCGTTTGATGGAACGTGTGCTGCAAGGGCTGCACTGGAAAACGTTGCTGCTCTATCTGGACGATGTGATAGTCATCGCCCCCCACTTTGAGACACACCTGCAACGACTAGGAGAGGTGTTGAGTAGGCTGCAACAGGCCAACCTTAAGGTCAAGCCGTCCAAGTGCGAACTGCTGCAACAACGGGTCAAGTACCTGGGGCATGTAGTGAGTGCGGAAGGCGTAGCCACTGACCCTGAAAAGGTGCGGGCCGTAGCCGACTGGACACCCCCTAGAGACATCAAAGGACTGCAAGCCTTCCTCGGTACAGCAGGTTACTCCAGGCAGTATCTGCCTGGGTACGGCACTACTGCTGAGCCCCTGACTGTCCTAACCAGCAAGGACACCCCATGGAAATGGGAGAAGGAGGAGCAGGCTGCCTTTGAGCAACTCAAGCAGGAACTCGTCCAAGCACCAGTACTAGGCTACCCTGACCCAGCCAAGACCTATATCCTGGATACGGACGCCAGTGCCATAGGAATAGGGCAGTCCTGTCGCAGTTACAGGACGGTCAGGAGAGGGTCATTGCTTACTACATCAAAACCCTGGCACCCGCCGAAAGGAACTACTGCGTGACTCGACGCGAGCTTCTGGCTGTCGTTAAGGCAGTCAAGCACTTTAGGCCGTATCTTTATGGCCGAGAGTTTAAGCTCCGCACCGACCACGCATCCTTGAGGTGGCTATGCCGACTGAAGGAGCCGTCAAACCAGATAGCGAGGTGGCTGGAGATTCTCGCCGAGTTTGTATACAAACTCGAGCACAGGGCTGGCAAACAGCATGGGAATGCAGATGGGTTAAGCAGGCGTGAGCCTTGTATAGACTGCCGACAGTGCAGTGCCATAGAGCAGCGCGACGGTGGGCCGACCCATGCTGAACTTGCCAGCGCCCCTGGATAAGAACCCCAGTTAGCGAGGCCTCCTATCTCGGAAGACGTGCTACCAGGACCGCAACAAGCCACACCGGTGCCGCAAGAAAGCCAAAGGACTGAGGCCGACCCCTCAGGGCTGTGTGTAGTCACCAGCATGGAGCTCGTGGAACAGCAACGTACAGGGCAGAATCCAGTTGCCAGGATGTACGAGGAAGTTAGAGGCGGCCGGCCGGTGACCAAGAGAGAGCTGGAAGAAGGCAGCAGAGAGCTGCGAGCTTTGTACAGTCGCAGGGAGGCTTTGGCAATACAGCCTGATGGCACCTTGACCATACAGGTGGCCCCTAAAGGCCGACCCCGGCAGTGTGTGTTCTGCCCGGCCTCTCGGCGCCGACAGATAGTATGGGACACACATGGGTTAAGCCACGCTGGCATAAACCGTACCAAAGGCCGAGTACAGCTCAACTGGTACTGGCCAGGGATGTCTGCAGAAGTGAGGCGGCTTGTCAAGTCCTGCGAGGTTTGCCAAGTAGCGAAGAAGGGGGGAATTCAGCCTACCCAGGAGAGACAACGGTTGTTTGCCGGCAGACCTTTTCAGAAGGTAGCCGTAGACCTGGTGGGACCCCTCTCAGAGACCCGGCGAAAAAACAAATGGATCTTGGTGCTGTCGGACCACTTTACCAGGTGGCAAGACGCCATCGCCATCCCGGACGCCACAGCACCCACGGTCGCCACCACTCTAGATGAAAGGGTATTATGTTACTGGGGCCTGCCTGAAGAGCTCCACACCGACCAAGGGGCACAGTTCGAATCCAGATTGATGGCCGAACTGTGTGCCCTATGGAACGTACAGAAAACCCGCACCACTCCGTATCACCCACAAGGTAACGGAGTGGTGGAGAGGCAGAACCGGACACTGGGGGACTCACTGAGGACGCTCCAGCTAAGGCGTGGACAGGAGGAGTAGGACCTGCTGCTGCCCCAGGTGATGAGGGCCTTTCGCGGCACCCCACACTCCGCCACTGGAGAGACCCCCAACTATCTTATGTTGGGCAGGGAAGTAAGGCTACCCGACCAGCTGGACGGTAGGCCCGCACCCCTGGATAACCAGTTGGTAACAGAGTACGCCCTGCAGATGCAAGAGGACCTCCAGGTGGCACACGAACTGTTAAGAGAACAACAAGCCAAGATCCGGCAAGAGGATACCGAGCAGCCCCTACTGTTCGCCCCAGACGACGTGGTGGTCGTAGAAAACAAGCGGCGAGTGAAGGGTTGCAACCCTAAGCTCCAACCCAGCTTCGTGGGGCCAAACCAGATAGTGGAGGCATACTCGAATCATACGTACCAGATAGAGAAGGACGGGCAGGTGACAACTAAGAACGAGCGGCGGCTAAAAGAATATCGTCCGTGCCTTGAGCCGGCCGGGAGGGCACCTGCCAACAGGGAGGCCGCCCTCCGCCCTAAAATGAAGGGGGCAATTCGAAGGAGAGGGCGTCCACGCATGCCTGATATACGCCAGCCACCAGAGCCAGCCATACACCCACCCCAGCCAAGAAATATGCCTGAAAGAGGGGACATAGTCCAGCCAAACCTGCAAGTCCTGGGGCGCCAGCTAAGTCAGTTGCCAGCACTACTGGAGCAGGCAACAAGACCAGCCGAGCCTCAGAGGCCGGCAGACAGGGGCTGGGAGACAGTCCCAGAGGTACAGCCAAGACTGAGTAGACAGGAGCAATGGGAGAGAGACAGGGAGTGGCCAGCCTTGCCAGACACCAGCGAGCCTAGCCCACCACCCACTCCAACTCCCATCGAACCGCCACCAACTGAACCACCTATTGAACACATCGAAAGGGCCGAGGAGCAAGCTACTAGTGCAGAGCCAGCCTTAACAGGCAGGCCTAGGAGAACCACTAGACCACCCTCAAAGCTAGCTGATTATCAGTGCTACTCGATGGCCAACAATGAGTTCGATAATCAAGGTGGTTTCCAACAACAACCAGCCACGATGAATAAATATTCCCTACCCTCTGAACACAGTAACACTCCAAGAGATTTAATACTGGAGTTAAAACAGTGTTCTGGAGGCGAAGGAGTACCAAATTCGCTGGCAGAGGCAAAAAGTTATTGGAGACAAATGGCAAACCAAACCAGAGAAAGAAATAATTATAAACTTACCCCAGACGACGAAACATCATGTCGATCGAGAAAGCAGTTTGAGAGAGAAGACAACACCGCAGGTAGCTCCATTGCTAGAGCCAGCGGCGAGCACTCTATAGTTGGTGAAGCGCCCCCAGGGTACGATCAACCGCACACAGAGCCCGATGGACAAACGCAAGAAAGAGTCACGTGGCCAAGTGACGTACCAGAAGAGAGCTCCAATCACACGAGCGATTGGGCCACGGAGCGGCAACTTTCTCCCAAACGAAACAAGGTGCTGCCAGTTGTAATCACACGTTTGCCTGAGGTACATACACTACCTACTCTCTCCACAGAACAATTACTCAGCATCGCAAAAACAGCTTTAGAGAAAATGAAGGAACAGCAAGAAAGCCAAGCAGAGCTCTCCATCACCGAGGATCCAGCAGCAGAAGAGCAAATGATAGGTGAGCAATTTTTGATGGAGGTTGCTAGCGAGCTAGAAAAGTGGCAACCACTCTGTGCAAACAGAGTGCCTACTAAGGAAGAGATGCTGCGAAAGAGAGAGAGATGCAGCAAGAGCCAGTGCGAATAAATAAAATATTTATTGCAGATGACAACCACATGGAAACAACACCAAAGGAGGAAAAGTCGGAGGCCGAACTACAGCTAAACGATGAGGCATTGGTGAAAACCGCCTGGCTATCAGCTCAGACGCTGACAACACTAAATAACATCGTTACGCAAACGGATGATGGCCAGGACTTATGGAAATGCATGGAGTGTGGGTACACTAACGCTCGCAAGAGAGTTGTGTACGACGCTCACCAGCATTACTCCTTCTATTTCTGTACCTGCGGCAAGAAATTCAGTTCGAGAGATGCAGCAAGACGACATGTCACTAAGCAAAACAAGGCAGTGGCGCATGGAGGACGGGCCGCACCCCTCTTTGAAGTCGATGCAGACTCATACGCGGACTTCGCACGTTTCATGACATGGCCAAACCCACCTCCATTTGGGCGGCCACAGCCAATACTAAAGAGTGGTGCCACAGCCTCCCTCCCTGTCAAGCGAAGTAATGACACGATGCAGCAACTAGGAGAGCCTCTATGGGCGAGCAGCCCTGACAAGCCGGCCAAGCACAGCACAACTAGCCAAAGCAAAGATAAGGCAGTGCCCAAGCCAACGCTGTCAGCACCCCCACGGAGATGGGAAGAAGCAGTTGCAGGCAGAAAGAGCAGGCAGCATACCAGCCTGAACAGGTCGGAAGACCTAAGGAGCAAGGGACGCAGACAGGTGACGTACCAGGAGCCCGACGCAAAGCGCCGAAAAGAGGTCTCCCCTCTCACGCTCAAGTCAACAATAGCATACACCAAAATCCCTAAAAGAACCTACCACCACCAACAACGTAGGCAAGAAGAGGAGCTAAGGTTAAAGAGAAAGAGGACAGAACTGGACACGCTGACGACGGAGGCCTACAAGCTCCTACAGCGGACACAAGAGGTAAAGCGGCAAATCGGAGAGATAGAGGACTAGCTAAGGCGAAATTGACGCTAGCCACTTACCTTGGCGCTTACCTGCATTATAGACAGTTTACATATGTCTGTTACCCATTAGTAGTTCTATGTATACCTAGCTCTATCTAACCACATTACATACTCTTATATTTTATATTTTATTCTTGTAAACCAATAGATACATTTTGCCTTGCTGACAATACATAGCCAGGTCACAATCATCTTCCTCTGTTCGTCTTGTATTGGTCCCCGACGTCGACCAATGGAGGGGGTTGTGTACAGGAAAAATGGCGCAGCTTCCTGTGGCAACCTGTCAACATAGGAACGAGTAAATGAAACTGTTTACATGACTAAATTATTATAAACTTTCTTTGTCTAGCTCAGCTCATACCACTGAGGCTATTTGCATACATGTTTAAGGCGCTCTTTGTTAGCCATCCTTTATCACATATTGTAGTAAGGCTAGCCCTATACAATTGGAGTTATGTAACGTTTTCATATAAATAGAGCAGCTGGGCTCCACACTAATCAGTGTTACCTTGGATGCTCAGCTGACTCTTTGTTCGTAAGAATAAAAGCCAGTATACACTCTCTCAAGAATATCTTGAACTTATCTCAGACTGCACAAAAAGACTAGACAGCTCTACCACTCCAAGAGACAACTGCTTTAACGACCTTTGGTCCGAAAGCCTTAAGTTGCCTAAGGAGTGGCAGACAGACAGAGCCTACCTGACAGGCGTTGCCTATCCAGCCTACTTTAGCAGACATGATGAAGCATAGGCAGTGATACTGACGGCCTGACAGTAGTGCTGACTACGGCGAGTAGACAACTCTGAGTTCCTAGGGAAATGCAGGTGTGCTACCGAGGTAACTGGGCGCGTTACCAGAAAATCCTGCACAATATTACATGTATTACCTACATATTATTATTGTTATTTATTGTTGCTATTTTTTATCAAGTCCAACATTCTTTAACATTTTTTGTTTTCTTATCAATGGTAGCAGTTGTACAGGAATTTAGGGTGGAGTGGTAGCTGTCACCTGTACAGCAGCCACAGTAGTAAGTGTATTACAAGCAGTGCAGTGTACGCCTCCAACTCGCCCAAGGTCAGCAATCTAAACCGGTAGAGTAGAATTTGCAGCGTCGTACGCCCGTAAGCAATACACAGTGAGAAGTTGTCACAACTCCCTCACTTTCCACTGATTTTCTATTCGGCGGAATAGATGCGTCGGATCGAACTAGTAGTTCGAATAATCGTTCCAGTACCACTTGCCCGTAGGTCGAGTGCAGTGTGAGTCGAATCGACTGAACACTTTTTACTGACTATTATTCTAGTTACTAGTCGACTTGTCCAAGAACTGCTTTGTCTGTCCAAGTTATTGTGCAAGTATTTGAACTTGTAAGTTTCTCTGCCAGCGCAATCTGTGTGTGAGAGTTTACTAGTATGTTTTCTGCTTTGCTACCAGTGCTTTGCATAAGTGCGCTCATGCCATGAGAATCAACAAGCAATGAGAGTGTCAGGCTAACTTTGATTTTATTAATGCAACACATGGATATTTATACAGGGGAAAGTTATGTAATAAGATTGGCAGCAAACAAGACAAAAGCAGGCCACGCCTGTATGGTTGATTGGCTAGCAAAAGGCCAATAGAACAGAGCATAGAACAAAGGGGGCAGTCTCCATCGCATGGATGGCTGCCCAAGCACATCTATGAAAATATAATAAAAATATGATACGTAAGGCACATGATAATAGGTATAATTGTTAATAGAGTTCGGCTAGGATAATAATATTGTTAAATGAGGTCGACCTGTGGCCTGGTCGCTGCCACATTCCCCTACACAGTTACCGAGTGTTTTTGTTGCTTTTATATATCAAAATGGGAGTTAATCGTTATTTCAATGGTATATTGTGGTTATAATAATTTTTAGCAAATTTAATTTTCATGAGAATAGTTATTATCAAAAGAATTATTGTTATTTTACTTTCAAGGCTGTTGTTATCTGTATTTTTTTGTGAGAATAGTTATCCACAAGCTTCTGTTTTCCATCCACCTTATGACCTTCTCCATTCACCATCTCCTGCTCTTCATCAACCATATCCTCTTCTCCATCCATCATACCCCGCTTTTTGTCTACCTCCTACTCTCCCTCTACCATTTTCTGCGCTCTACCCCCATCTCCTTTCTCCCCATCCATCAACTCCCTCTCTACCTCCACCTCCACCTGTAGTATCATGGACTGTCTGTAGTATCATTTACTATCTGTAGTAGCATGTACTGTCTGTAGTGTCATGTACTATATGTGGTAGCATTTACTATCTGTAGTATCATGTACTGTCTGTAGTATCATGTACTATCTGTAGTCGCTGGTACTATCTGCCGTATCATGTACTATCTGTAGTATCATGTACTGTCTGTAGTATCATGTACTGTCTGTAGTATCATGTACTATCTGTAGTATCATGTACTATCTGTAGTATCTTGTACTGTCTGTAGTAGCATGTACTGTCTGTAGTAGCATGTACTATCTGTAGTATCATGTACTATTTGTAGTAGCATGTACTGTCTGTAGTATCATGTACTGTCTGTAGTAGCTTGTACTGTCTGTGGTAGCATGTGTTTTCTGTAGTAGCATGTACTCTTTGTAGTATCATGTACTATCTGTAGTTGCATGTACTGTCTGTAGTAGTATTTACTATCTGTAGTATCATGTACTATCTGTAGTACCATGTACTATCTGTAGTAGCATGTACTGTCTGTACTAGCATGTACTATCTGTAGTATCATGTACTATCTGTAGTAGCATGTACTATCCGTAGTATCATGTACTATCTGTAGTAGCATGTACTATCTGTAGTATCATGTACCATCTGTAGTATCATGTACTATCTGTAGTATCATGTACTATCTGTAGTAGCATGTACTATCTGTAGTAGCATGTACTGTCTGTAGTATCATGTCCTGTCTGTAGTATAATGTACTATCTGTAATATAATGTGCTATCTGTAGTATCATGTACTATCTGTAGTAGCTTGTACTGTCTGTAATACCATGTACTGTCTGTAGTAGCATGTACTGTCTATAGTAGCATGTACTATCTGTTTTAGCATGTACGATCTGTAGCATCAAGTAGTGTCTGTAGTATCATGTCCTATCTGTAGTACAATGTACTATCTGTAGTATCATGTACTATATGTGGTAGCATGTACTAACTGTAGTTGCATTTACTGTCTGTAGTATCATATACTATATGTAGTATCATGGACTGTCTGTAGTAACATGTACTATCGGTAGTAGCATGTACTATCTGTAGTGTCTTGTACTCTCTGTAGTAGCATGTACTATCTGTAGTATCATGTGCTATCTGTAGTAGCTTGTACTATCTGTAGTATCATGTACTATCTGTAGTATCATGTACTATCTGTGGTATCATGTACTTTCTGTAGTAGCGTGTACTATCTGTGGTAGCAATGTACTATCTGTAGTGTCTTGTACTATCTGTAGTAGCATGTACTGTCTGTAGTAGCATGTACTATATTTAGTAGCATGAACTGTCTGTAGTATCATGTACTATCTGTGGTATTATGTACTGTCTGTAGTAACATGTACTATATGTAGTTGCATGTACTATCTGTAGTTTCATGTACTACCTGTAGTATCGTGTACTATCTGTAAAAGCTTGTACCGTTTGTAATAGCGTAAACTGTCTGAAGTCGAATGTACTGTCTGTAGTAGAATTTACTATCTGTAGTAGCATATACTATCAGTAGTATCATGTACTGTCTGTAGTATCATGTACTATCTGTAGTAGCATGTACCACCTGTAGTAGCATGTACTATCTGTACTTTCATGTACTATCTGTAGTGTCATGTACTATCTGTAGTAACATGTACTATCTGTAGTATCATGTACTGTCTGTAGTGTCAAGTACTGTCTGTAGTAGCATGTACTGTCTGTAGTGTCATGTACTATATGTGGTAGCATTTACTATCTTTAGTAGTATGTACTATTTGTAGTATCATGTACTATTTGTAGCATCATGTACTATCTGTAGTATCATGTGCTATCTGTAGTATCATGTACTTTCTGTAGTATCGTGTACTATCTGCCGTATCATGTACTATCTGTAGTATCATGTACTGTCTGTAGTATCATGTACTGTCTGTAGTATCATGTACTATCTGTAGTATCATGTACTATCTGTAGTATCTTGTACTATCTGTAGTAGCATGTACTGTCTGTAGTAGCATGTACTATCTGTAGTATCATGTACTATTTGTAGTAGCATGTACTGTCTGTAGTATCATGTACTGTCTGTAGTAGCTTGTACTGTCTGTGGTAGCATGTGTTGTCTGTAGTAGCATGTACTCTCTGTAGTATCATGTACTATCTGTTGTTGCATGTACTGTCTGTAGTAGTATTTACTATCTGTAGTATCATGTACTATCTGTAGTAGCATGTCCTATCTGTAGTAGCATGTACTGTCTGTACTAGCATGTACTATCTGTAGTATCATGTACTATCTGTAGTAGCATGTACTATCTGTAGTATCATGTACTATCTGTAGTAGCATGTACTATCTGTAGTATCATGTACCATCTGTAGTATCATGTACTATCTGTAGTATCATGTACTATCTGTAGTAGCATGTACTATCTGTAGTAGCATGTACTGTCTGTAGTATCATGTCCTGTCTGTAGTATAATGTACTATCTGTAGTATCATGTACTATCTGTAGTAGCTTGTACTGTCTGTAATACCATGTACTGTCTGTAGTAGCATGTACTGTCTATAGTAGCATGTACTATCTGTTTTAGCATGTTTGATCTGTAGCATCAAGTAGTGTCTGTAGTATCATGTCCTATCTGTAGTACAATGTACTATCTGTAGTATCATGTACTATATGTGGTAGCACGTACTAACTGTAGTATCATTTACTGTCTGTAGTATCATATACTATATGTAGTAGCATGTACTGTTTGTAGTAACATGTACTCTCGGTAGTAGCATGTACTATCTGTAGTGTCTTGTATTCTCTGTAGCAGCATGTACTATCTGTAGTATCTTGTGCTATCTGTAGTAGCTTGTACTATCTGTAGTATCATGTACTATCTGTAGTATCATGTATTATCTGTGGTATTATGTACTTTCTGTAGTAGCGTGTACTATCTGCGGTAGCAATGTACTATCTGTAGTGTCTTGTACTATCTGTAGTAGCATGTACTGTCTGTAGTAGCATGTACTATCTTTAGTAGCATGAACTGTCTGTAGTATCATGTACTATCTGTGGTATTATGTACTGTCTGTAGTAACAAGTACTATCTGTAGTAGCATGTACTATCTGTAGTTTCATGTACTACCTGTAGTAGCATTGTTATTGTGGGAAATACCCTTCATAACTTTAGCCGGGAATCTTAAGTCTATGGATGTCTTATGCAAATAGAGTAAATATGTTCAGTTTTGAATATGGTAATACAATGAGAGAGAGAGATGTGAGTTAGAGTGGTGTGTATTGGTTGAGGTTGTCAAAAAGATTGTATACTAGATGTTATTAATTACACAGATATTACAACGAGTATAAGTAAAAGATGCTATAAAGTCTTAAGACACCTGACCTTGACTGCAATCGCTCAGTCCAATCCTCATACGTTTTTGATGTTGTTCGGTTGCGGAAATAGGATGACTGTATGTCAAGCCTTTGTATTTATACTAAAGTTAGTGTGTGGTACGTATTGACGCATGTGTGCTAATTTGGGAACAGCCTTAGGTCCCGTGTTACATCGCGTCCTTCACTACATTTGTGTTTTTATATTACTTTCTTTTAGGATCCCTGGAGTACATCTTATTATGTTGAAGTCGCGGCGGATTATTGTTACACAAGGCTGTTTGCCAGATTAATCCTTGGAGCTTAGTGGTGAGAAACTGTTACACAACTCTGCAGAAGATCCTGTTTGCCAGCGTAATCTCTAGAGCTTAGTGGTGAGGTGTTGTTACACAAAGCTGTCAAGATCCTGGTTGCCAGCTCATTGTCTTGAGATTGGTGGTGACTTCGATCCTCTCCTGTTATGGCATATTACTTGGTAAATATGATTTATGGAGTCTGGAGCTTTTCTTGCCGATGTACCTTGTGATAAATTCAAAGTTAGCTGCTGACTTACTTGTACTTATAACAACATGTACTGTCTGTAGTAGCTCGCACTATCTGTAGTATCATGTACTATCTGTAGTAGCATGTACTGTCTGTAGTATCATGTACTGTCTGTAGTAGCTTGTACTGTCTGTGGTAGCATGTGTTGTCTGTAGTAGCATGTACTCTCTGTAGTATCATGTACTATCTGTAGTTGCATGTACTGTCTGTAGTAGCATTTACTATCTGTAGTATCATGTACTATCTGTAGTAGCATGTACTCTCTGTAGTAGCATGTACTGTCTGTACTAGCATGTACTATCTGTAGTATCATGTACTATCTGTAGTAGCATGTACTATCTGTAGTATCATGTACTATCTGTAGTAGCATGTACTATCTGTAGTATCATGTACCATCTGTAGTAGCATGTACTGTCTGTAGTATCATGTCCTGTCTGTAGTATAATGTACTATCTGTAGTATCATGTACTCTCTGTAGTATCATATACTATATGTAGTAGCATGTACTGTTTGTAGTAACATGTACTATCGGTAGTAGCATGTACTATCTGTAGTGTCTTGTACTCTCTGTAGCAGCATGTACTATCTGTAGTATCATGTGCTATCTGTAGTAGCTTGTACTATCTGTAGTATCATGTACTATCTGTAGTATCATGTACTATCTGTGGTATCATGTACTTTCTGTAGTATCATGTACTATCTGTAGTAGCATGTACTATCTGTAGTATCATGTACTATCTGTAGTAGCTTGTACTGTCTGTAATACCATGTACTGTCTGTAGTAGCATGTACTGTCTATAGTAGCATGTACTATCTGTTTTAGCATGTTTGATCTGTAGCATCAAGTAGTGTCTGTAGTATCATGTCCTATCTGTAGTACAATGTACTATCTGTAGTATCATGTACTATATGTGGTAGCACGTACTAACTGTAGTATCATTTACTGTCTGTAGTATCATATACTATATGTAGTAGCATGTACTGTTTGTAGTAACATGTACTATCGGTAGTAGCATGTACTATCTGTAGTGTCTTGTACTCTCTGTAGCAGCATGTACTATCTGTAGTATCATGTGCTATCTGTAGTAGCTTGTACTATCTGTAGTATCATGTACTCTCTGTAGTATCATGTACTATATGTGGTATTATGTACTTTCTGTAGTAGCGTGTACTATCTGCGGTAGCAATGTACTATCTGTAGTGTCTTGTACTATCTGTAGTAGCATGTACTGTCTGTAGTAGCATGTACTATCTTTAGTAGCATGAACGGTCTGTAGTATCATGTACTATCTGTGGTATTATGTACTGTCTGTAGTAACATGTACTATATGTAGTAGCATGTACTATCTGTAGTTTCATGTACTACCTGTAGTATCGTGTACTATCTGTAAAAGCTTGTACTGTTTGTAATAGCGTAAACTGTCTGAAGTCGAATGTACTGTCTGTAGTAGCATTTACTATCTGTAGTAGCATATACTATCAGTAGTATCATGTACTGTCTGCAGTATCATGTACTATCTGTAGTAGCATGTACCACCTGTAGTAGCATGTACTATCTGTAGTAGCATGTACTATCTGTAGTATCATGTACTATCTGTAGTGTCATGTACTATCTGTAGTAGCATGTACTATCTGTAGTATCATTTACTGTCTGTAGTATCATGTACTATCTTTAGTAGCATGTACTATTTGTAGTAGCATGTACTGTCTGTAGTCGCATGTACCATCTGTAGTAGCAAGTACCACCTGTAGTATCATGTACTATCTGTAGTATCATGTACTATCTGTAGTATCGTGTACTGTCTGTAGGATCGTGTATTGTCTGTAGTATCATGTACTTTCTGTAATGTCATGTACTGTCTGTAGTAGCATGTACTATCTGTAGTAGCATGTACTATCTGTAGTAGCATGTACTATTTGTAGTATGTTGTACTGTCTGTAGTATCATGTACTATCTGTAGTATCATTTACTGTCTGTAGTATCGTGTAATATCTTTAGTAGGATGTACTATTTGTAGTAGCATGTACTGTCTGTAGTAGCATGTACTATCTGTAGTAACATGTACTATCTGTAGTATCATGGACTGTCTGTAGTATCATTTACTATCGGTAGTAGCATGTACTGTCTGTAGTGTCATGTACTATATGTGGTAGCATTTACTCTCTGTAGTAGTTCGTACTATCTGTAGTATCTGTCCTATTTGTAGTATCATGTACTATCTGTAGTATCATGTACTATCTGTAGTATCATGTACTTTCTGTAGTATCGTGTACTATCTGCCGTATCATGTACTATCTGTAGTATCATGTACTGTCTGTAGTATCATTTACTGTCTGTAGTATCATGTACTGTCTGTAGTATCATGTACTATCTGTAGTCGCTGGTACTATCTGCCGTATCATGTACTATCTGTAGTATCATGTACTGTCTGTAGTATCATGTACTGTCTGTAGTATCATGTACTATCTGTAGTATCATGTACTATCTGTAGTATCTTGTACTATCTGTAGTAGCATGTACTGTCTGTAGTAGCATGTACTATCTGTAGTATCATGTACTATTTGTAGTAGCATGTACTGTCTGTAGTATCATGTACTGTCTGTAGTAGCTTGTACTGTCTGTGGTAGCATGTGTTTTCTGTAGTAGCATGTACTCTTTGTAGTATCATGTACTATCTGTAGTTGCATGTACTGTCTGTAGTAGTATTTACCATCTGTAGTATCATGTACTATCTGTAGTACCATGTACTATCTGTAGTAGCATGTACTGTCTGTACTAGCATGTACTATCTGTAGTATCATGTACTATCTGTAGTAGCATGTACTATCTGTAGTACCATGTACTATCTGTAGTAGCATGTACTATCTGTAGTATCATGTACCATCTGTAGTATCCTGTACTATCTGTAGTATCATGTACTATCTGTAGTAGCATGTACTATCTGTAGTATCATGTACTGTCTGTAGTGTCAGGTACTGTCTGTAGTAGCATGTACTGTCTGTAGTGTCATGTACTATATGTGGTAGCATTTACTATCTTTAGTAGTATGTACTATCTGTAGTATCATGTACTATCTGTAGTAGCATGTACTATCTGTAGTAGCATGTACTGTCTGTAGTCTCATGTCCTGTCTGTAGTATAATGTACTATCTGTAGTATCATGTACTATCTGTAGTAGCTTGTACTGTCTGTAATACCATGTACTGTCTGTAGTAGCATGTACTGTCTATAGTAGCATGTACTATCTGTTTTAGCATGTTTGATCTGTAGCATCAAGTAGTGTCTGTAGTATCATGTCCTATCTGTAGTACAATGTACTATCTGTAGTATCATGTACTATATGTGGTAGCACGTACTAACTGTAGTATCATTTACTGTCTGTAGTATCATATACTATATGTAGTAGCATGTACTGTTTGTAGTAACATGTACTATCGGTAGTAGCATGTACTATCTGTAGTGTCTTGTACTCTCTGTAGCAGCATGTACTATCTGTAGTATCATGTGCTATCTGTAGTAGTTTGTACTATCTGTAGTATCATGTACTATCTGTAGTATCATGTACTATCTGTGGTTTTATGTACTTTCTGTAGTAGCGTGTACTATCTGCGGTAGCAATGTACTATCTGTAGTGTCTTGTACCATCTGTAGTAGCATGTACTGTCTGTAGTAGCATGTACTATCTTTAGTAGCATGAACTGTCTGTAGTATCATGTACTATCTGTGGTATTATGTACTGTCTGTAGTAACATGTACTATCTGTAGTAGCATGTACTATCTGTAGTATCATGTACCATCTGTAGTATCATGTACTATCTGTAGTATCATGTACTATCTGTAGTAGCATGTACTATCTGTAGTAGCATGTACTGTCTGTAGTATCATGTCCTGTCTGTAGTATAATGTACTATCTGTAGTATCATGTACTATCTGTAGTAGCTTGTACTGTTTGTAATACCATGTACTGTCTGTAGTAGCATGTACTATCTGTAGTTTCATGTACTACCTGTAGTAGCATTGTTATTGTGGGAAATACCCTTCATAACTTTAGCCGGGAATCTTAAGTCTATGGATGTCTTATGCAAATAGAGTAAATATGTTCAGTTTTGAATATGGTAATACAATGAGAGAGAGAGATGTGAGTTAGAGTGGTGTGTATTGGTTGAGGTTGTCAAAAAGATTGTATACTAGATGTTATTAATTACACAGATATTACAACTGGTATAAGTAAAAGATGCTATAAAGTCTTAAGACACCTGACCTTGACTGCAATCGCTCAGTCCAATCCTCATACGTTTTTGATGTTGTTCGGTTGCGGAAATAGGATGACTGTATGTCAAGCCTTTGTATTTATACTAAAGTTAGTGTGTGGTACGTATTGACGCATGTGTGCTAACTTGGGAACAGCCTTAGGTCCCGTGTTACATCGCGTCTTTCACTACATTTGTGTATTTATATTACTTTCTTTTAGGATCCCTGGAGTACATCTTATTATGTTGAAGTCGCGGCGGATTATTGTTACACAAGGCTGTTTGCCAGATTAATCCTTGGAGCTTAGTGGTGAGAAACTGTTACACAACTCTGCAGAAGATCCTGTTTGCCAGCGTAATCTCTAGAGCTTAGTGGTGAGGTGTTGTTACACAAGGCTGTCAAGATCCTGGTTGCCAGCTCATTGTCTTGAGATTGGTGGTGACTTCGATCCTCTCCTGTTATGGCATATTACTTGGTAAATATGATTTATGGAGTCTGGAGCTTTTCTTGCCGATGTACCTTGTGATAAATTCAAAGTTAGCTGCTGACTTACTTGTACTTATAACAACATGTACTGTCTGTAGTAGCTCGCACTATCTGTAGTATCATGTACTATCTGTAGTAGCATGTACTGTCTGTAGTATCATGTACTGTCTGTAGTAGCTCGCACTATCTGTAGTATCATGTACTATCTGTAGTAGCATGTACTGTCTGTAGTTTCATGTACTGTCTGTAGTAGCTTGTACTGTCTGTGGTAGCATGTGTTGTCTGTAGTAGCATGTACTCTCTGTAGTATCATGTACTATCTGTAGTTGCATGTACTGTCTGTAGTAGCATTTACTATCTGTAGTATCATGTACTATCTGTAGTAGCATGTACTCTCTGTAGTAGCATGTACTGTCTGTACTAGCATGTACTATCTGTAGTATCATGTACTATCTGTAGTAGCATGTACTATCTGTAGTATCATGTACTATCTGTAGTAGCATGTACTATCTGTAGTATCATGTACCATCTGTAGTATCATGTACTATATGTGGTATTATGAACTTTCTGTAGTAGCGTGTACTATCTGCGGTAGCAATGTCCTATCTGTAGTGTCTTGTACTATCTGTAGTAGCATGTACTGTCTGTAGTAGCATATACTATCTTTAGTAGCATGAACTGTCTGTAGTATCATGTACTATCTGTGGTATTATGTACTGTCTGTAGTAACATGTACTATATGTAGTAGCATGTACTATCTGTAGTTTCATGTACTACCTGTAGTATCGTGTACTATCTGTAAAAGCTTGTACTGTTTGTAATAGCGTAAACTGTCTGAAGTCGAATGTACTGTCTGTAGTAGCATTTACTATCTGTAGTAGCATATACTATCAGTAGTATCATGTACTGTCTGCAGTATCATGTACTATCTGTAGTAGCATGTACCACCTGTAGTAGCATGTACTATCTGTAGTAGCATGTACTATCTGTAGTATCATGTACTATCTGTAGTGTCATGTACTATCTGTAGTAGCATGTACTATCTGTAGTATCATTTACTGTCTGTAGTATCATGTACTATCTTTAGTAGCATGTACTATTTGTAGTAGCATGTACTGTCTGTAGTCGCATGTACCATCTGTAGTAGCAAGTACCACCTGTAGTATCATGTACTATCTGTAGTATCATGTACTATCTGTAGTATCATGGACTGTCTGTAGTATCATTTACTATCTGTAGTAGCATGTACTGTCTGTAGTGTCATGTACTATATGTGGTAGCATTTACTATCTGTAGTCTCATGTACTGTCTGTAGTATCATGTACTATCTGTAGTCGCTGGTACTATCTGCCGTATCATGTACTATCTGTAGTATCATGTACTGTCTGTAGTATCATGTACTGTCTGTAGTATCATGTACTATCTGTAGTATCATGTACTATCTGTAGTATCTTGTACTGTCTGTAGTAGCATGTACTGTCTGTAGTAGCATGTACTATCTGTAGTATCATGTACTATTTGTAGTAGCATGTACTGTCTGTAGTATCATGTACTGTCTGTAGTAGCTTGTACTGTCTGTGGTAGCATGTGTTTTCTGTAGTAGCATGTACTCTTTGTAGTATCATGTACTATCTGTAGTTGCTCGTACTGTCTGTAGTAGTATTTACTATCTGTAGTATCATGTACTATCTGTAGTACCATGTACTATCTGTAGTAGCATGTACTGTCTGTACTAGCATGTACTATCTGTAGTATCATGTACTATCTGTAGTAGCATGTACTATCCGTAGTATCATGTACTATCTGTAGTAGCATGTACTATCTGTAGTATCATGTACCATCTGTAGTATCATGTACTATCTGTAGTATCATGTACTATCTGTAGTAGCATGTACTATCTGTAGTAGCATGTACTGTCTGTAGTATCATGTCCTGTCTGTAGTATAATGTACTATCTGTATTATAATGTGCTATCTGTAGTATCATGTACTATCTGTAGTAGCTTGTACTGTCTGTAATACCATGTACTGTCTGTAGTAGCATGTACTGTCTATAGTAGCATGTACTATCTGTTTTAGCATGTACGATCTGTAGCATCAAGTAGTGTCTGTAGTATCATGTCCTATCTGTAGTTCAATGTACTATCTGTAGTATCATGTACTATATGTGGTAGCATGTACTAACTGTAGTATCATTTACTGTCTGTAGTATCATATACTATATGTAGTATCATGGACTGTCTGTAGTAAGATGTACTATCGGTAGTAGCATGTACTATCTGTAGTGTCTTGTACTCTCTGTAGTAGCATGTACTATCTGTAGTATCATGTGCTATCTGTATTAGCTTGTTCTATCTGTAGTATCATGTACTATCTGTAGTATCATGTACTATCTGTGGTATCATGTACTTTCTGTAGTAGCGTGTACTATCTGTGGTAGCAATGTACTATCTGTAGTGTCTTGTACTATCTGTAGTAGCATGTACTGTCTGTAGTAGCATGTACTATATTTAGTAGCATGAACTGTCTGTAGTATCATGTACTATCTGTGGTATTATGTACTGTCTGTAGTAACATGTACTATATGTAGTTGCATGTACTATCTGTAGTTTCATGTACTACCTGTAGTATCGTGTACCATCTGTAAAAGCTTGTACCGTTTGTAATAGCGTAAACTGTCTGAAGTCGAATGTACTGTCTGTAGTAGAATTTACTATCTGTTGTAGCATATACTATCAGTAGTATCATGTACTGTCTGTAGTATCATGTACTATCTGTAGTAGCATGTACCACCTGTAGTAGCATGTACTATCTGTACTTTCATGTACTATCTGTAGTGTCATGTACTATCTGTAGTAACATGTACTATCTGTAGTGTCATGTACTGTCTGTAGTGTCAAGTACTGTCTGTAGTAGCATGTACTGTCTGTAGTGTCATGTACTATATGTGGTAGCATTTACTATCTTTAGTAGTATGTACTATCTGTAGTATCATGTACTATTTGTAGTATCATGTACTATCTGTAGTATCATGTGCTATCTGTAGTATCATGTACTTTCTGTAGTATCGTGTACTATTTGCCGTATCATGTACTATCTGTAGTATCATGTACTGTCTGTAGTATCATGTACTGTCTGTAGTATCATGTACTATCTGTAGTATCATGTACTATATGTAGTATCTTGTACTATCTGTAGTAGCATGTACTGTCTGTAGTAGCATGTACTATCTGTAGTATCATGTACTATTTGTAGTAGCATGTACTGTCTGTAGTATCATGTACTGTCTGTAGTAGCTTGTACTGTCTGTAGTAGCATGTGTTGTCTGTAGTAGCATGTACTCTCTGTAGTATCATGTACTATCTGTTGTTGCATGTACTGTCTGTAGTAGTATTTACTATCTGTAGTATCATGTACTATCTGTAGTAGCATGCCCTATCTGTAGTAGCATGTACTGTCTGTACTAGCATGTACTATCTGTAGTATCATGTACTATCTGTAGTAGCATGTACTATCTGTAGTATCATGTACTATCTGTAGTAGCATGTACTATCTGTAGTATCATGTACCATCTGTAGTATCATGTACTATCTGTAGTATCATGTACTATCTGTAGTAGCATGTACTATCTGTAGTAGCATGTACTGTCTGTAGTATCATGTCCTGTCTGTAGTATAATGTACTATCTGTAGTATCATGTACTATCTGTAGTAGCTTGCACTGTTTGTAATACCATGTACTGTCTGTAGTAGCATGTACTGTCTATAGTAGCATGTACTATCTGTTTTAGCATGTTTGATCTGTAGCATCAAGTAGTGTCTGTAGTATCATGTCCTATCTGTAGTACAATGTACTATCTGTAGTATCATGTACTATATGTGGTAGCACGTACTAACTGTAGTATCATTTACTGTCTGTAGTATCATATACTATATGTAGTAGCATGTACTGTTTGTAGTAACATGTACTATCGGTAGTAGCATGTACTATCTGTAGTGTCTTGTACTCTCTGTAGCAGCATGTACTATCTGTAGTATCATGTGCTATCTGTAGTAGCTTGTACTATCTGTAGTATCTTGTACTATCTGTAGTATCATGTACTATCTGTGGTATTATGTACTTTCTGTAGTAGCGTGTACTATCTGCGGTAGCAATGTACTATCTGTAGTGTCTTGTACTATCTGTAGTAGCATGTACTGTCTGTAGTTGCATGTACTATCTTTAGTAGCATGAACTGTCTGTAGTATCATGTACTATCTGTGGTATTATGTACTGTCTGTAGTAACATGTACTATCTGTAGTAGCATGTACTATCTGTAGTTTCATGTACTACCTGTAGTAGCATTGTTATTGTGGGAAATACCCTTCATAACTTTAGCCGGGAATCTTAAGTCTATGGATGTCTTATGCAAATAGAGTAAATATGTTCAGTTTTGAATATGGTAATACAATGAGAGAGAGAGAGATGTGAGTTAGAGTGGTGTGTTTTGGTTGAGGTTGTCAAAAAGATTGTATACTAGATGTTATTAATTACACAGATATTACAACGGGTATAAGTAAAAGATGCTATAAAGTCTTAAGACACCTGACCTTGACTGCAATCGCTCAGTCCAATCCTCATACGTTTTTGATGTTGTTCGGTTGCGGAAATAGGATGACTGTATGTCAAGCCTTTGTATTTATACTAAAGTTAGTGTGTGGTACGTATTGACGCATGTGTGCTAATTTGGGAACAGCCTTAGGTCCCGTGTTACACCGCGTCCTTCACTACATTTGTGTATTTATATTACTTTCTTTTAGGATCCCTGGAGTACATCTTATTATGTTGAAGTCGCGGCGGATTATTGTTACACAAGGCTGTTTGCCAGATTAATCCTTGGAGCTTAGTGGTGAGAAACTGTTACACAACTCTGCAGAAGATCCTGTTTGCCAGCGTAATCTCTAGAGCTTAGTGGTGAGGTGTTGTTACACAAGGCTGTCAAGATCCTGGTTGCCAGCTCATTGTCTTGAGATTGGTGGTGACTTCGATCTTCTCCTGTTATGGCATATTACTTGGTAAATATGATTTATGGAGTCTGGAGCTTTTCTTGCCGATGTACCTTGTGATAAATTCAAAGTTAGCTGCTGACTTACTTGTACTTATAACAACATGTACTGTCTGTAGTAGCTCGCACTATCTGTAGTATCATGTACTATCTGTAGTAGCATGTACTGTCTGTAGTATCATGTACTGTCTGTAGTAGCTCGCACTATCTGTAGTATCATGTACTATCTGTAGTAGCATGTACTGTCTGTAGTTTCATGTACTGTCTGTAGTAGCTTGTACTGTCTGTGGTAGCATGTGTTGTCTGTAGTAGCATGTACTCTCTGTAGTATCATGTACTATCTGTAGTTGCATGTACTGTCTGTAGTAGCATTTACTATCTGTAGTATCATGTACTATCTGTAGTAGCATGTACTCTCTGTAGTAGCATGTACTGTCTGTACTAGCATGTACTATCTGTAGTATCATGTACTATCTGTAGTAGCATGTACTATCTGTAGTATCATGTACTATCTGTAGTAGCATGTACTATCTGTAGTATCATGTACCATCTGTAGTAGCATGTACTGTCTGTAGTATCATGTCCTGTCTGTAGTATAATGTACTATCTGTAGTATCATGTACTCTCTGTAGTATCATATACTATATGTAGTAGCATGTACTGTTTGTAGTAACATGTACTATCGGTAGTAGCATGTACTATCTGTAGTGTCTTGTACTCTCTGTAGCAGCATGTACTATCTGTAGTATCATGTGCTATCTGTAGTAGCTTGTACTATCTGTAGTATCATGTACTATCTGTAGTATCATGTACTATCTGTGGTATCATGTACTTTCTGTAGTATCATGTACTATCTGTAGTAGCATGTACTATCTGTAGTATCATGTACTATCTGTAGTAGCTTGTACTGTCTGTAATACCATGTACTGTCTGTAGTAGCATGTACTGTCTATAGTAGCATGTACTATCTGTTTTAGCATGTTTGATCTGTAGCATCAAGTAGTGTCTGTAGTATCATGTCCTATCTGTAGTACAATGTACTATCTGTAGTATCATGTACTATATGTGGTAGCACGTACTAACTGTAGTATCATTTACTGTCTGTAGTATCATGTACTATCGGTAGTAGCATGTACTATCTGTAGTGTCTTGTACTCTCTGTAGCAGCATGTACTATCTGTAGTATCATGTGCTATCTGTAGTAGCTTGTACTATCTGTAGTATCATGTACTATCTGTAGTATCATGTACTATCTGTGGTATTATGTATTTTCTGTAGTAGCGTGTACTATCTGCGGTAGCAATGTACTATCTGTAGTGTCTTGTACTATCTGTAGTAGCATGTACTGTCTGTAGTAGCATGTACTATCTTTGGTAGCATGAACTGTCTGTAGTATCATGTACTATCTGTGGTATTATGTACTGTCTGTAGTAACATGTACTATATGTAGTAGCATGTACTATCTGTAGTTTCATGTACTACCTGTAGTATCGTGTACTATCTGTAAAAGCTTGTACTGTTTGTAATAGCGTAAACTGTCTGAAGTCGAATGTACTGTCTGTAGTAGCATTTACTATCTGTAGTAGCATATACTATCAGTAGTATCATGTACTGTCTGCAGTATCATGTACTATCTGTAGTAGCATGTACCACCTGTAGTAGCATGTACTATCTGTAGTAGCATGTACTATCTGTAGTATCATGTACTATCTGTAGTGTCATGTACTATCTGTAGTAGCATATACTATCTGTAGTATCATTTACTGTCTGTAGTATCATGTACTATCTTTAGTAGCATGTACTATTTGTAGTAGCATGTACTGTCTGTAGTCGCATGTACCATCTGTAGTAGCAAGTACCACCTGTAGTATCATGTACTCTCTGTAGTATCATGTACTATCTGTAGTATCGTGTACTGTCTGTAGGATCGTGTGTTGTCTGTAGTATCATGTACTTTCTGTAATGTCATGTACTGTCTGTAGTAGCATGTACTATCTGTAGTAGCATGTACTATCTGTAGTAGCATGTACTATTTGTAGTATCTTGTACTGTCTGTAGTATCATGTACTATCTGTAGTATCATTTACTGTCTGTAGTATCGTGTAATATCTTTAGTAGGATGTACTATTTGTAGTAGCATGTACTGTCTGTAGTAGCATGTACTATCTGTAGTAACATGTACTATCTGTAGTATCATGGACTGTCTGTAGTATCATTTACTATATGTAGTAGCATGTACTGTCTGTAGTGTCATGTACTATATGTGGTAGCATTTACTATCTGTAGTAGTTCGTACTATCTGTAGTATCTGTCCTATTTGTAGTATCATGTACTATCTGTAGTATCATGTACTATCTGTAGTATCATGTACTTTCTGTAGTATCGTGTACTATCTGCCGTATCATGTACTATCTGTAGTATCATGTACTGTCTGTAGTATCATTTACTGTCTGTAGTATCATGTACTGTCTGTAGTATCATGTACTATCTGTAGTCGCTGGTACTATCTGCCGTATCATGTACTATCTGTAGTATCATGTACTGTCTGTAGTATCATGTACTGTCTGTAGTATCATGTACTATCTGTAGTATCATGTACTATCTGTAGTATCTTGTACTATCTGTAGTAGCATGTACTGTCTCTAGTAGCATGTACTATCTGTAGTATCATGTACTATTTGTAGTAGCATGTACTGTCTGTAGTATCATGTACTGTCTGTAGTAGCTTGTACTGTCTGTGGTAGCATGTGTTTTCTGTAGTAGCATGTACTCTTTGTAGTGACATGTACTATCTGTAGTTGCATGTACTGTCTGTAGTAGTATTTACTATCTGTAGTATCATGTACTATCTGTAGTACCATGTACTATCTGTAGTAGCATGTACTGTCTGTACTAGCATGTACTATCTGTAGTATCATGTACTATCTGTAGTAGCATGTACTATCTGTAGTATCATGTACTATCTGTAGTAGCATGTACTATTTGTAGTATCATGTACCATCTGTAATATCCTGTACTATCTGTAGTATCATGTACTATCTGTAGTAGCATGTACTATCTGTAGTAGCATGTACTGTCTGTAGTATCATGTCCTGTCTGTAGTATAATGTACTATCTGTAATATAATGTGCTATCTGTAGTATCATGTACTATCTGTAGTAGCTTGTACTGTCTGTAATACCATGTACTGTCTGTAGTAGCATGTACTGTCTATAGTAGCATGTACTATCTGTTTTAGCATGTACGATCTGTAGCATCAAGTAGTGTCTGTATTATCATGTCCTATCTGTAGTACAATGTACTATCTGTAGTATCATGTACTATATGTGGTAGCATGTACTAACTGTAGTATCATTTACTGTCTGTAGTATCATATACTATATGTAGTATCATGGACTGTCTGTAGTAACATGTACTATCGGTAGTAGCATGTACTATCTGTAGTGTCTTGTACTCTCTGTAGTAGCATGTACTATCTGTAGTGTCATGTGCTATCTGTAGTAGCTTGTACTATCTGTAGTATCATGTACTATCTGTAGTATCATGTACTATCTGTGGTATCGTGTACTTTCTGTAGTAGCGTGTACTATCTGTGGTAGCAATGTACTATCTGTAGTGTCTTGTACTATCTGTAGTAGCATGTACTGTCTGTAGTAGCATGTACTATATTTAGTAGCATGAACTGTCTGTAGTATCATGTACTATCTGTGGTATTATGTACTGTCTGTAGTAACATGTACTATATGTAGTTGCATGTACTATCTGTAGTTTCATGTACTACCTGTAGTATCGTGTACTATCTGTAAAAGCTTGTACCGTTTGTAATAGCGTAAACTGTCTGAAGTCGAATGTACTGTCTGTAGTAGAATTTACTATCTGTAGTAGCATATACTATCAGTAGTATCATGTACTGTCTGTAGTATCATGTACTATCTGTAGTAGCATGTACCACCTGTAGTAGCATGTACTATCTGTACTTTCATGTACTATCTGTAGTGTCATGTACTATCTGTAGTAACATGTACTATCTGTAGTATCATGTACTGTCTGTAGTGTCAAGTACTGTCTGTAGTAGCATGTACTATCTGTAGTGTCATGTACTATATGTGGTAGCATTTACTATCTTTAGTAGTATGTACTATCTGTAGTATCTGGTACTATTTGTAGTATCATGTACTATCTGTAGTATCATGTGCTATCTGTAGTATCATGTACTTTCTGTAGTATCGTGTACTATCTGCCGTATCATGTACTATCTGTAGTATCATGTACTGTCTGTAGTATCATGTACTGTCTGTAGTATCATGTACTATCTGTAGTATCATGTACTATCTGTAGTATCTTGTACTATCTGTAGTAGCATGTACTGTCTGTAGTAGCATGTACTATCTGTAGTATCATGTACTATTTGTAGTAGCATGTACTGTCTGTAGTATCATGTACTATCTGTAGTATCTTGTACTATCTGTAGTAGCATGTACTGTCTGTAGTAGCATGTACTATCTGTAGTATCATGTACTATTTGTAGTAGCATGTACTGTCTGTAGTATCATGTACTGTCTGTAGTAGCTTGTACTGTCTGTGGTAGCATGTGTTGTCTGTAGTAGCATGTACTCTCTGTAGTATCATGTACTATCTGTTGTTGCATGTACTGTCTGTAGTAGTATTTACTATCTGTAGTATCATGTACTATCTGTAGTAGCATGTCCTATCTGTAGTAGCATGTACTGTCTGTACTAGCATGTACTATCTGTAGTATCATGTACTATCTGTAGTAGCATGTACTATCTGTAGTATCATGTACTATCTGTAGTAGCATGTACTATCTGTAGTATCATGTACCATCTGTAGTATCATGTACTATCTGTAGTATCATGTACTATCTGTAGTAGCATGTACTATCTGTAGTAACATGTACTGTCTGTAGTATCATGTCCTGTCTGTAGTATAATGTACTACCTGTAGTATCATGTACTATCTGTAGTAGCTTGTACTGTCTGTAATACCATGTACTGTCTGTAGTAGCATGTACTGTCTATAGTAGCATGTACTATCTGTTTTAGCAGGTTTGATATGTAGCATCAAGTAGTGTCTGTAGTATCATGTCCTATCTGTAGTACAATGTACTATCTGTAGTATCATGTACTATATGTGGTAGCACGTACTAACTGTAGTATCATTTACTGTCTGTAGTATCATATACTATATGTAGTAGCATGTACTGTTTGTAGTAACATGTACTATCGGTAGTAGCATGTACTATCTGTAGTGTCTTGTACTCTCTGTAGCAGCTTGTACTATCTGTAGTATCATGTGCTATCTGTAGTAGCTTGTACTATCTGTAGTATCATGTACTATCTGTAGTATCATGTACTATCTGTGGTATTATGTACTTTCTGTAGTAGCGTGTACTATCTGCGGTAGCAATGTACTATCTGTAGTGTCTTGTACTATCTGTAGTAGCATGTACTGTCTGTAGTAGCATGTACTATCTTTAGTAGCATGAACTGTCTGTAGTATCATGTACTATCTGTGGTATTATGTACTGTCTGTAGTAACATGTACTATCTGTAGTAGCATGTACTATCTGTAATTTCATGTACTACCTGTAGTATCGTGTACTATCTGTAAAAGCTTGTACTGTTTGTAATAGCGTAAACTGTCTGAAGTCGAATGTACTGTCTGTAGTAGCATTTACTATCTGTAGTAGCATATACTATCAGTAGTATCATGTACTGTCTGCAGTATCATGTACTATCTGTAGTAGCATGTACCACCTGTAGTAGCATGTACTATCTGTAGTAGCATGTACTATCTGTAGTATCATGTACTATCTGTAGTGTCATGTACTACCTGTAGTAGCATGTACTATCTGTAGTATCATTTACTGTCTGTAGTATCATGTACTATCTTTAGTAGCATGTACTATTTGTAGTAGCATGTACTGTCTGTAGTCGCATGTACCATCTGTAGTAGCAAGTACCACCTGTAGTATCATGTACTATCTGTAGTATCATGTACTATCTGTAGTATCGTGTACTGTCTGTAGGATCGTGTATTGTCTGTAGTATCATGTACTTTCTGTAATGTCATGTACTGTCTGTAGTAGCATGTACTATCTGTAGTAGCATGTACTATCTGTAGTAGCATGTACTATTTGTAGTATCTTGTACTATCTGTAGTAGCATGTACTGTCTGTAGTAGCATGTACTATCTGTAGTAGCATGCACTATCTTTAGTATCATGTACTATCTGTAGTAGCATTGTTATTGTGGGAAATACCCTTCATAACTTTAGCCGGGAATCTTAAGTCTATGGATGTCTTATGCGAATAGAGTAAATATGTTCAGTTTTGATTATGCTAGTACAATGAGAGAGAGAGAGAGATGTGAGTTAGAGTGGTGTGTATTGGTTGAGGTTGTCAAAAAGATTGTATACTAGATGTTATTAATTACACAGATCTTACAACGGATATAAGTAAAAGATGCTATAAAGTCTTAAGACACCTGACCTTGACTGCAATCGCTCAGTCCAATCCTCATACGTTTTTGATGTTGTTCGGTTGCGGAAATAGGATGACTGTATGTCAAGCCTTTGTATTTATACTAAAGTTAGTGTGTGATACGTATTGACGCATGTGTGCTAATTTGGGAACAGCCTTAGGTCCCGTGTTACATCGCGTCCTTCACTACATTTGTGTATTTATATTACTTTCTTTTAGGATCCCTGGAGTACATCTTATTATGTTGAAGCCGCGGCAGATTATTGTTACACAAGGCTGTTTGCCAGATTAATCCTTGGAGCTTAGTGGTGAGAAACTGTTACACAACTCTGCAGAAGATCCTGTTTGCCAGCGTAATCTCTAGAGCTTAGTGGTGAGGTGTTGTTACACAAGGCTGTCAAGATCCTGGTTGCCAGCTCATTGTCTTGAGATTGGTGGTGACTTCGATCCTCTCCTGTTATGGCATATTACTTGGTAAATATGATTTATGGAGTCTGGAGCTTTTCTTGCCGATGTACCTTGTGATAAATTCAAAGTTAGCTGCTGACTTACTTGTACTTATAACAACATGTACTGTCTGTAGTAGCTCGCACTATCTGTAGTATCATGTACTATCTGTAGTAGCATGTACTGTCTGTAGTATCATGTACTGTCTGTAGTAGCTCGCACTATCTGTAGTATCATGTACTATCTGTAGTAGCATGTACTGTCTGTAGTTTCATGTACTGTCTGTAGTAGCTTGTACTGTCTGTGGTAGCATGTGTTGTCTGTAGTGGCATGTACTCTCTGTAGTATCATGTACTATCTGTAGTTGCATGTACTGTCTGTAGTAGCATTTACTATCTGTAGTATCATGTACTATCTGTAGTAGCATGTACTCTCTGTAGTAGCAAGTACTGTCTGTACTAGCATGTACTATCTGTAGTATCATGTACTATCTGTAGTAGCATGTACTATCTGTAGTATCATGTACTATCTGTAGTAGCATGTACTATCTGTAGTATCATGTACCATCTGTAGTAGCATGTACTGTCTGTAGTATCATGTCCTGTCTGTAGTATAATGTACTATCTGTAGTATCATGTACTGTCTGTAGTATCATATACTATATGTAGTAGCATGTACTGTTTGTAGTAACATGTACTATCGGTAGTAGCATGTACTATCTGTAGTGTCTTGTACTCTCTGTAGCAGCATGTACTATCTATAGTATCATGTGCTATCTGTAGTAGCTTGTACTATCTGTAGTATCATGTACTATCTGTAGTATCATGTACTATCTGTGGTATCATGTACTTTCTGTAGTATCATGTACTATCTGTAGTAGCATGTACTATCTGTAGTATCAGGTACTATCTGTAGTAGCTTGTACTGTCTGTAATACCATGTACTGTCTGTAGTAGCATGTACTGTCTAGAGTAGCATGTACTATCTGTTTTAGCATGTTTGATCTGTAGCATCAAGTAGTGTCTGTAGTATCATGTCCTATCTGTAGTACAATGTACTATCTGTAGTATCATGTACTATATGTGGTAGCACGTACTAACTGTAGTATCATTTACTGTCTGTAGTATCATATACTATATGTAGTAGCATGTACTGTTTGTAGTAACATGTACTATCGGTAGTAGCATGTACTATCTGTAGTGTCTTGTACTCTCTGTAGCAGCATGTACTATCTGTAGTATCATGTGCTATCTGTAGTAGCTTGTACTATCTGTAGTATCATGTACTATCTGTAGTAACATGTACTATCTGTGGTATTATGTACTTTCTGTAGTAGCGTGTACTATCTGCGGTAGCAATGTACTATCTGTAGTGTCTTGTACTATCTGTAGTAGCATGTACTGTCTGTAAAAGCATGTACTATCTTTAGTAGCATGAACTGTCTGTAGTATCATGTACTATCTGTGGTATTATGTACTGTCTGTAGTAACATGTACTATATGTAGTAGCATGTACTATTGGTAGTTTCATGTACTACCTGTAGTATCGTGTACTATCTGTAAAAGCTTGTACTGTTTGTAATAGCGTAAACTGTCTGAAGTCGAATGTACTGTCTGTAGTAGCATTTACTATCTGTAGTAGCATATACTATCAGTAGTATCATGTACTGTCTGCAGTATCATGTACTATCTGTAGTAGCATGTACCACCTGTAGTAGCATGTACTATCTGTAGTAGCATGTACTATCTGTAGTATCATGTACTATCTGTAGTGTCATGTACTATCTGTAGTAGCATGTACTATCTGTAGTATCATTTACTGTCTGTAGTATCATATACTATCTTTAGTAGCTATACTATTTGTAGTAGCATGTACTGTCTGTAGTCGCATGTACCATCTGTAGTAGCAAGTACCACCTGTAGTATCATGTACTATCTGTAGTATCATGTACTATCTGTAGTATCGTGTACTGTCTGTAGGATCGTGTATTGTCTGTAGTATCATGTACTTTCTGTAATGTCATGTACTGTCTGTAGTAGCATGTA
Source organism: Cryptosula pallasiana (assembly GCA_945261195.1). NCBI lineage: Eukaryota > Metazoa > Bryozoa > Gymnolaemata > Cheilostomatida > Cryptosulidae > Cryptosula > Cryptosula pallasiana. The sequence continues at coordinate 229,634 of CALYOO010000010.1, read as the reverse complement.
CTATCTGTAGTAGCATGTACTATCTGTAGTAGCATGTACTATTTGTAGTATCTTGTACTATCTGTAGTAGCATGTACTGTCTGTAGTAGCATGTACTATCTGTAGTAGCATGCACTATCTTTAGTATCATGTACTATCTGTAGTAGCATGTACTATCTGTAGTGTCATGTACTATATGTGGTAGCATTTACTATCTGTAGTGGTTCGTACTATCTGTAGTATCTGTCCTATTTGTAGTATCATGTACTATCTGTAGTATCATGTACTATCTGTAGTATCATGTACTTTCTGTAGTATCGTGTACTATCTGCCGTATCATGTACTATCTGTAGTATCATGTACTGTCTGTAGTATCATTTACTGTCTGTAGTATCATGTACTGTCTGTAGTATCATGTACTATCTGTAGTCGCTGGTACTATCTGCCGTATCATGTACTATCTGTAGTATCATGTGCTGTCTGTAGTATCATGTACTGTCTGTAGTATCATGTACTGTCTAGTATCATGTACTATCTGTAGTATCATGTACTATCTGTAGTATCTTGTACTATCTGTAGTAGCATGTACTGTCTGTAGTAGCATGTACTATCTGTGGTATCATGTACTATTTGTAGTAGCATGTACTGTCTGTAGTATCATGTACTGTCTGTAGTAGCTTGTACTGTCTGTGGTAGCATGTGTTGTCTGTAGTAGCATGTACTCTCTGTAGTATCATGTACTATCTGTTGTTGCATGTACTGTCTGTAGTAGTATTTACTATCTGTAGTATCATGTACTATCTGTAGTAGCATGTCCTATCTGTAGTAGCATGTACTGTCTGTACTAGCATGTACTATCTGTAGTATCATGTACTATCTGTAGTAGCATGTACTATCTGTAGTATCATGTACTATCTGTAGTAGCATGTACTATCTGTAGTATCATGTACCATCTGTAGTATCATGTACTATCTGTAGTATCATGTACTATCTGTAGTAGCATGTACTATCTGTAGTAACATGTACTGTCTGTAGTATCATGTCCTGTCTGTAGTATAATGTACTACCTGTAGTATCATGTACTATCTGTAGTAGCTTGTACTGTCTGTAATACCATGTACTGTCTGTAGTAGCATGTACTGTCTATAGTAGCATGTACTATCTGTTTTAGCATGTTAGATCTGTAGCATCAAGTAGTGTCTGTAGTATCATGTCCTATCTGTAGTACAATGTACTATCTGTAGTTTCATGTACTATATGTGGTAGCACGTACTAACTGTAGTATCATTTACTGTCTGTAGTATCATATACTATATGTAGTAGCATGTACTGTTTGTAGTAACATGTACTATCGGTAGTAGCATGTACTATCTGTAGTGTCTTGTACTCTCTGTAGCAGCTTGTCCTATCTGTAGTATCATGTGCTATCTGTAGTAGCTTGTACTATCTGTAGTATCATGTACTATCTGTAGTATCATGTACTATCTGTGGTATTATGTACTTTCTGTAGTAGCGTGTACTATCTGCGGTAGCAATGTACTATCTGTAGTGTCTTGTACTATCTGTAGTAGCATGTACTGTCTGTAGTAGCATGTACTATCTTTAGTAGCATGAACTGTCTGTAGTATCATGTACTATCTGTGGTATTATGTACTGTCTGTAGTAACATGTACTATCTGTAGTAGCATGTACTATCTGTAATTTCATGTACTACCTGTAGTATCGTGTACTATCTGTAAAAGCTTGTACTGTTTGTAATAGCGTAAACTGTCTGAAGTCGAATGTACTGTCTGTAGTAGCATTTACTATCTGTAGTAGCATATACTATCAGTAGTATCATGTACTGTCTGCAGTATCATGTACTATCTGTAGTAGCATGTACCACCTGTAGTAGCATGTACTATCTGTAGTAGCATGTACTATCTGTAGTATCATGTACTATCTGTAGTGTCATGTACTACCTGTAGTAGCATGTACTATCTGTAGTATCATTTACTGTCTGTAGTATCATGTACTATCTTTAGTAGCATGTACTATTTGTAGTAGCATGTACTGTCTGTAGTCGCATGTACCATCTGTAGTAGCAAGTACCACCTGTAGTATCATGTACTATCTGTAGTATCATGTACTATCTGTAGTATCGTGTACTGTCTGTAGGATCGTGTATTGTCTGTAGTATCATGTACTTTCTGTAATGTCATGTACTGTCTGTAGTAGCATGTACTATCTGTAGTAGCATGTACTATCTGTAGTAGCATGTACTATTTGTAGTATCTTGTACTATCTGTAGTAGCATGTACTGTCTGTAGTAGCATGTACTATCTGTAGTAGCATGCACTATCTTTAGTATCATGTACTATCTGTAGTAGCATTGTTATTGTGGGAAATACCCTTCATAACTTTAGCCGGGAATCTTAAGTCTATGGATGTCTTATGCGAATAGAGTAAATATGTTCAGTTTTGAATATGGTAGTACAATGAGAGAGAGAGAGAGATGTGAGTTAGAGTGGTGTGTATTGGTTGAGGTTGTCAAAAAGATTGTATACTAGATGTTATTAATTACACAGATCTTACAACGGATATAAGTAAAAGATGCTATAAAGTCTTAAGACACCTGACCTTGACTGCAATCGCTCAGTCCAATCCTCATACGTTTTTGATGTTGTTCGGTTGCGGAAATAGGATGACTGTATGTCAAGCCTTTGTATTTATACTAAAGTTAGTGTGTGATACGTATTGACGCATGTGTGCTAATTTGGGAACAGCCTTAGGTCCCGTGTTACATCGCGTCCTTCACTACATTTGTGTATTTATATTACTTTCTTTTAGGATCCCTGGAGTACATCTTATTATGTGGAAGCCGCGGCAGATTATTGTTACACAAGGCTGTTTGCCAGATTAATCCTTGGAGCTTAGTGGTGAGAAACTGTTACACAACTCTGCAGAAGATCCTGTTTGCCAGCGTAATCTCTAGAGCTTAGTGGTGAGGTGTTGTTACACAAGGCTGTCAAGATCCTGGTTGCCAGCTCATTGTCTTGAGATTGGTGGTGACTTCGATCCTCTCCTGTTATGGCATATTACTTGGTAAATATGATTTATGGAGTCTGGAGCTTTTCTTGCCGATGTACCTTGTGATAAATTCAAAGTTAGCTGCTGACTTACTTGTACTTATAACAACATGTACTGTCTGTAGTAGCTCGCACTATCTGTAGTATCATGTACTATCTGTAGTAGCATGTACTGTCTGTAGTATCATGTACTGTCTGTAGTAGCTCGCACTATCTGTAGTATCATGTACTATCTGTAGTAGCATGTACTGTCTGTAGTTTCATGTACTGTCTGTAGTAGCTTGTACTGTCTGTGGTAGCATGTGTTGTCTGTAGTGGCATGTACTCTCTGTAGTATCATGTACTATCTGTAGTTGCATGTACTGTCTGTAGTAGCATTTACTATCTGTAGTATCATGTACTATCTGTAGTAGCATGTACTCTCTGTAGTAGCAAGTACTGTCTGTACTAGCATGTACTATCTGTAGTATCATGTACTATCTGTAGTAGCATGTACTATCTGTAGTATCATGTACTATCTGTAGTAGCATGTACTATCTGTAGTATCATGTACCATCTGTAGTAGCATGTACTGTCTGTAGTATCATGTCCTGTCTGTAGTATAATGTACTATCTGTAGTATCATGTACTGTCTGTAGTATCATATACTATATGTAGTAGCATGTACTGTTTGTAGTAACATGTACTATCGGTAGTAGCATGTACTATCTGTAGTGTCTTGTACTCTCTGTAGCAGCATGTACTATCTATAGTATCATGTGCTATCTGTAGTAGCTTGTACTATCTGTAGTATCATGTACTATCTGTAGTATCATGTACTATCTGTGGTATCATGTACTTTCTGTAGTATCATGTACTATCTGTAGTAGCATGTACTATCTGTAGTATCAGGTACTATCTGTAGTAGCTTGTACTGTCTGTAATACCATGTACTGTCTGTAGTAGCATGTACTGTCTAGAGTAGCATGTACTATCTGTTTTAGCATGTTTGATCTGTAGCATCAAGTAGTGTCTGTAGTATCATGTCCTATCTGTAGTACAATGTACTATCTGTAGTATCATGTACTATATGTGGTAGCACGTACTAACTGTAGTATCATTTACTGTCTGTAGTATCATATACTATATGTAGTAGCATGTACTGTTTGTAGTAACATGTACTATCGGTAGTAGCATGTACTATCTGTAGTGTCTTGTACTCTCTGTAGCAGCATGTACTATCTGTAGTATCATGTGCTATCTGTAGTAGCTTGTACTATCTGTAGTATCATGTACTATCTGTAGTAACATGTACTATCTGTGGTATTATGTACTTTCTGTAGTAGCGTGTACTATCTGCGGTAGCAATGTACTATCTGTAGTGTCTTGTACTATCTGTAGTAGCATGTACTGTCTGTAAAAGCATGTACTATCTTTAGTAGCATGAACTGTCTGTAGTATCATGTACTATCTGTGGTATTATGTACTGTCTGTAGTAACATGTACTATATGTAGTAGCATGTACTATTGGTAGTTTCATGTACTACCTGTAGTATCGTGTACTATCTGTAAAAGCTTGTACTGTTTGTAATAGCGTAAACTGTCTGAAGTCGAATGTACTGTCTGTAGTAGCATTTACTATCTGTAGTAGCATATACTATCAGTAGTATCATGTACTGTCTGCAGTATCATGTACTATCTGTAGTAGCATGTACCACATGTAGTAGCATGTACTATCTGTAGTAGCATGTACTATCTGTAGTATCATGTACTATCTGTAGTGTCATGTACTATCTGTAGTAGCATGTACTATCTGTAGTATCATTTACTGTCTGTAGTATCATGTACTATCTTTAGTAGCTATACTATTTGTAGTAGCATGTACTGTCTGTAGTCGCATGTACCATCTGTAGTAGCAAGTACCACCTGTAGTATCATGTACTATCTGTAGTATCATGTACTATCTGTAGTATCGTGTACTGTCTGTAGGATCGTGTATTGTCTGTAGTATCATGTACTTTCTGTAATGTCATGTACTGTCTGTAGTAGCATGTACTATCTGTAGTAGCATGTACTATCTGTAGTAGCATGTACTATTTGTAGTATCTTGTACTATCTGTAGTAGCATGTACTGTCTGTAGTAGCATGTACTATCTGTAGTAGCATGCACTATCTTTAGTATCATGTACTATCTGTAGTAGCATTGTTATTGTGGGAAATACCCTTCATAACTTTAGCCGGGAATCTTAAGTCTATGGATGTCTTATGCGAATAGAGTAAATATGTTCAGTTTTGAATATGGTAGTACAATGAGAGAGAGAGAGAGAGATGTGAGTTAGAGTGGTGTGTATTGGTTGAGGTTGTCAAAAAGATTGTATACTAGATGTTATTAATTACACAGATCTTACAACGGATATAAGTAAAAGATGCTATAAAGTCTTAAGACACCTGACCTTGACTGCAATCGCTCAGTCCAATCCTCATACGTTTTTGATGTTGTTCGGTTGCGGAAATAGGATGACTGTATGTCAAGCCTTTGTATTTATACTAAAGTTAGTGTGTGATACGTATTGACGCATGTGTGCTAATTTGGGAACAGCCTTAGGTCCCGTGTTACATCGCGTCCTTCACTACATTTGTGTATTTATATTACTTTCTTTTAGGATCCCTGGAGTACATCTTATTATGTTGAAGCCGCGGCAGATTATTGTTACACAAGGCTGTTTGCCAGATTAATCCTTGGAGCTTAGTGGTGAGAAACTGTTACACAACTCTGCAGAAGATCCTGTTTGCCAGCGTAATCTCTAGAGCTTAGTGGTGAGGTGTTGTTACACAAGGCTGTCAAGATCCTGGTTGCCAGCTCATTGTCTTGAGATTGGTGGTGACTTCGATCCTCTCCTGTTATGGCATATTACTTGGTAAATATGATTTATGGAGTCTGGAGCTTTTCTTGCCGATGTACCTTGTGATAAATTCAAAGTTAGCTGCTGACTTACTTGTACTTATAACAACATGTACTGTCTGTAGTAGCTCGCACTATCTGTAGTATCATGTACTATCTGTAGTAGCATGTACTGTCTGTAGTATCATGTACTGTCTGTAGTAGCTCGCACTATCTGTAGTATCATGTACTATCTGTAGTAGCATGTACTGTCTGTAGTTTCATGTACTGTCTGTAGTAGCTTGTACTGTCTGTGGTAGCATGTGTTGTCTGTAGTGGCATGTACTCTCTGTAGTATCATGTACTATCTGTAGTTGCATGTACTGTCTGTAGTAGCATTTACTATCTGTAGTATCATGTACTATCTGTAGTAGCATGTACTCTCTGTAGTAGCAAGTACTGTCTGTACTAGCATGTACTATCTGTAGTATCATGTACTATCTGTAGTAGCATGTACTATCTGTAGTATCATGTACTATCTGTAGTAGCATGTACTATCTGTAGTATCATGTACCATCTGTAGTAGCATGTACTGTCTGTAGTATCATGTCCTGTCTGTAGTATAATGTACTATCTGTAGTATCATGTACTGTCTGTAGTATCATATACTATATGTAGTAGCATGTACTGTTTGTAGTAACATGTACTATCGGTAGTAGCATGTACTATCTGTAGTGTCTTGTACTCTCTGTAGCAGCATGTACTATCTATAGTATCATGTGCTATCTGTAGTAGCTTGTACTATCTGTAGTATCATGTACTATCTGTAGTATCATGTACTATCTGTGGTATCATGTACTTTCTGTAGTATCATGTACTATCTGTAGTAGCATGTACTATCTGTAGTATCAGGTACTATCTGTAGTAGCTTGTACTGTCTGTAATACCATGTACTGTCTGTAGTAGCATGTACTGTCTAGAGTAGCATGTACTATCTGTTTTAGCATGTTTGATCTGTAGCATCAAGTAGTGTCTGTAGTATCATGTCCTATCTGTAGTACAATGTACTATCTGTAGTATCATGTACTATATGTGGTAGCACGTACTAACTGTAGTATCATTTACTGTCTGTAGTATCATATACTATATGTAGTAGCATGTACTGTTTGTAGTAACATGTACTATCGGTAGTAGCATGTACTATCTGTAGTGTCTTGTACTCTCTGTAGCAGCATGTACTATCTGTAGTATCATGTGCTATCTGTAGTAGCTTGTACTATCTGTAGTATCATGTACTATCTGTAGTAACATGTACTATCTGTGGTATTATGTACTTTCTGTAGTAGCGTGTACTATCTGCGGTAGCAATGTACTATCTGTAGTGTCTTGTACTATCTGTAGTAGCATGTACTGTCTGTAAAAGCATGTACTATCTTTAGTAGCATGAACTGTCTGTAGTATCATGTACTATCTGTGGTATTATGTACTGTCTGTAGTAACATGTACTATATGTAGTAGCATGTACTATTGGTAGTTTCATGTACTACCTGTAGTATCGTGTACTATCTGTAAAAGCTTGTACTGTTTGTAATAGCGTAAACTGTCTGAAGTCGAATGTACTGTCTGTAGTAGCATTTACTATCTGTAGTAGCATATACTATCAGTAGTATCATGTACTGTCTGCAGTATCATGTACTATCTGTAGTAGCATGTACCACCTGTAGTAGCATGTACTATCTGTAGTAGCATGTACTATCTGTAGTATCATGTACTATCTGTAGTGTCATGTACTATCTGTAGTAGCATGTACTATCTGTAGTATCATTTACTGTCTGTAGTATCATGTACTATCTTTAGTAGCTATACTATTTGTAGTAGCATGTACTGTCTGTAGTCGCATGTACCATCTGTAGTAGCAAGTACCACCTGTAGTATCATGTACTATCTGTAGTATCATGTACTATCTGTAGTATCGTGTACTGTCTGTAGGATCGTGTATTGTCTGTAGTATCATGTACTTTCTGTAATGTCATGTACTGTCTGTAGTAGCATGTACTATCTGTAGTAGCATGTACTATCTGTAGTAGCATGTACTATTTGTAGTATCTTGTACTATCTGTAGTAGCATGTACTGTCTGTAGTAGCATGTACTATCTGTAGTAGCATGCACTATCTTTAGTATCATGTACTATCTGTAGTAGCATGTACTATCTGTAGTGTCATGTACTATATGTGGTAGCATTTACTATCTGTAGTGGTTCGTACTATCTGTAGTATCTGTCCTATTTGTAGTATCATGTACTATCTGTAGTATCATGTACTATCTGTAGTATCATGTACTTTCTGTAGTATCGTGTACTATCTGCCGTATCATGTACTATCTGTAGTATCATGTACTGTCTGTAGTATCATTTACTGTCTGTAGTATCATGTACTGTCTGTAGTATCATGTACTATCTGTAGTCGCTGGTACTATCTGCCGTATCATGTACTATCTGTAGTATCATGTGCTGTCTGTAGTATCATGTACTGTCTGTAGTATCATGTACTGTCTAGTATCATGTACTATCTGTAGTATCATGTACTATCTGTAGTATCTTGTACTATCTGTAGTAGCATGTACTGTCTGTAGTAGCATGTACTATCTGTAGTATCATGTACTATTTGTAGTAGCATGTACTGTCTGTAGTATCATGTACTGTCTGTAGTAGCTTGTATTGTCTGTGGTAGCATGTGTTGTCTGTAGTAGCATGTACTCTTTGTAGTATCATGTACTATCTGTAGTTGCATGTACTGTCTGTAGTAGTATTTACTATCTGTAGTATCATGTACTCTCTGTAGTACCATGTACTATCTGTAGTAGCATGTACTGTCTGTACTAGCATGTACTATCTGTAGTATCATGTACTATCTGTAGTAGCATGTACTATCTGTAGTATCATGTACTATCTGTAGTAGCATGTACTATCTGTAGTATCATGTACCATCTGTAGTATCATGTACTATCTGTAGTATCACATACTATCTGTAGTAGCATGTACTATCTGTAGTAGCATGTTCTGTCTGTAGTATCATGTCCTGTCTGTAGTATAATGTACTGACTGTAATATAATGTGCTATCTGTAGTATCATGTACTATCTGTAGTAGCTTGTACTGTCTGTAATACCATGTACTGTCTGTAGTAGCATGTACTGTCTATAGTAGCATGTACTATCTGTTTTAGCATGTACGATCTGTAGCATCAAGTAGTGTCTGTAGTATCATGTCCTATCTGTAGTACAATGTACTATCTGTAGTATCATGTACTATATGTGGTAGCATGTACTAACTGTAGTATCATTTACTGTCTGTAGTATCATATACTATATGTAGTATCATGGACTGTCTGTAGTAACATGTACTATCGGTAGTAGCATGTACTATCTGTAGTGTCTTGTACTCTCTGTAGTAGCATGTACTATCTGTAGTATCATGTGCTATCTGTAGTAGCTTGTACTATCTGTAGTATCATGTACTATCTGTAGTATCATGTACTATCTGTGGTATCATGTACTTTCTGTAGTAGCGTGTACTATCTGTGGTAGCAATGTACTATCTGTAGTGTCTTGTACTATCTGTAGTAGCATGTACTGTCTGTAGTAGCATGTACTATATTTAGTAGCATGAACTGTCTGTAGTATCATGTACTATCTGTGGTATTATGTACTGTCTGTAGTAACATGTACTATATGTAGTTGCATGTACTATCTGTAGTTTCATGTACTACCTGTAGTATCGTGTACTATCTGTAAAAGCTTGTACCGTTTGTAATAGCGTAAACTGTCTGAAGCCGAATGTACTGTCTGTAGTAGAATTTACTATCTGTAGTTGCATATACTATCAGTAGTATCATGTACTGTCTGTAGTATCATGTACTATCTGTAGTAGCATGTACCACCTGTAGTAGCATGTACTATCTGTACTTTCATGTACTATCTGTAGTGTCATGTACTATCTGTAGTATCATGTACTGTCTGTAGTGTCAAGTACATTCTGTAGTAGCATGTACTGTCTGTAGTGTCATGTACTATATGTGGTAGCATTTACTATCTTTAGTAGTATGTACTATCTGTAGTATCATGTACTATTTGTAGTATCATGTACTATCTGTAGTATCATGTACTATCTGTAGTATCATGTACTTTCTGTAGTATCGTGTACTATCTGCCGTATCATGTACTATCTGTAGTATCATGTACTGTCTGTAGTATCATGTACTGTCTGTAGTATCATGTACTATCTGTAGTATCATGTACTATCTGTAGTATCTTGTACTATCTGTAGTAGCATGTACTGTCTGTAGTAGCATGTACTATCTGTAGTATCATGTACTATTTGTAGTAGCATGTACTGTCTGTAGTATCATGTACTGTCTGTAGTAGCTTGTACTGTCTGTGGTAGCATGTGTTGTCTGTAGTAGCATGTACTCTCTGTAGTATCATGTACTATCTGTTGTTGCATGTACTGTCTGTAGTAGTATTTACTATCTGTAGTATCATGTACTATCTGTAGTAGCATGTTCCACCTGTAGTAGCATGTACTATCTGTAGTAGCATGTACTATCTGTAGTATCATGTACTATCTGTAGTGTCATGTACTACCTGTAGTAGCATGTACTATCTGTAGTATCATTTACTGTCTGTAGTATCATGTACTATCTTTAGTAGCATGTACTATTTGTAGTAGCATGTACTGTCTGTAGTCGCATGTACCATCTGTAGTAGCAAGTACCACCTGTAGTATCATGTACTATCTGTAGTATCATGTACTATCTGTAGTATCGTGTACTGTCTGTAGGATCGTGTATTGTCTGTAGTATCATGTACTTTCTGTAATGTCATGTACTGTCTGTAGTAGCATGTACTATCTGTAGTAGCATGTACTATCTGTAGTAGCATGTACTATTTGTAGTATCTTGTACTATCTGTAGTAGCATGTACTGTCTGTAGTAGCATGTACTATCTGTAGTAGCATGCACTATCTTTAGTATCATGTACTATCTGTAGTAGCATTGTTATTGTGGGAAATACCCTTCATAACTTTAGCCGGGAATCTTAAGTCTATGGATGTCTTATGCAAATAGAGTAAATATGTTCAGTTTTGAACATGGTAGTACAATGAGAGAGAGAGAGATGTGAGTTAGAGTGGTGTGTATTGGTTGAGGTTGTCAAAAAGATTGTATACTAGATGTTATTAATTACACAGATATTACAACGGATATAAGTAAAAGATGCTATAAAGTCTTAAGACACCTGACCTTGACTGCAATCGCTCAGTCCAATCCTCATACGTTTTTGATGTTGTTCGGTTGCGGAAATAGGATGACTGTATGTCAAGCCTTTGTATTTATACTAAAGTTAGTGTGTGGTACGTATTGACGCATGTGTGCTAATTTGGGAACAGCCTTAGGTCCCGTGTTACATCGCGTCCTTCACTACATTTGTGTATTTATATTACTTTCTTTTAGGATCCCTGGAGTACATCTTATTATGTTGAAGCCGCGGCAGATTATTGTTACACAAGGCTGTTTGCCAGATTAATCCTTGGAGCTTAGTGGTGAGAAACTGTTACACAACTCTGCAGAAGATCCTGTTTGCCAGCGTAATCTCTAGAGCTTAGTGGTGAGGTGTTGTTACACAAAGCTGTCAAGATCCTGGTTGCCAGCTCATTGTCTTGAGATTGGTGGTGACTCCGATCCTCTCCTGTTATGGCATATTACTTGGTAAATATGATTTATGGAGTCTGGAGCTTTTCTTGCCGATGTACCTTGTGATAAATTCAAAGTTAGCTGCTGACTTACTTGTACTTATAACAACATGTACTGTCTGTAGTAGCTCGCACTATCTGTAGTATCATGTACTATCTGTAGTAGCATGTACTGTCTGTAGTATCATGTACTGTCTGTAGTAGCTCGCACTATCTGTAGTATCATGTACTATCTGTAGTAGCATGTACTGTCTGTAGTTTCATGTACTGTCTGTAGTAGCTTGTACCGTCTGTGGTAGCATGTGTTGTCTGTAGTGGCATGTACTCTCTGTAGTATCATGTACTATCTGTAGTTGCATGTACTGTCTGTAGTAGCATTTACTATCTGTAGTATCATGTACTATCTGTAGTAGCATGTACTCTCTGTAGTAGCAAGTACTGTCTGTACTAGCATGTACTATCTGTAGTATCATGTACTATCTGTAGTAGCATGTACTATCTGTAGTATCATGTACTATCTGTAGTAGCATGTACTATCTGTAGTATCATGTACCATCTGTAGTAGCATGTACTGTCTGTAGTATCATGTCCTGTCTGTAGTATAATGTACTATCTGTAGTATCATGTACTGTCTGTAGTATCATATACTATATGTAGTAGCATGTACTGTTTGTAGTAACATGTACTATCGGTAGTAGCATGTACTATCTGTAGTGTCTTGTACTCTCTGTAGCAGCATGTACTATCTATAGTATCATGTGCTATCTGTAGTAGCTTGTACTATCTGTAGTATCATGTACTATCTGTAGTATCATGTACTATCTGTGGTATCATGTACTTTCTGTAGTATCATGTACTATCTGTAGTAGCATGTACTATCTGTAGTATCATGTACTATCTGTAGTAGCTTGTACTGTCTGTAATACCATGTACTGTCTGTAGTAGCATGTACTGTCTAGAGTAGCATGTACTATCTGGTTTAGCATGTTTGATCTGTAGCATCAAGTAGTGTCTGTAGTATCATGTCCTATCTGTAGTACAATGTACTATCTGTAGTATCATGTACTATATGTGGTAGCACGTACTAACTGTAGTATCATTTACTGTCTGTAGTATCATATACTATATGTAGTAGCATGTACTGTTTGTAGTAACATGTACTATCGGTAGTAGCATGTACTATCTGTAGTGTCTTGTACTCTCTGTAGCAGCATGTACTATCTGTAGTATCATGTGCTATCTGTAGTAGCTTGTACTATCTGTAGTATCATGTACTATCTGTAGTAACATGTACTATCTGTGGTATTATGTACTTTCTGTAGTAGCGTGTACTATCTGCGGTAGCAATGTACTATCTGTAGTGTCTTGTACTATCTGTAGTAGCATGTACTGTCTGTAAAAGCATGTACTATCTTTAGTAGCATGAACTGTCTGTAGTATCATGTACTATCTGTGGTATTATGTACTGTCTGTAGTAACATGTACTATATGTAGTAGCATGTACTATCGGTAGTTTCATGTACTACCTGTAGTATCGTGTACTATCTGTAAAAGCTTGTACTGTTTGTAATAGCGTAAACTGTCTGAAGTCGAATGTACTGTCTGTAGTAACATTTACTATCTGTAGTAGCATATACTATCAGTAGTATCATGTACTGTCTGCAGTATCATGTACTATCTGTAGTAGCATGTACCACCTGTAGTAGCATGTACTATCTGTAGTAGCATGTACTATCTGTAGTATCATGTACTATCTGTAGTGTCATGTACTATCTGTAGTAGCATGTACTATCTGTAGTATCATTTACTGTCTGTAGTATCATGTACTATCTTTAGTAGCTATACTATTTGTAGTAGCATGTACTGTCTGTAGTCGCATGTACCATCTGTAGTAGCAAGTACCACCTGTAGTATCATGTACTATCTGTAGTATCATGTACTATCTGTAGTATCGTGTACTGTCTGTAGGATCGTGTATTGTCTGTAGTATCATGTACTTTCTGTAATGTCATGTACTGTCTGTAGTAGCATGTACTATCTGTAGTAGCATGTACTATCTGTAGTAGCATGTACTATTTGTAGTATCTTGTACTATCTGTAGTAGCATGTACTGTCTGTAGTAGCATGTACTATCTGTAGTAGCATGCACTATCTTTAGTATCATGTACTATCTGTAGTAGCATGTACTATCTGTAGTGTCATGTACTATATGTGGTAGCATTTACTATCTGTAGTGGTTCGTACTATCTGTAGTATCTGTCCTATTTGTAGTATCATGTACTATCTGTAGTATCATGTACTATCTGTAGTATCATGTACTTTCTGTAGTATCGTGTACTATCTGCCGTATCATGTACTATCTGTAGTATCATGTACTGTCTGTAGTATCATTTACTGTCTGTAGTATCATGTACTGTCTGTAGTATCATGTACTATCTGTAGTCGATGGTACTATCTGCCGTATCATGTACTATCTGTAGTATCATGTACTGTCTGTAGTATCATGTACTGTCTGTAGTATCATGTACTGTCTAGTATCATGTACTATCTGTAGTATCATGTACTATCTGTAGTATCTTGTACTATCTGTAGTAGCATGTACTGTCTGTAGTAGCATGTACTATCTGTAGTATCATGTACTATTTGTAGTAGCATGTACTGTCTGTAGTATCATGTACTGTCTGTAGTAGCTTGTACTGTCTGTGGTAGCATGTGTTGTCTGTAGTAGCATGTACTCTTCGTAGTATCATGTACTATCTGTAGTTGCATGTACTGTCTGTAGTAGTATTTACTATCTGTAGTATCATGTACTCTCTGTAGTACCATGTACTATCTGTAGTAGCATGTACTGTCTGTACTAGCATGTACTATCTGTAGTATCATGTACTATCTGTAGTAGCATGTACTATCTGTAGTATCATGTACTATCTGTAGTAGCATGTACTATCTGTAGTATCATGTACCATCTGTAGTATCATGTACTATCTGTAGTATCACGTACTATCTGTAGTAGCATGTACTATCTGTAGTAGCATGTACTGTCTGTAGTATCATGTCCTGTCTGTAGTATAATGTACTGACTGTAACATAATGTGATATCTGTAGTATCATGTACTATCTGTAGTAGCTTGTACTGTCTGTAATACCATGTACTGTCTGTAGTAGCATGTACTGTCTATAGTAGCATGTACTATCTGTTTTAGCATGTACGATCTGTAGCATCAAGTAGTGTCTGTAGTATCATGTCCTATCTGTAGTACAATGTACTATCTGTAGTATCATGTACTATATGTGGTAGCATGTACTAACTGTAGTATCATTTACTGTCTGTAGTATCATATACTATATGTAGTATCATGGACTGTCTGTAGTAACATGTACTATCGGTAGTAGCATGTACTATCTGTAGTGTCTTGTACTCTCTGTAGTAGCATGTACTATCTGTAGTATCATGTGCTATCTGTAGTAGCTTGTACTATCTGTAGTATCATGTACTATCTGTAGTATCATGTACTATCTGTGGTATCATGTACTTTCTGTAGTAGCGTGTACTATCTGTGGTAGCAATGTACTATCTGTAGTGTCTTGTACTATCTGTAGTAGCATGTACTGTCTCTAGTAGCATGTACTATATTTAGTAGCATGAACTGTCTGTAGTATCATGTACTATCTGTGGTATTATGTACTGTCTGTAGTAACATGTACTATATGTAGTTGCATGTACTATCTGTAGTTTCATCTACTACCTGTAGTATCGTGTACTATCTGTAAAAGCTTGTACCGTTTGTAATAGCGTAAACTGTCTGAAGTCAAATGTACTGTCTGTAGTAGAATTTACTATCTGTAGTTGCATATACTATCAGTAGTATCATGTACTGTCTGTAGTATCATGTACTATCTGTAGTAGCATGTACCACCTGTAGTAGCATGTACTATCTATACTTTCATGTACTATCTGTAGTGTCATGTACTATCTGTAGTATCATGTACTGTCTGTAGTGTCAAGTACTGTCTGTAGTAGCATGTACTGTCTGTAGTGTCATGTACTATATGTGGTAGCATTTACTATCTTTAGTAGTATGTACTATCTGTAGTATCATGTACTATTTGTAGTATCATGTACTATCTGTAGTATCATGTACTATCTGTAGTATCATGTACTTTCTGTAGTATCGTGTACTATCTGCCGTATCATGTACTATCTGTAGTATCATGTACTGTCTGTAGTATCATGTACTGTCTGTAGTATCATGTACTATCTGTAGTATCATGTACTATCTGTAGTATCTTGTACTATCTGTAGTAGCATGTACTGTCTGTAGTAGCATGTACTATCTGTAGTATCATGTACTATTTATAGTAGCATGTACTGTCTGTAGTATCATGTACTGTCTGTAGTAGCTTGTACTGTCTGTGGTAGCATGTGTTGTCTGTAGTAGCATGTACTCTCTGTAGTATCATGTACTATCTGTTGTTGCATGTACTGTCTGTAGTAGTATTTACTATCTGTTGTATCATGTACTATCTGTAGTAGCATGTCCTATCTGTAGTAGCATGTACTGTCTGTACTAGCATGTACTATCTGTAGTATCATGTACTATGTGTAGTAGCATGTACTATCTGAAGTATCATGTACTATCTGTAGTAGCATGTACTATCTGTATTATCATGTACCATCTGTAGTATCATGTACTATCTGTAGTATCATGTACTATCTGTAGTAGCATGTACTATCTGTAGTGGCATGTACTGTCTGTAGTATTATGTCCTGTCTGTAGTATAATGTACTATCTGTAGTATCATGTACTATCTGTAGTAGCTTGTACTGTCTGTAATACCATGTACTGTCTGTAGTAGCATGTACTGTCTATAGTAGCATGTACTATCTGTTTTAGCATGTTTGATCTGTAGCATCAAGTAGTGTCTGTAGTATCATGTCCTATCTGTAGTACAATGTACTATCTGTAGTATCATGTACTATATGTGGTAGCACGTACTAACTGTAGTATCATTTACTGTCTGTAGTATCATATACTATATGTAGTAGCATGTACTGTTTGTAGTAACATGTACTATCGGTAGTAGCATGTACTATCTGTAGTGTCTTGTACTCTCTGTAGCAGCATGTACTATCTGTAGTATCATGTGCTATCTGTAGTAGCTTGTACTATCTGTAGTATCATGTACTATCTGTAGTATCATGTACTATCTGTGGTATTATGTACTTTCTGTAGTAGCGTGTACTATCTGCGGTAGCAATGTACTATCTGTAGTAGCATGTACTGTCTGTAGTTTCATGTACTGTCTGTAGTAGCTTGTACTGTCTGTGGTAGCATGTGTTGTCTGTAGTAGCATGTACTCTCTGTAGTATCATGTACTATCTGTAGTTGCATGTACTGTCTGTAGTAGCATTTACTACTATCTGTAGTATCATGTACTCTCTGTAGTAGCATGTACTGTCTGTACTAGCATGTACTATCTGTAGTATCATGTACTATCTGTAGTAGCATGTACTATCTGTAGTATCATGTACTATCTGTAGTAGCATGTACTATCTGTAGTATCATGTACCATCTGTAGTAGCATGTACTGTCTGTAGTATCATGTCCTGTCTGTAGTATAATGTACTATCTGTAGTATCATGAACTGTCTGTAGTATCATATACTATATGTAGTAGCATGTACTGTTTGTAGTAACATGTACTATCGGTAGTAGCATGTACTATCTGTAGTGTCTTGTACTCTCTGTAGCAGCATGTACTATCTGTAGTATCATGTGCTATCTGTAGTAGCTTGTACTATCTGTAGTATCATGTACTATCTGTAGTATCATGTACTATCTGTAGTAGCATGTACTGTCTGTAGTATCATGTACTGTCTGTAGTAGCTCGCACTATCTGTAGTATCATGTACTATCTGTAGTAGCATGTACTGTCTGTAGTTTCATGTACTGTCTGTAGTAGCTTGTACTGTCTGTGGTAGCATGTGTTGTCTGTAGTAGCATGTACTCTCTGTAGTATCATGTACTATCTGTAGTTGCATGTACTGTCTGTAGTAGCATTTACTACTATCTGTAGTATCATGTACTCTCTGTAGTAGCATGTACTGTCTGTACTAGCATGTACTATCTGTAGTATCATGTACTATCTGTAGTAGCATGTACTATCTGTAGTATCATGTACTATCTGTAGTAGCATGTACTATCTGTAGTATCATGTACCATCTGTAGTAGCATGTACTGTCTGTAGTATCATGTCCTGTCTGTAGTATAATGTACTATCTGTAGTATCATGAACTGTCTGTAGTATCATATACTATATGTAGTAGCATGTACTGTTTGTAGTAACATGTACTATCGGTAGTAGCATGTACTATCTGTAGTGTCTTGTACTCTCTGTAGCAGCATGTACTATCTGTAGTATCATGTGCTATCTGTAGTAGCTTGTACTATCTGTAGTATCATGTACTATCTGTAGTATCATGTACTATTTGTAGTATCATGTACTATCTGTAGTATCATGTACTATCTGTAGTATCATGTACTTTCTGTAGTATCGTGTACTATCTGCCGTATCATGTACTATCTGTAGTATCATGTACTGTCTGTAGTATCATGTACTGTCTGTAGTATCATGTACTATCTGTAGTATCATGTACTATCTGTAGTATCTTGTACTATCTGTAGTGGCATGTACTGTCTGTAGTAGCATGTACTATCTGTAGTATCATGTACTATTTGTAGTAGCATGTACTGTCTGTAGTATCATGTACTGTCGGTAGTAGCTTGTACTGTCTGTGGTAGCATGTGTTGTCTGTAGTAGCATGTACTCTCTGTAGTATCATGTACTATCTGTTGTTGCATGTACTGTCTGTAGTAGTATTTACTATCTGTAGTATCATGTACTATCTGTTGTAGCATGTCCTATCTGTAGTAGCATGTACTGTCTGTACTAGCATGTACTATCTGTAGTATCATGTACTATCTGTAGTAGCATGTACTATCTGAAGTATCATGTACTATCTGTAGTAGCATGTACTATCTGTAGTATCATGTACCATCTGTAGTATCATGTACTATCTGTAGTATCATGTACTATCTGTAGTAGCATGTACTATCTGTAGTGGCATGTACTGTCTGTAGTATCATGTCCTGTCTGTAGTATAATGTACTATCTGTAGTATCATGTACTATCTGTAGTAGCTTGTACTGTCTGTAATACCATGTACTGTCTGTAGTAGCATGTACTGTCTATAGTAGCATGTACTATCTGTTTTAGCATGTTTGATCTGTAGCATCAAGTAGTGTCTGTAGTATCATGTCCTATCTGTAGTACAATGTACTATCTGTAGTATCATGTACTATATGTGGTAGCACGTACTAACTGTAGTATCATTTACTGTCTGTAGTATCATATACTATATGTAGTAGCATGTACTGTTTGTAGTAACATGTACTATCGGTAGTAGCATGTACTATCTGTAGTGTCTTGTACTCTCTGTAGCAGCATGTACTATCTGTAGTATCATGTGCTATCTGTAGTAGCTTGTACTATCTGTAGTATCATGTACTATCTGTAGTATCATGTACTATCTGTGGTATTATGTACTTTCTGTAGTAGCGTGTACTATCTGTGGTAGCAATGTACTATCTGTAGTGTCTTGTACTATCTGTAGTAGCATGTACTGTCTGTAGTAGCATGTACTATCTTTAGTAGCATGAACTGTCTGTAGTATCATGTACTATCTGTGGTATTATGTACTGTCTGTAGTAACATGTACTATATGTAGTAGCATGTACTATCTGTAGTTTCATGTACTACCTGTAGTATCGTGTACTTTCTGTAAAAGCTTGTACTGTTTGTAATAGCGTAAACTGTCTGAAGTCGAATGTACTGTCTGTAGTAGCATTTACTATCTGTAGTAGCATATACTATCAGTAGTATCATGTACTGTCTGCAGTATCATGTACTATCTGTAGTAGCATGTACCACCTGTAGTAGCATGTACTATCTGTAGTAGCATGTACTATCTGTAGTATCATGTACTATCTGTAGTGTCATGTACTATCTGTAGTAGCATGTACTGTCTGTAGTATCAGTTACTGTCTGTAGTATCATGTACTATCTTTAGTAGCATGTACTATTTGTAGTAGCATGTACTGTCTGTATCGCATGTACCTTCTGTAGTAGCAAGTACCACCTGTAGTATCATGTACTATCTGTAGTATCATGTACTATCTGTAGTATCGTGTACTGTCTGTAGGATCGTGTATTGTCTGTAGTATCATGTACTTTCTGTAATGTCATGTACTGTCTGTAGTAGCATGTACTATCTGTAGTAGCATGTACTATCTGTAGTAGCATGTACTATTTGTAGTATCTTGTACTATCTGTAGTAGCATGTACTGTCTGTAGTAGCATGTACTATCTGTAGTAGCATGCACTATCTTTAGTATCATGTACTATCTGTAGTAGCATTGTTATTGTGGGAAATACCCTTCATAACTTTAGCCGGGAATCTTAAGTCTATGGATGTCTTATGCGAATAGAGTAATTATGTTCAGTTTTGAATATGGTAATACAATGAGAGAGAGAGATGTGAGTTAGAGTGGTGTGTATTGGTTGAGCTTGTCAAAAAGATTGTATACTAGATGTTATTAATTACACAGATATTACAACGGATATAAGTAAAAGATGCTATAAAGTCTTAAGACACCTGACCTAGACTGCAATCGCTCAGTCCAATCCTCATACGTTTCTGATGTTGTTCGGTTGCGGAAATAGGATGACTGTATGTCAAGCCTTTGTATTTATACTAAAGTTAGTGTGTGGTACGTATTGACGCATGTGTGCTAATTTGGGAACAGCCTTAGGTCCCGTGTTACATCGCGTCCTTCACTACATTTGTGTATTTATATTACTTTCTTTTAGGATCCCTGGAGTACATCTTATTATGTTGAAGTCGCGGCGGATTATTGTTACACAAGGCTGTTTGCCAGATTAATCCTTGGAGCTTAGTGGTGAGAAACTGTTACACAACTCTGCAGAAGATCCTGTTTGCCAGCGTAATCTCTAGAGCTTAGTGATGAGGTGTTGTTACACAAGGCTGTCAAGATCCTGGTTGCCAGCTCATTGTCTTGAGATTGGTGGTGACTTCGATCCTCTCCTGTTATAGCATATTACTTGGTAAATATGATTTATGGAGTCTGGAGCTTTTCTTGCCGATGTACCTTGTGATAAATTCAAAGTTAGCTGCTGACTTACTTGTACTTATAACAACATGTACTGTCTGTAGTAGCTCGCACTATCTGTAGTATCATGTACTATCTGTAGTAGCATGTACTGTCTGTAGTATCAAGTACTGTCTGTAGTAGCTCGCACTATCTGTAGTATCATGTACTATCTGTAGTAGCATGTACTGTCTGTAGTTTCATGTACTGTCTGTAGTAGCTTGTACTGTCTGTGGTAGCATGTGTTGTCTGTAGTAGCATGTACTCTCTGTAGTATCATGTACTATCTGTAGTTGCATGTACTGTCTGTAGTAGCATTTACTGTCTGTAGTATCATGTACTATCTGTAGTAGCATGTACTCTCTGTAGTAGCATGTACTGTCTGCACTAGCATGTACTATCTGTAGTATCATGTACTATCTGTAGTAGCATGTACTATCTGTAGTATCATGTACTCTCTGTAGTAGCATGTACTATCTGTAGTATCATGTACCATCTGTAGTAGCATGTACTGTCTGTAGTATCATGTCCTGTCTGTATTATAATGTACTATCTGTAGTATCATGTACTGTCTGTAGTATCATATACTATATGTAGTAGCTTGTACTGTTTGTAGTAACATGTACTATCGGTAGTAGCATGTACTGTCTGTAGTGTCTTGTACTCTCTGTAGCAGCATGTACTATCTGTAGTATCATGTGCTATCTGTAGTAGCTTGTACTATCTGTAGTATCATGTACTATCTGTAGTATCATGTACTATCTGTGGTATCATGTACTTTCTGTAGTATCATGTACTATCTGTAGTAGTATGTACTATCTGTAGTAGCATGTACTGTCTGTAGTATCATGTCCTGTCTGTAGTATAATGTACTATCTGTAGTATCATGTACTATCTGTAGTAGCTTGCACTGTCTGCAATACCATGTACTGTCTGTAGTAGCATGTACTGTCTATAGTAGCATGTACTATCTGTTTTAGCATGTACGATCTGTAGCATCAAGTAGTGTCTGTAGTATCATGTCCTATCTGTAGTACAATGTACTATCTGTAGTATCATGTACTATATGTGGTAGCATGTACTAACTGTAGTATCATTAACTGTCTGTAGTATCATATACTATATGTAGTAGCATGTACTGTTTGTAGTAACATGTACTATCGGTAGTAGCATGTACTATCTGTAGTGTCTTGTACTCTCTGTAGCAGCATGTACTATCTGTAGTATCATGTGCTATCTGTAGTAGCTTGTACTATCTGTAGTATCATGTACTATCTGTGGTATCATGTACTTTCTGTAGTAGCGTGTACTATCTGTGGTAGCAATGTACTGTCTGTAGTGTCTTGTACTATCTGTAGTAGCATGTCCTGTCTGTAGTAGCATGTACTATCTTTAGTAGCATGAACTGTCTGTAGTATCATGTACTATCTGTGGTATTATGTACTGTCTGTAGTAACATGTACTATATGTAGTATCATGTACTATCTGTAGTATCATGTACTGTCTGTAGTCTCATGTACTGTCTGTAGTATCATGTACTATCTGTAGTATCATGTACTATCTGTAGTATCTTGTACTATCTGTAGTAGCATGTACTGTCTGTAGTAGCATGTACTATCTGTAGTATCATGTACTATTTGTAGTAGCATGTACTGTCTGTAGTATCATGTACTGTCTGTAGTAGCTTGTACTGTCTGTGGTAGCATGTGTTGTCTGTAGTAGCATGTACTCTCTGTAGTATCATGTACTATCTGTTGTCGCATGTACTGTCTGTAGTAGTATTTACTATCTGTAGTATCATGTACTATCTGTAGTAGCATGTCCTATCTGTAGTAGCATGTACTGTCTGTACTAGCATGTACTATCTGTAGTATCATGTACTATCTGTAGTAGCATGTACTATCTGTAGTATCATGTACCATCTGTAGTATCATGTACTATCTGTAGTATCATGTACTATCTGTAGTAGCATGTACTATCTGTAGTGGCATGTACTGTCTGTAGTATCATGTCCTGTCTGTAGTATAATGTACTATCTGTAGTATCATGTACTATCTGTAGTAGCTTGTACTGTCTGTAATACCATGTACTGTCTGTAGTAGCATGTACTGTCTATAGTAGCATGTACTATCTGTTTTAGCATGTTTGATCTGTAGCATCAAGTAGTGTCTGTAGTATCATGTCCTATCTGTAGTACAATGTACTATCTGTAGTATCATGTACTATATGTGGTAGCACGTACTAACTGTAGTATCATTTACTGTCTGTAGTATCATATACTATATGTAGTAGCATGTACTGTTTGTAGTAACATGTACTATCGGTAGTAGCATGTACTATCTGTAGTGTCTTGTACTCTCTGTAGCAGCATGTACTATCTGTAGTATCATGTGCTATCTGTAGTAGCTTGTACTATCTGTAGTATCATGTACTATCTGTGGTAACATGTACTTTCTGTAGTAGCGTGTACTATCTGCGGTAGCAATGTACTATCTGTAGTGTCTTGTACTATCTGTAGTAGCATGTACTGTCTGTAGTAGCATGTACTATCTTTAGTAGCATGAACTGTCTGTAGTATCATGTACTATCTGTGGTATTATGTACTGTCTGTAGTAACATGTACTATATGTAGTAGCATGTACTATCTGTAGTTTCATGTACTACCTGTTGTATCGTGTACTATCTGTAAAAGCTTGTACTGTTTGTAATAGCGTAAACTGTCTGAAGTCGAATGTACTGTCTGTAGTAGCATTTACTATCTGTAGTAGCATATACTATCAGTAGTATCATGTACTGTCTGCAGTATCATGTACTATCTGTAGTAGCATGTACCACCTGTAGTAGCATGTACTATCTGTAGTAGCATGTACTATCTGTAGTAACATGTACTATCTGTAGTGTCATGTACTATCTGTAGTAGCATGTACTATCTGTAGTATCATTTACTGTCTGTAGTATCATGTACTATCTTTAGTAGCATGTACTATTTGTAGTAGCATGTACTGTCGGCAGTCGCATGTACTATCTGTAGTAGCAAGTACCACCTGTAGTATCATGTACTATCTGTAGTATCATGTACTATCTGTAGTATAATGTACTATCTGTAGTATCATGTACTATCTGTATTAGCTTGTACTGTCTGTAATAACATGTACTGTCTGTAGTAGCATGTACTGTCTATAGTAGCATGTACTATCTGTTTTAGCATGTACGATCTGTAGTATCAAGTAGTGTCTGTAGTATCATGTCCTATCTGTAGTATAATGTACTATCTGTAGTATCATATACTATCTGTAGTAGCATGTACTATCTGTAGTGTCATGTTCTATCTGTAGTAGCATGTTCTATCTGTAGTATCATGTGCTATCTGTAGTAGCATGTACTATCTGTAGTATCATGTACTATCTGTAGTATCATGTACTATCTGTGGTATCATGTACTTTCTCTAGTAGCGTGTACTATCTGTGGTAGCAATGTACTATCTGTAGTATCTTGTACTATCTGTAGTACATGTACTGTCTGTAGTAGCATGTACTATCTTTAGTAGCATGAACTGTCTGTAGTATCATGTACTATCTGTGGCATCATGTACTGTCTGTAGTAACATGTACTATATGTAGTAGCATGTACTACCTGTAGTTTCATGTAATACCTGTAGTATCGTGTACTATTTGTAAAAGCTTGTACTGTTTGTAATAGCGTAAACTGTCTGAAGTCGCATGTACTGTCTGTAGTAGCGTTTACTATCTGTAGTAGCATGTACTATCAGTAGTATCATGTACTGTCTGTAGTATCATGTACTATCTGTAGTAGCATGTACCACCTGTAGTAGCATGTACTATCTGTAGTAGCATGTACTATCTGTAGTATCATGTACTATCTGTAGTGTCATGTACTATCTGTAGTAGCATGTACTATCTGTAGTATCATTTACTGTCTGTAGTATCATGTACTATCTTTAGTAGCATGTACTATTTGTAGTAGCATGTACTGTCTGTCCCAGCAAACGCAAAAGGTTTTTAAAACGTTAAAAAAACGTTTAAAAAGGTTTCCTGAAAAGTTAGAAAAACGTTTCCGAAGTAGGGTTTGAAAAGATCTTTTCTGTGGACACCTTTTTCCAGTTTCTAAAACGTTTTCATGAAACGTTTGTTCGTGACCATAAACGTTTATTTGACTACATAAAAACGTTTTTCTTTCACGTTTTCTCAACATTTTTAAGACGTTTCAAATAATGATTTATCTTGGTTTTTTATCTAGGTTCTATAAACGTTCTGTTACTTTCCATGTCTCTGTCCTCTTGCTTATCTTTTTAAAAACGTTTTCTTGAAACGTTTATTTCACTTCTTCTTACGCCCATCTCAAAACGTTTCTCATGAGTTGGTTTCAAACGTTAATAAAACATTTTGCTTTTATGTTAATAAAACATCAGTGAGTAATGTTTCGTTGCTGTTCAACGCCCAAATAACAGCATCTCTATAACGTTTTCTTCACGTTGTTCCCTTGCTTTTTAACGTTTCTGAAACGTTTTCACAGGACGTTTTTATTACAGTGGAAGTCAACATTAGATTTCTGTTTCATTTTGATGTGTTTTAGAAGTTTATTTGTGTACTAATACATCTCTAACTTATGAGTAGAAAGCACTACAGAAATGTCACAAAAAACCCTGTAGCAAACACAGCTTTTTTTATAAGAATACAAATATTTTGGGTCTGTTTCCAGTCTAGATTCCAGACAGTATACAAAACATATTCATGGCGACTATACAGCGATAGAGATATAAAACATGTTGATTAAAAACAATGGACAAGGTTTTCAGTTTTGGTTAAAAGCCTGAAATAGAAGTTGTCGCTTCCTGTGAATTTTGCACTAAGACTCATTTTCGCCAACGAATTGCATAATCTTGTTGTACAATTTATAGAAAACAAAATAAACAAAAATTTACATTCATTAAGCGGCAATGCTGTTGCACAAAACTACTTGCAATAACTTTTTCCTGAAACTACACAATTTAACCGCAGAAAACTCAACAAAATTGAAAAGACGACTCCGAATTTTAAAAGTATAATTGACCATAAGTTTGAATTTGAGCTCCATAGAAAATTTTGCCTCAAATAAGAAACTGAAACATGAAGAAAGTTTCATTTGAAGAAAATACAGAGCATCATCTAACGCAATTCTGAAAGAACTTTTTTGTTAAATCAGAACTCATTTCCGTAAATAAAAACCACAAATCGAAAGTCTTTGGAAGTAGAATAATGCACTGGGCTTTGATGTAGAGACAGCTGTTGTAATCATTTGTCCTATCAGCCATCTACTTTAGGAACGCCTATGTCAGAAGTCCACAGAATCCCTAGCTGAAGGATTTCATCGGCTTCCGTTGAACATAATCTTCATTCTAATCTCTGAAAATTGAAATGTCAACATGATAACTTTCAACTCATGAACATACAACATATTAAAAACTTCTTCGGAGTTTATAAACCAAAATATGATTCGCAAATGCAATGAAAAAGTTTGTGCGTATTGATCTTTTCAACTTGAACTCAAACAAAAAGCTAAAAAAAAATGCTGGGGGATTGGAACTACTTAGTTTGGTGCTTTTTTGTATGAACAAAATATAGCAAAATTCACTATCATTGCAAAAAATGGAGGCACAAAATTACAGTTAGTGGTCAGCTTTATTCAAACAACTAGAAACTTGATGTGGTATACTATAAAAAGAACACAACTCCTGAATTAATTTAGTACTCCAAGAGCTCAGAGACGCATGTATAAATTACAAAAAACAAGTGTCTGCCTGTGTTATTTGACCGACAAGGAGTTGTCACCTCTTTCTTTATTTTTTTAGCCACTATGATCATCCTAAATGATCGGCTTTAAACCTACTGTCAGTGTTCAGTTGAAATTACTTGCATTTTGTTTCATAGCAATAACAATTATTTAGTTACAATGCTGAAATCACTTATTAATATTTTTTTTCATAACAATAAGAATAGTTATATATTAAGAGAATTCATTTTACAAAGCCAACTGAAAAAGAAAGCTGTCACTATTACAATTACACTTATAAATGCTCAACAATAGATGCTGCCTGGTCATTGGTGAATGATGTTGATTTATATCATATTTATCTGGTTCATGTACGTTGCTATGCTATGGACGAGCATGTTTGGATACTACATACAGACCATGCCGTCAGTACACACAAAGTATAAGTCTGTATCTACAAGCAAGGTCTTTCATATGTAACACTATCCAATATTAATCCAAACTTTGTTCAGTGATAATAACAAGCTTACTTATTTAAAAGTAATGCCTTTTAAGGTTTTATTGTAAATCTTTCAGGAATGAAGTTGCCCTTCATTTTCACATTCACTTTGTGCAAATTAAATTGACCTTCAGGGCAAAGAACAGTGCGTAGACTGTAAGCATGCAAGGTTATCAATTGTATTTTTTTTTTAAATCGGCAGTATAGAAAGCAAAGAAACAATTTTTAATTAATATTTTTACAAAAATGGTAGGAGCTCACCTTCATCACAAAATAATTCACTCCTGGCTCAAGTCTTGTGTCAGCAAGTCAAGGTTGTCTCGGTCAAAGGAGACCATAGTGACCATAAACTCACAATCTAAAAAAATAAATCATAGTTAAGTTGGCCATCATAAGTACTGCAGTTGAACATTCATTCCATGTATACACAGAGCAGCTGACTTACAGTAAAATATGCATTGTGCACTTTTCTAACAAAGGCCAAGGAACAAAAGAGTAATTATACATGATATATACTATACTATGTGCCCGAGAAAGTACACATAAGCCAAAAGGTGCATAACATGTGGTTTTCAAACGATATTGGCTCAAAGCGTGAATTATGTATTCAACATCTCAGACTCGTGAGATTGATAGTATGACAACTAATTTTAATGGTAGGAATTGATAAAAAGATGCATGAACAGGGCTATTGAAGTTTTTAAAACAATTTGGGATATGGATATATGGAATTGGGAATATTTTTCTACAATATGGACCGAAATAACTTTTGCCAGCAACTCAAAAATTTTAATAAGTTAAAAGAAGACAACTTCTAATTACAATGACATCAGACAAGAAAAATAAAGTTCACATGACAGAACAGCTAAGAGAATTCTTGTGTGAGCAACAGGAAACAATATACCTAGAAATTATCCACGCAAAATTTTATTCTGATTGGCCTGGGTTTCTTTCAATAGATAAAAATTGTTTCAATCTCATTCAATTTCGGACACTTTTTGCCTCAGCGCATTCCATTGTCTCAGACGTTTTGGAGAAAAATTATTAACTTTTAATGAATTTTTTAAATTCAACCGTTAGTGTTATAGAGTTAATAAAACACCGCAGGGTTCACCAAGCTCTATAACATGGGCAGATTTTTGATAAAGCCAACTCTGTACCGGTGAATAGGGAAGAATAATTTTTCAATGATACACCTTTTTTACACTTTTCAAAAATTATTACATTAATAATTAATTAATTAATACATAGAAAAAAATCACTAAAAGTAAACCTCTAAACAAAAAACTAACGGTACAGATGGAAAAAGAACTAGTTTTTTATATATGTACATTTTTTAGGACTAATAGGCATCAAAATTGAACAGGACAATGAAAATTGACAATTGTATTGAGAAAATCCCGGAATATGTTTCTCAGAATAATATTGATTATTTTCTCAATAATTAAGGTACAGATATAATTTCTACACCGATAAATAGGAAATTTTAAGCGCTATCTTCTGATATAAAGAACCATATAATAAACAATTTGGAAAAAAAATGAGAATAGCTAAAAGTTACTAGTTAACATTATTGTTGTTATCCAAATAACAAATTTATAGCTTACTTTCATTTTCACTTCTATATAATTCCAGCCAGCATGCTCAAATACATATAGTTTTTTCATTCATGTATCAAAACAAACCTATTCCGCAGAGCTTCTTTGCCAAAAAAACATTTCAACATAATTCAGCAAGAAAAAATTATCTCGTCTCCAAAAATGAACATGGTGCGGTTGTTATTAGTCACTCTCCACTAAGACTGACAAATTTCTTCAAAAAAAACCAGAAAATAGAAAATAATATGCTCTACACGATGGAGTAAAACTTATTACTGTGGGACTAACAGAAACATTAGGAAATTGTACGGAAAATTGGCGCAGAAACTGTAATCAAGAAGACTTGAAGATGGGACAACTCCTATGAGAATGGCTGTCAATGAAAGCTGGAAAGTTTTATACAATGAGATAGACAGTAGTGCATTATTTGGCACATTTAATAGTGAATAATCAATGTATGTTGGTATTAACAATTTTTCTCTGTTTATCCAAGGAATTGAAGTTAAACTCGGTAATATGGCACACAAAAATGGTGCATACATGATTTTTGTAACCAAAATTCCTCTACAAATAAGGACTATTGATAAAACCGCATAAAACTTGCTGGTTTCTGTTTAAACTTATTGTAATTTCAACGTTGCGAAATTAAAACACATATCGTGAAAGATAAATTGGCAAAAATTCTCAGCTCGCATTAAAAAACATCTTTGAGACTCACCTCCGCTTCTGGCTACTTTACTTTCGACTGCGTTTGAGCATAACGGAAAATATTGATACTTCTATTGTTGCTAGACATCGTTTTTTTGGACAATGAGTTCATCATCCTGGAATATAAGACTATTTTATTTTATTATTCATACACAAATGGTTGGTTAGGCTTATCAATTTACACCGCAGTTGACATTTAGGAAGCAGTTTGTCGAAACTACTCTCAATAAACAAGCAATGAACAAATAATTTAGATTCATTTCCGTAATTAGGTTTTCTGATACAGACTGAAATACATTATGTAAATGTACTGAATGAAAATGATTCTCTGTAACCAATTTTAATTTGAAGGTATTATACAAATTAGATAAGCATTATCAATAAAAAAGAGGACAACTTCCAAATATATTACAGAAAAGTTTGACGAGATAACTTCAAGTTAGCGCAGCCTGTTGATACACTTTGGCGATGACAATCAAAATTTTCAATTATGACCAAATAAAATGTTCATAGACTTTATTGTTGTCTTCAGAGTTTGACAGCAATGTATCATGTTTATCAGGTCAAGTCTTCAAAAACTACTGTTTCAGATTTGTGCACTCATGAACACATTTGATAGTAAGAAATAGATTCTGAAGTTTAACACATTTTTTTATAGATTAAATTGTTACTCGACCCAAAAATGCACAATTTTTTTAAAAATAGTCTCTCCAAATAGATCGAGCAAAGTCAAACCTAGCTCATGGCCATGCAGGTTGTTGAATTATTGATGAAATGAGCGAATTTTGCTTCATTGATCAATACAAAATTAAAAAAATTATTTCTTCTCACAAAAACAGGGAGTAAGGGAAAGACAACTATCAGTATAAGGGCCAAGAAAACAGCGCCGATAAATATTTTAAATGAAACATGTAAATTATCCAGGCCAGGCAAACAGTTTTCTGATGAATTAAAGGCTGGCGGCAAATGTTAGCAACTGATAGAGCTTACCGTAAGGAACTGAAATCGGTTAGTAAGCGTTTCCACAGCCGATATAATCTAGATCAACTTAGTCAAAGCTCTATATTGCCAACTTCATAGAATCTCATCTGAAGTTATCATTAAAGCAGCACTCACAACCTGCAATTCCAAACAGATTCGAATACCTATCAAGAAAAAGCTTCATGTGGGAAAATCTTTGAGATGCATATTCAAATCTAAATTGAAACCAGTCAAGCAGGTACATGCATTCATCAGAATTTTTATACGAATAAAAATACTGTACTGCACAAAGTTCAGTGGTTTTGATTAAGTTTAGTCATTTGATTGTTTTAGAACCATGACTAATTAACTCACAAAAAGGCTCATAATACTCATTAAATATTGAAAATTGTATTATACCACAGCTTTAGTTTTCTCTCCATTGCACGTCAACCCAATCAGTGGCAACAACTCATTTTCCACAAAAACTCAGGAATAAAAACACTTGAGTGTCATTCCGTGGAACTGAAATGTATTCTGTAAAATATAGTGGTAAGAATTCTAGGTGCCTAATAAAAAAAAAATGTTGAGACTCACCTTTGCTTCTGACTAACTGTTCTCTGGACCTGAACTTGAGAAAAACGGAAGACAATAATATCTTTACTTTGCCTAGCCAATGTTCTTTTGGAGGAGCTCCCATCCTGGGAAATTAATATATTGTTCAATATATTTGGTAACAATCATGCACAATTCATAAGTCGAGGTTCTGAATTTACTTGGCAAATAAAAATTTAGGAAGTCGTTTGTCAAAAGACTTTTCCATCAACTAAAAAAGACGAATCAAAATTTGTTCTGTACCTACGTTTCCTGATGCAAGCGCAAATGTAATGAGTGATAATGAGTGCGAGCTGCTGGGTCATCAATTGTATTGGACTCTCTGTTCAAATGCTGCAAGAAACTGTGTGCTTGGAGACCACTACAACATAAAAGGGTGGAAAAAAGATTAACGTACACATCATTATTAAAAAGTTTTTTTTAAAGAAACTAGCTAAAAATCACCAATAAAAAGAGGACAACTTCGAACTATATCAGACAAAAATACCATGGGACTACGTGGAATTAAGCCGTGGCTACACGCACCTACGTTCCGTAGAAATGTGACAAAAAAATGTTTTGTATCGCCGCTCTGGTGGCTACACACGCAGATCATTGATCGCCGCAACGCTACAGAGTGTCCAGTGAGACAAAGGGACATGATCATTGAAAATATTCATTATGATTACTCTCATAAATATAAATTATCACAACTAATTGATTATGATGTTTTTGTATAATACCAAATAAATAATTTATTATCTATAATAAATAACTAACGTTTATTAATAATAATTAGTTGTTTATAAATTAAAAATAACCGTCTTTCATAGAAGTAACAAATGGTCTGTTGGCAAATCAGTAGGGCTGTCAAATAATTGCGTTATTTTAAAGATTAACCAGATTAATTGATTTTTAAGATCAAAAAGATTAACCTTTTATGACTCAGTTAATCGGATAATAAGAAACCTCAGTTACGTTTTTATAACACTGTTTATTATGCTAAACACGTCTATCAGTTTGTCTACACAAAGAGGGAGATGCCTTTTTGAGTGTTTCGTGACATAAGCTCACCTTTGTCACTAAATTTCAATCTGTTTTTCAATTAATTGATAACATGTTATAATTATTATTTAAAAAAAATTGAAATTTACCAGGCATATCAATTTTTTTAGTGCAGTGTCTATTAGTTATAACAATAAAATTGAAAAACAACAATAAACAATTATTGTCACTAGATTTCGCGGGTTTTATTTATTATCTTAATCAAAGCTATTTATTTATATATAATAAACTATTGAGCTGCGCCGCCAAAATATATCACGATCAATTAACCAGGTTATCAAAAATACCTAAAGAAAATTTTATGATTTACCCTGGTATACCCAAAGATTTCCTCTTCTTTCCCCATTGTGATTTTGAAGGGTAGCAGTTTTGTGAGAAAATAAAAAATATTACATTATTGTGATCATATTATATATGTTATTTGTTCTTGGACTGATAGATCCAAATTGAGGTTTGCTAATCTCATTCTATAAGCATGCAGGTAGATGGATGATGACTTTACTGCCCCATCATTGCATTTGTGTCACATGAATACATAAGATTAAAAAATAAGATTAATTTAAGAATAATGGAAAAGATTAAGATTAAGATTAAAAATTCTTAATCGTTGACAGCCCTACCAATCAGTAATGATCAGGTCAAGGTTGAATTATAAAAAATTCATTGAATTCGTCAAATTTCGTCCCTATGTTTTATCCAATTGAGAGTCGTTGCTTAATAGTAAAATGTCCGATCTACGAAATTGAGCATATTTTTGTAAAATGACGCGTTTTCACCGCATACCGACAAAACGTGGCAAACTTGGCAAAACACTTTGGCTATATAAACAAAATATCTCATCTATGACTGGGCAACGAAATATAAATGTTGGAATTTATCTATGTCTTCAGAGTTTGACAGTAAAATAATGTGACTTTTACCCAGTCAAATATTCAAAATATACTGGTTCTGAGTGGTGTACTCATTAGCACAGTTGATAATAAAAAACTAAATTCTCATTTTCAATATATTATATAGAACATTGTTAGTTGCTGCTAGAATGCACAAACTTGGTTATTTTTCTAAAGATATTAGACATTTTTGGTGCGCTCCACGTTTACATTTAACCCTTAACAGTTTTTTGTTAAGGGATTATCAGCCCAACTACAATCACAAAGAGACTTGAATATTTGTCCAGAACAAGTTATTAATAAAATAATTTTTAAAAATTTTGTTGCTCACATAACTCCATGTAGGCCTGAGTAAGGGGTGGCTACACATAGCTACGTTTTGTCGGTATGCGGTAATAACGCGTCTTTTTTCTATGCAAGCAACGCTTTTTTTTCAAAAAGATGCACAATTTTGTAGATCAACATCTTGGTCTACGAAAATGTTTTTTGTCTGAAGCTGCGGTGATTGGACAATTTACTATTAAACAACGACTCTCAATTGGATAAAATATAGGGACGAAATTTGAGGACTTTAATGAATTTTTTATAATTCAACCTCGACCTGGTCATTACTGATTGGCCAACAGACCATTTGTAACTTCTATCAAAGACAGTTATTATTAATTTATAAACAACTAATTATTATTAATAAACGTTAGCTATTTAGTATAGATAATAAACTATTTATTTAGTATTATACAAAAACATCTTAATCAAATAGTTATGATAATTTATATTTATGAGAGTTATCATAATGAATATTTTCAATAATTCACTCTGTAGCGTTGCGGCGATCAATCATCTGTGTGTGTAGCCACCAGAACGACACTATAAAACGTATTTTGCGTCATATTCCTACAAAATGTAGGTGTGTGTAGCCACGGCTTAAGCACTAGTTGTTTCCAAGTTTGGAAAAACTGTTTTTATTAAAATTTAAAAACGATTAAATTAGAATTTTCAGGTTAAAACTGGGTTTTATGGTTTAAATAGTTTGAGTGAACAATAAAATTAGCTAAAATAGAAAATATATACAAGAAAACTGCAATAAATATAACAGCTTCACCATAGTAGGACTCAACGCCATTCGTATTCTTGATGTATTAAGCATTGGATGAGCACATCCGGGTTTTTGAGCGCCAAATGGATTTCAATATTTTGAGTGTCCCATCTGAAACGTGAAGCTGCATCAAGTATAAATGTGGCTCATATTTTCCAATAAAAAATCTTCTAATTCCCTATTTTAGTAACTACTTGAAACTGACTGGAAAAGTTGTTTCATTTGGGTAAAAATGCAAATAAAAGTACAGCATGAGTGAACGTTATGAAGAATAATGGATTGCAAGTTGAGCGTTGACAAATTTTGAAATAATCGATGAAAAAAACCATAATAACCATTGAAATTTGAGAGGCTTGAACCTAGTATAAATGGAGCCAACCCCGGTTGTTGTAGAGTTTCAAGGTTTGTTCCAAGCAACATTGAGGTGATTATAAAATATGGTTTCCAAATTTAATGATATTTTAATATGCGCTAGAAAGATTATTTGAAAACGCAACAGGTTGAATAGCAATAAATGTGCGCATTAGCTAATGAAAGGAATGTGAGAAAACCATTACTAGGCACCTTGTCCCATGATAATCTGTGTGTTTACGTTTTTCAACAATTTTCATGATGAAATCCCCCTAAAAATAAGAAGTTTTAACTATAATGAATAAAACTTACTGATTGCAGTGTCCAAGTATCGTTTTTGATATTTTGTTTATTTTGGTGCTAAACAAATCTAAGCAAATGTTTTTCGGCAATAGTGAAATTACCAGCTCTTACTGGACAGGCTGACAATCAATTTTATAAAAAAGCCAAATTTTGAAAACCTATTTGTACTGGCTATATTTGAATGTCACATCATTTTAATATTAAAAAAATCTCAAATCACTGATTTAACAGTCTCAAATTGTAAAACATATAGATAGTTGAAAAACATTTTCAAATTGTTCTGAAAATTTTTTAAATAATTTCAATGGGTGGAAAAATATGTTTTGGATACAATGAGACCAAATTTACTATTGTCACCTTGATAGTTAACTGTTAAAACAAGTTTTACCAATTGTACTTTTAAGTATAAAAAATGCATGGTAAATGTTCTTTTTTCCCGGCAATTAGTGTTGACGCACGCATGGAGCGTGGTATATATATATATATAGAGATATCATGCGTACGCCTCAATAATTATACAATGCATATGTAACAATTATAAATCCTTTGCATTGGTTGTATAACATTATTTTGTAGAAGTATCTGGACTACACAAAAAATAACAAGTTCTGTATCTCAGTTGATATAGACAGGTGTCATCATCAAAAATCTTGTAATTAATTTAATAATCATAATTAATAAATAAATTTAATATAAAATTTTAGTGATAATTAATTAATAAATAATTATTAAAACTAATGGTGGTTATTGATGACATTGCATTTTGCTATATCATATTTATTACCACTAGCTGTTATCATTCAATGATGTTCTTCTGGATTAACAGATATAATATCAGATTAATTATGAACTGGAATAAATCAAAACTAAATCAATAGTGATGACAAATAAATAGCCGCGACACTAATGTACTAATCATCTTTAACCGTAGCGTTTGCGGCAAACCCAGTATTTCATTAAAACACGCGGAGCACATGGTGAGCCTACAATGCATTTGCAATGATAATGGTTAGGCTAGTTTATATTTGGCTGCTATGAAAAATAATTTTAGTCGGGGCGTTTTTGAAAAGCCTTCCTATTATCAAAATACATTGAATACACTACAATAATTATACACCATTCAAATCCTAACTCCACAGTCTATTATATTGTCCTATAACAATATGTCGATGCCCTTCAGGGACTTGGTAGATTTTAGATAAAATGTCGAAATTATAAAGGCATTTTCTCAAGTCTATGAGTGAAATGAAAAAAATGTTCATAGTCACATCCACGTGCGGTAGACTTCTCTAGCTATAGCAATTAGATTTGTGTCTCTGTGAGCTTTAGTTTGAAAGATATGAAAAAAACATGATTTTTTGGACTTGAAAAAAATCACGAATTTTTCCGGGACAATTTTTTATAACAACGCTTTTGCTCATATCATGTAGCGACCGCAAGGTTTTTCAACTATCTCAAACATATTATTTTGAAATTATTATAGAAAATTGAAATCATAGATGAAACAAATTTTTTACTACACATTTGGTTGTTTTATTGATTGAAGGTTAAAATACACCACTGCATTTTAGAGTGACAAAAAAACTGTTATGCTCTTTAAATCAGGATAATCACAACA
The DNA here is from genome assembly GCA_945261195.1 of Cryptosula pallasiana. Lineage (NCBI taxonomy): Eukaryota > Metazoa > Bryozoa > Gymnolaemata > Cheilostomatida > Cryptosulidae > Cryptosula > Cryptosula pallasiana. The sequence continues at coordinate 193,301 of CALYOO010000010.1, read as the reverse complement.
GTCTTATTTTTCTTATAAGTCGTCATCATACTTATACTGATGGAATTCAAACGAAAAAAATGTAAAATAAACCAACTGAAATCATAATATTACAAAATTTTAAACAATTGTAAATAAATAATAAAACGAATAAATCGTTAGATCACTCCAATTATTAGTGATAATGATGATTATGTGGTTCGTAGGTCAGGTCAGGGTGGTAGGTGTTCAAGGAATTATTATTATAGTTTTTTAACATAATTTAGCAAGAACAAAAAGTATCGTAGTGTACCACGTGACCGGTCAAATTCCTCAGGATATGAAAACGTCCAACGACGTGTTGACCAACCCTTCTCAGGAAAAATTAAATATTTTTTTAACTAAGGCTCCTATTATAAAAGTAAGGTCATCACCAGGTAGCAAATCATATTTTGATAAATTTGGCCAATAGGAAAACAACCAAGATTCACTGTGAATGTCGCAATTTTGGCCCAAACTTCTAAAACTTCATCAAAAATCTGTCAAGTCCTGAAATGCCATCCTGCAATATAAATGTCATTAAGTTATTCAAAAATATGTTTTCTACGGTTTGGTTCATTATTTTTGGTAATTGGTTGACTGATGTTTACATTCTGACAGTTTTTTTCAGAAAACAACCAAAAATTTATTTTCGATCGTCAATAGGCTACAGCGCGATATTCTGTATCACAATGTAGTAAGACAGTGCGGGCGCCGGAACTCCCCCTCTAATGATTATATAAAATAAAAAACTCTGGCTACGTTATTACGATAGTTGCTGGGTTCATCATGGCTGATCTGAGCCATGATCTGAGCATCTACTTCTTATGTGTTTTGTTTTCATTTGCAGTTTATAATAAAACCAGTTTGGTTAATTACACTTTTTCTAACCATCTTTGAATTTGAATATTATTATTATTTATTAATATAGTAAACAATATTAGGTATTTTTTTCTTCATTTTCTTTCTTCTTGTCTTATCCGTGCATAATAATAATTTTAGTCAAAGAAATGTGAAACAAAAAACTGTAGCTAATAAATAATGATAGTTGACAGTCTGCTTATAGTATTGTTATAACAATTATTATTTGTGCATTATTATTATCATCATTAGTAGATTGTTGTAATATATATAATAATAAGCGTTTATATGTATCCATATATGATACAGCAAACCGTGCTGTGCGTAACGAACATTTTTGCGGTTTGCGGTCGAGACAGGAATGCAGTATTTTTTTAGGTAAGAGTACATTTTTTTAAAAAATAATTCAAAATTCCAAAATAATAGCTATGGGAACAAACTTTGTATCAATAGAATCAGCCAAAAATCTGCTTTAATTTGATATTACTTTCAATAGTGTACAAATTTTTTGAATGATTTGTTTGCACTTGCTACATAATTGTGGTTTTTGTTGTTTAGATAATAATAATAATAATTGTAATAAATAATAATAATAATAAAATAATAATACTAGATGAATTGATTTGAACCTTATAATTATTATTATATATTGCTTTTAAAACAATAAAACAATAATAAAGACAACAACAACAATAATAATGTTTATTTACTTTGATAAGTAAATCATCAAGGTGATAAAAACATTTATTACCATTGTCCATATGTAATATCAAATAATAAATAATATAAATACCAACGAAATTTAAATTATTTATTAATAAATAAAGAAAAATAACAACATTTGTAAAAAATATTATATGATTTTATATAATAATATTATATTATTATAATAGTATAATATTATAATAATAATTATTATATATATGTATGTGATAGTAGATAATAGATGCATGTAAAAATTAACAAATAATAATTATAATATTATTATTATTATTATTATTAGTTAGTAGTAGTAGTAATACTTACTATACCATATCAGTGCATAATATATCACTTCGATACGCTTGCTCAAAAAACAATATAGCTGAATGATAATATTTATAGAAATCAAAGTACTGAATAGCTTGGTAAATACACTTTATAGATACTTAGACATTGTATTGGTAAGTTTGAGTTATTTAATGAAAGTAAAGCTTACTTAAAATGGCCGCCCTCAGAGGTTCATGCAGCTATATCTCATTGGTCAAACCTCAATGTCACGTGACCTCTGTATAACCAATAACGTTTAGATAAGCTGGTGATATCAATAATAGTGCATTGTGCTCAGCTCGGCAGTGCAGAGCAATAAATAGTCATGTAGATAACTCAATTAATAAGCTTTGAAAGTACAGGCTAAGCTATCAATAGAAAGGCTTCCATGTGTTTCCTTAAAAAAGAACCTCACCTTACCATATTCATGCAATAGAAGTTGTTATTAGTTCTAAGGAAGCATGCAGACTTTAAGCTGTCAACTGCTACTGTAGACTCAGATCCTGCATTAGCCTAGCTAGTTACTACACACATGAGCCCTCACCATCTTCAGCTTTATCTTTGTGTTTGGTTTTTTCTTCTTTTTTTGCTAGCCTCTGATAGACTCAAATAGAAACAGAGCTTTGCAATGTTACAACCGGAACAAAAACAGTGAGCAAGTGGAACATAAATTTTCCTAACACACTCTAACTACAATGGCAATAATGCAAACTTCCTCTGGCCTGTAAATATATCTAATCAAGCGCTTTCGCTCACAGCGTTATTTAATAGTAACTAGCAATAACAGCCGAAATCAGATTTGAAACGGAACTGATGCCATTAAATTGATTTGTACGAAGGCAGTTATTCTTTAAATCGAAAAAAATCTGTTTGCTGACTAAAAAGTAACTTGCATCAACAAAATTGGCTGAGAAAATAAAAAAGTGTACGCTAAAGTTTTCTTTGCTATTCTCAGTGTCAATTTTCAAATGGCCCCAACTTGCTCCAATGTCAACTCTCATTGCTGCTACTGCATTGCTGAGTGTAATTCTTCCACTGTCAGGTATCTTGCTAGCTATCATAAAGCATTGGATGTCACTGGAATCATTAGTTATGTAATTCTCTGAAGCATGTGTCTGCAATTACCCTAATGTCAGTTCCCTGGTTGCTTTAGCTGTAATAAAGACCGGACTAACTTACTAACACCAGCTATAGTGTTATATAAGAGGAAAACCACAAAATAACTCTTAAGAGATAGCTGATGAAATAGCTCAGATTTATCACATCAGAGTTATTTGCTTGCACTCTCACTCTAGTTAGCTTTTAACCCAAAGTTGCAAATACAGCTCGCCAAAGTGTTTCAGTGGTGAAAATTATCGTATGGACTTTGCCATAATACAAAAACTAGAAACCTTCTAGATCTATTGTTGTTGCGTCGTTGGTCTACCCCTGGACTTGCTTTTCTCTAGCTGTTTCCCAAATGTAACTAAGCTTCATCAGCTAGAGAGCATTTTGCACTAGTTGACACCAATATCCATTGTGGTCAACATTCATACAAAATTTTCTAAATTTTTGTTTCAAAGAAAAGTTTCATTGCTTAAATAAACTTTATTGAAAAATCATTTGCTACAGAATTTGGTTTTTCACCAATTGCATATACTTGTGCTAACTGTAGAATAGATAATATCTAACAGTTTTATTTAATGACAGTAGACATTTCTCTCAATCAAAAGTTTTAGTTCTGGCGAAATAGATTTATAGTTAGACAAACATGGCAGTTAGAAGTAATAGCAGCGGCCATCACTTTGGTGAGATTTCGAAAAAAATTGTATTAGTTGTTTGATTGTTTACTATATATGGTAGCGCTTTCAACTGCAAAGTAACATTAAGCTGGTAGTAGGAATGAGACTATTAATATTGTAGCTATACCAATAGTATCAGCTGCCCAAAAAATTGCTTAGTTTACTTTTAGGGCCTGAACTACATTCATAAATGTGTAATGGCAGAAAAGAGTTGGTATAGAATATTTCTTCAACAACTAGTCAGTGGTTAGCAAAATTTATTCATGATAATTTCGTTTCACAATAGAACAAACAAATATTTTGTAACGTGACCTACAGAAGAAGAGGGGCAGTAAAGTTGCTACCAAACAATTGAATCTACTTAGCAGTTTAGTTTGTCGGGCCCAGCTTTCACGCCTCCTTTTAATTAATCACTCGTTCTCAGATGATACATTTAGTGACAGGGTGTTATCCTGCGAAAAATGTGAATCATGCAATAAACTGTAAGATAGCATTATAAGTCATAGAAACCTGTGGATTATGTAACAGCAAAGGGCACAATCATACAACACCCCATATAGTGGTACTTGCTGACAGTTTATCTTAGGATCAGCAGCGCATGTTGCCATGAAAACAATTGGTTTTTAATTTTTTCTACAAGGTTTCTCCGTGCTCTTAAACTATTGAACCTCTGACACTCATATCTTGTAAAATAATTTTTCGAAGTGTCAGCAAGCTTCTTCAAACAGGGTTTTGTTTTTGTTCAATATATTGTAGGTCATACCTCTTGTGTTCGATCTAGGGTGAGAGGCCTGCTGCTAAACACTGGTGTGGATTTTAGATAGTTCATTATAGTCTGGTCAATTTCTATTTGTGTACCACTCCCATGCATTTTGTAAGCAGCCTCTACAAATAACAGTATTGGATGAATTTACGAAAATCTAAAACTTTTTCAAGACTTTTTTTTGCAATGCATTTGAAGAATGATGAGTATCTTTATTATTCAGAACTAGTACGTATAAAGATCTAAATTAAAGCCACATAAAAACAGTCACCTAGTCGAATAGTTTTAATAGACTAAACATATCAAGCATAAAGGAAATAAATGTTTATTCACATTGAAACACAGTCGGTGACACTGTGATGCTTGAATGTAGGTCACTACTTTCCAAGGTTTGAACAAGAAATGTTAAAAGAATAATAAAGATCTCAATAGGCTACCAAATTACAAGAATGCAGAGCAGTAAGTGAATTTTTTAATTCTTCCATTTGAACAATGTTGTAACTTGGTATGCCTTACTAGAAATTAGCCGGTATATAAGGGAAGTTGTACAAACGCATCCTTTCCCTTCTGTCCTTTCAAAGAAAACATGGACCAAAGTTTTGGCACTCCAATTGCTTTCAACATCTCCCTGACAGAGTGCAATGTTTTTTTCCTTTTCTTCTAGAGAGGCTAGAAAGCTACAATGATGTGAAACAATAAGTTGTTACTTTTGTTAGAAACAAAAAACTGAGCTCAAATGTTTCAAAGACAGTAAATTATTAGATTGGAACCTGTATTTGCTATTTTCTATCCTGCTGGTCTAAAAACTTATGCTAAATTTTTGTTGATCTCAAAGCAAGCTCAGAGTACCTTACATCCAAAGAAAGGATGACACAAATACAACACTTGTATTTTTTTGAGTGCAAAAACTGCAAAAAAATTACAGGTGAATAATAATTTTCATTTTCCTGAAAAGGACCCAACTAGCAATGATATCGGTGGATGGACCTGGTTTGATAAGAGCTTTGCAGCGGAATGGGGTATATATTTAATGTAAAGCACAAACAGTTGTTTTACATTAAAGCTAGCCAGACATTGGTTTCAATTACTGAGTATTTCTCAAAAACTATAGGTGGAATAAAGTGAACGGCAACATCCAATACCCTTCAAAATATCACGACTATCAAATAGCACTATTCATTATAGAGCTACGATAAACAGAGAAGAAAAAGTTGCGACGACCAAGATACGATATTCAATAAAAATTCATTCAGATGAAATTAAGTGGCCAACTTGATTGCCAGTAATTACCCTAACAAAACCAGTAAGATACTAAAGCAAATGAAATTCATCGCAGCAAAAGTTGTAGCATTTTTGGAAAAGAATGAAGTAGTAGGTTGGGTTTAGAGAGTTTTAAACTTAGAAGTTGAAATTAAGTTATGTAATTAGATGGAACTGCAGCAAAAAATTGCTTTCTCAAAGGAATTGTAATGGCAATAAACCAAATTCTTCAACTTTGGCCAGAGAGTTCAAGAAAATTCAAGATATTTTTCAATCAACTGTTTTGTCATTGTCTTAAATACCGTCGACAGAGGATGCTAAAGAGTTACATTATTGTGAAGCAATTCAATGCATGAAATGACAAATGAATGTTTGTCCAAAAGCCTGATAACTTGCCCATGAAGCAAAAAACTATATTTCACAAAAGCCATAAAAATTGATAAGACCGCAATCCAGGAAGCTTCCAGTAATAGTTATTTCAAGTTTCGCTAATTGTTGGTTGCACACAAACTTTTTAAGCTGTTCTTAACTGGTCTTATAATTAGATTTGTAAAGCAGCACGATGAGAAGGAGCGCTCAATAGAAATCAGGAGAAAAAAATGATTGTCTTACATAAAACTGGCAGCTCAGGTGGAGTTGTCTCCCTTTTATTATTTTAATTGCACACGTTTGACGCATCTCAAGGCATAGCACTAACAAGGAATTCTCAGTGTGCTAAGACTAAAATTTGCGGTTTAGCATTTTACTTGCATCTGATTATGTTATGATTTCCAAGGCAAGATTTTAATTAATATTTTAGATTTAAATCTTTTAGGAACATATTCAATAATGTAATAAAAGTATATTTTATATTTACTAAAAACTCCCTGAAGCGAAAGTGCTTCTTGAAAACGGAGTGAGTGACGGCTTTAGTATCAATAAAACTGCTGTAATTTTTAAAATTTTGAGATGAAAATGAGCATTGGGATAATTTTGCATGATGAAATAATAACAACACACCTACATTGTATTCAACCTATGCTTGACTGAGAGAGGCTCATTATGGAGTTTTTACAATGACGTTAAATACATACAATCTTGTTTCTCTCCTCCTTGCTACTCATTGCCAGCTGGCCAAGCTCTTCAATTGTGTTGAATGGCTCAGGAAAACTGTCCACCAAGTCAAGTTGCTCGTTCTGGTGGTTTTCATCAATTTTTTTTCCAATACTTCAATTCTGTTGAGAATTTGTTGCGTGGTGTCTAAGAAGCATTGCTTCAGCGTAAGTAACTCTGCAAACACAGATAATATTAAATATTGCTTGGTACAATGAATTTAAAACCAGCTAAAACATGCTAGATTATTTCAAGAATTTTTATTCTTTATACTTGAAAGTACTAATATCGCATCCTACCTCTCACAATTCTCCCTTGGCCACTTCCTTCAAAGCTCTCTGCAATACAAAAATTCCATATAGCTTATTTTGTAAAGCACAGCTCCTTAGAAAGTTAGCTAAAAAATGTCAACATGGACTATCGTGCCTCAAAAGGAGTAGCATCAACAAAAAGTTTCGCCTCTATTATTATTAGCTTTTTGACGTTTTGGGGTGGCGCCATCATCAATGCAAACCACATCTCCCCGTGTTGCTCTCCGTACACATCTTTTGGCTTGACTGTAATCACCTGAACATGGGGTACACACAATTGTTTTGTATTTTTTAATAGCACATATATGATGATGGTAGTCAGTGAACAAGCTTTGTTTTAAACACTGGCAACATAGCAACATGCAAAGTGGTAACTAATAGCAAACAATTTGAATCAAAAACGTTGAAAAACTTGCTTTAGAATTTTGGTTGTTTTATCGCAACAGATCAGTTCAACATAACTTTGTAAATTGATACTTAATGCTGAGTTTTAAGTTGTACACTCATAAACGCATAGCGAGCAGTTCAAAACTACAGCTGATAACCATAATCGCAATCACTACTTGTTATAAAAATAGTTACAACTTCGGACTTTTTCATGCATATGTACAAAAATGTACTTTGTATATGCACGCGATATATATTCTGTTTGTTGAGAAATTGCAATTCGAAAAATTCCAAACCTTATAAAAGAAACTGACTATGGTACGATAAACTCGACATGAGGTAGACAATGACTGACGTGCAGCTGAAGCCGTAGCTGTTGCAATAGAATATTACTACTCAAAATTGAATTTCACACAGTTACATGTATGCGCTCATACCTGTTTTGGAAATGATAGCAACATCAAACAACTGCCATTCAGGATCTGGCAATTCGTGACGCTTCACTTTGTTTGTGATAGTGTTGATGTTATTGGGCCAATAGCTCAAAAGCTTTCCCTGAAATAATAAGCGACAGTGTGATATATCAAACAGGTAAATAGGCAGGTATTTGCTCAAACAAACATGTATAACTAAACTGTCAAGCGTTCCCATTATAAAATTTTGTAACAAAAAAGTACACACAACTACAAAAAATAACACAAAAATTTTTAATTTTGCATGAATAGTTTATCGGCATATAATTTCACGTTGGTAATGAAACAAATATTGATTATTTCCAACAACTTGCTACAGGCACTAAACAGAAACATTACACATGAAGAGAAATGCCTTCCCTTGCGACAATACTTTTTTTATAGCAAACATCTAGTACCAACAACTGTTTGATAAAAAATTTTGAAATAGTTCTTTTAACCACACATGTAGTTCCAAAGTTTATGCAGTAAACAGTATTGTTGAGAACTATCCCTGAAGCATTTTTAAACTACTTGAAAACAAATTCTGTTAAGCTATAGTTCTCACTTCTCTTCGAACTAGCCACTGGCTAGTAATTATTTCTACAGTTTTATCACCTAAAAACTCTACAACGGCGAATTCCAGAGATGTCATTGTCATTGCTTGCTTTAGTAGGAAAGGCTAACTGGAAATGATGTTTATTGATTTTATACATTGCTCACTTGAGACTACATAAGAGAAGAATGAGATAATTATAACTGATTCACTCATTTTCTGATGGGATTAAATATCTCACTCTTCATTGTTTAATGTAAGCTCCAGTTTGGCTAAAATTCAGGAGTGCACTCATTAAACAGATCTCCAGCTGTGAAGAGCTCAGTTTAATTACCATTTAATAGTGCAGTTCAGTCTCTGAAGTTGAAAGTTCATAGCTTTGTCTTATGTGGGATGATAACTTTTTCAAATGATCTATTCATGGATAACAACTAGCTTACCAATGAGCCGTGAAAACTGAAGTTCTGTTGGTGTTAAGTTGGAAAAGTTGATGAAATAAATTATTTACCTAACATGGGCTTTTACTGGGTCAGATAAAAATATAAAAGTTGGTTTTCAGAGCATGAGCTCATAATTCTTGTACTAATATTTTCTGGTTTGCACTGTAGCAACAGAATATCTACTCACTTCTACAGAGAGATTACAAGAACTTATTTTTAATTTAAAATCTATTATTTCTACCTTTTCTGTCAAGCTGAAAAAGCATATTCCCGCAGCAGTGTGTTAGATTGTACTGATTTGCTTGTAATGCCATTAAAAAAAATAAAACTACCTTTTTAATGAAAATAATTGCAGCCAGCTAAAATTATTTACTAATACGATTGCCATTGTAACCATTTGAAATAATGGAAATAACTCACCAGGACAGTTTGCAAGGTGACTTTGCTTGAGAGTAGAGCTGTAAACAAAATTAAAACTTCTTTGTACAGAATAATGGCAATGTTCAGCAGCAATTTATAGGAAGTGAACATCATGAATTCATTCTCAGTTCTAGGTGGTTTGATTTATTGTTTGAATTTCTGAGCTTTAACAAATCCAAGTACAAAGTTATTATTCGTGCATTTGTATTTTAAATCTTCCGTTTATGGATTGTGATTTTCCTTTACATATTGTTCTATGAATTGGGATAATTAGCTATTAAATTTCCGATAAATTCTAATACTAAGTGCTTTACGTAAGTTTATTGTTCAAAAGTTTGAATAGAGGCAAGTTCAAATAATTCTAATCCTTTGGCTGTTGCAAAGCTTTGTATATTCTAGTAGCATGCATATTGTTGTAGATGCCTTCATGGCTGTTTCATACAATTTTCTCTGTCAGCAAAATGCATACTTTGTCACTGTATTATGTAACATTTGAATGTCTGGGATGGCAAGGTTAGCATACGCTACATGTTTCTCCAGTGAGTAACATAACCTATGCATACGTGAAGAGGGAGAAGAGTCTCAATTGTTTGAAATGTAGTTGTGGAGGAGTTGTTTTCTCGTGTGATCTTTATTGCTCTGTGCAATCTACCCAGTAAGCTACTGGTAGGGGGTTAATCTTGATGTCAACCTGTTCTTTTAGAATATGTTTATGGTGGAAAGTGAATGGATAAACCTTTAATTGTAGTGAAAGAAAGAATATACTTACATAGTAAAATATCATAATATTTTTAGTAAAAAAAGGTTGAAGTTCTTTAGAATGTGTCAAAATGAAAGAACAGTTTGAATTATTACTTTTTTTGCAATTTATGTCAAGACCAATATCATTGCTCAAAAGTGCTTTTCTTGAGGGATTCTGTTTGGCAAAACTAGTTTGTTTTTAAATAGTATGATGTTATTAAGAAGTTGTTACATTTCATTGCAGTTGCTTGTTTGATGAGACATCGATGCAAGAGAAAGTGTGTCAAACTAAATGATTTGTCGAAACAACTGAAACTAGAAGTATCCTCAGCAAAGACAATTTTGGTCGTTGCTTGCAATAGACAAATCATTTTTTGGAGTTTTTTTCTACGTACCTAATATACCCATTGCTATATCGGGAATTGTCTTACTTTAATAAGACAATGTTGGCAATGCAATAAGCTGGTTCACAACAATCTAATGCAACTCCTCGGCTTTTTCTTTGCTTTGTATTACTCCTCTTACTTAGAATCTTCAATTACAGATACAATCCTAAAACATGAATAATTTAAACTATGTTGAAATAGAAGCAAATGAACAGAGGTTTAGAAAACAAATCAACGTAACAGTAAAGTTTCAGAAATATTAGAAGAAAAAAAACTAATCACAGCAATGAGCATTTGCACAAAAAAGTTTATTGACATTTTTTAAACAAAGGTGATGTCGTATAAAAGTAATTGATTGAAAAATCGTTTAATCGGTTGTCTGAAATACGGATTCTGGAGTTGTTTTCAGGTGATTACTGCAAAAGTTTTTTAATGGACAGCAATGAAATCTCTTTTATGGGAAAGTCATCGAAAGGTGACTGACTACAAGTTTTTGATGCTTCTATCAAAATTGTTTCCTGTTTGATGATTTAGAAATGTCAGAAAAGGGTTTTAAACTTCTACAATAGCCAGCAGGCTACCTTTGGAAGCTATAAAAATTGTTATTAAGCAATTCAGTTTTAACCGACACCTTCATCCTACCACTTTAGAGTATGTTAAGAAACTTTTCGGTGGCATTTTCAGTACCATCTTTTGCAGGAATAGCCAGAAAAATGTCTTAAAAACATTTAGGCATTCAAGTATTTGTAATGTGATGCAAATCCGTTTTTTTATCCATTTTTATGATCACCTTTCGTAGACTAACCAAATAAAAACGTTTAAAAGACGTTTTGATTTTCAAGTATTTGAAATGTGTTGCAAAAGCAGTCTTATATACATTTTTACAATCACCTTTCCTAGACTAACCAAATAAAAACGTTTAAAAGATGTTTTGGCATTGAAGTATTTGAAATGTGTTGCAAAAGCCATTTTTTATACATTTTTAAAAACACCTTAAATAGACTAACCAAATAAAAATGTTTAAAAGACGTTTCGATTTTCAAGTATTTGAAATGTGTTGCAAAAGCAGTTTTTTTTACATTTTTACAAACACCTTTCCCAGACTAACCAAATAAAAGCGTTTAAAAGACCTTTCGATTTCCAAGTATTTGAAATGTGTTGCAAAAGTCGTTTTTTATACATTTTTACAAACACCTTTCCTAGACTAACCAGATAAAAACGTTTAAAAGACGTTTCGATTTTCAAGTATTTGAAATTTGTTGCAAAAGCCGTTTTTTTTTACATTTTTACAAACACCTTTCCTAGACTAACCAAATAAAAACGTTTAAAAGACGTTTCGATTTTCAAGTATTTGAAATGTGTTGCAAAAGCCGTTTTTTATACATTTTTACAAACACCTTAAATAGACTAACCAAATAAAAACGTTTAAAAGACGTTTCGATTTTCAAGTATTTGAAATGTGTTGCAAAAGCCGTTTTTTATACATTTTTACAAACACCTTTCCTAGACTAACCAAATAAAAACGTTTAAAAGACGTTTCGATTTTCAAGTATTTGAAATGTGTTGCAAAAGCCGTTTTTTATACATTTTTACAAACACCTTTCCTAGACTAACCAAATAAAAACGTTTAAAAGACGTTTCGATTTTCAAGTATTTGAAATGTGTTGCAAAAGCCGTTTTTTATACGTTTTAACAAACACCTTTCCTAGACTAACCAAATAAAAACGTTTAAAAGACGTTTCGATTTTCAAGTATTTGAAATGTGTTGCAAAAGCCGTTTTTTATACGTTTTAACAAACACCTTTCCTAGACTAACCAAATAAAAAAGTTATAAAAACGTTTTTGTTTGCAAGTAATTAAAACATTATAAAAATAAACGTTTATTTTGCGTTTTTTGCAAAAATTTTGACTTTGAATGACGTTTTATTTGCATTTTTATAAAACGCTAACTGACTTTAACCAAGAAAAAACGTCAAATAAACGTTACAGGTGCAAAATCACTAAATGGTCTTACAAAAAACGTTTCCTGAAGGTTTATTCACTAACGTTTATCAAACAGAGTTTGAGAAACATAAAAAAGACAGCTTTATATATGGAAGTCGGAGAAAAGTGACCGATAAGACATTTTTAATACATTTCTATCCAACTGAATTTGTACTCAACCAAAAAAAAACGTTATAAAAATGTTTTTAATTTTCCAGGATACGAAAAAGCATTTTTGCGACGTTTTAAAAATGTTTCTTAAATGTTTCACTGCAACCAACCATTTATTTACCATTAAAAAACGTTTTGAAAAAGACATGCGTTTGCTGGGTGTAGTCGCATGTACTATCTGTAGTAGCAAGTACCACCTGTAGTATCATGTACTATCTGTAGTATCATGTACTATCTGTAGTATCGTGTACTGTCTGTAGGATCGTGTATTGTCTGTAGTATCATGTACTTTCTGTAGTGTCATGTACTGTCTGTAGTAGCATGTACTATCTGTAGTAGCATGTACTATCTGTAGTAGCATGTACTATTTGTAGTATCTTGTACTATCTGTAGTAGCATGTACTGTCTGTAGTAGCATGTACTATCTGTAGTAGCATGCACTATCTTTAGTATCATGTACTATCTGTAGTAGCATTGTTATTGTGGGAAATACCCTTCATAACTTTAGCCGGGAATCTTAAGTCTATGGATGTCTTATGCGAATACAGTAAATATGTTCAGTTTTGGATATGGTAATACAATGAGAGAGAGAGATGTGAGTTAGAGTAGTGTGTATTGGTTGAGGTTGTCAAAAAGATTGTATACTAGATGTTATTAATTACACAGATATTACAATGGATATAAGTAGAAGATGCTATAAAGTCTTAAGACACCTGACCTAGACTGCAATCGCTCAGTCCAATCCTCATACGTTTTTGATGTTGTTCGGTTGCGGAAATAGGATGACTGTATGTCAAGCCTTTGTATTTATACTAAAGTTAGTGTGTGGTACGTATTGACGCATGTGTGCTAATTTGGGAACAGCCTGAGGTCCCGTGTTACATCGCGTCCTTCACTACATTTGTGTATTTATATTACTTTCTTTTAGGATCCCTGGAATACATCTTATTATGTTGAAGTCGCGGCGGATTATTGTTACACAAGGCTGTTTGCCAGATTAATCCTTGGAGCTTAGTGGTGAGAAACTGTTACACAACTCTGCAGAAGATCCTGTTTGCCAGCGTAATCTTTAGAGCTTAGTGGTGAGGTGTTGTTACACAAGGCTGTCAAAATCCTGGTTGCCAGCTCATTGTCTTGAGATTGGTGGTGACTTCGATCCTCTCCTGTTATGGCATATTACTTGGTAGATATGATTTATGGAGTCTGGAGCTTTTCTTGCCGATGTACCTTGTGATAAATTCAAAGTTAGCTGCTGACTTACTTGTACTTATAACAGCATGTAGCTCGCACTATCTGTAGTATCATGTACTATCTGTAGTAGCATGTACTGTCTGTAGTTTCATGTACTGTCTGTAGTAGCTTGTACTGTCTGTGGTAGCATGTGTTGTCTGTAGTAGCATGTACTCTCTGTAGTATCATGTACTATCTGTAGTTGCATGTACTGTCTGTAGTAGCATTTACTATCTGTAGTATCATGTACTATCTGTAGTAGCATGTACTCTCTGTAGTAGCATGTACTGTCTGTACTAGCATGTACTATCTGTAGTATCATGTACTATCTGTAGTAGCATGTACTATATGTAGTATCATGTACTATCTGTAGTAGCATGTACTATCTGTAGTATCATGTACCGTCTGTAGTAGCATGTACTGTCTGTAGTATCATGTCCTGTCTGTAGTATAATGTACTATCTGTAGTATCATGTACTGTCTGTAGTATCATATACTATATGTAGTATCATGTACTATCTGTAGTAGCATGTACTGTCTGTAGTTTCATGTACTGTCTGTAGTAGCTTGTACTGTCTGTGGTAGCATGTGTTGTCTGTAGTAGCATGTACTCTCTGTAGTATCATGTACTATCTGTAGTTGCATGTACTGTCTGTAGTAGCATTTACTATCTGTAGTATCATGTACTATCTGTAGTAGCATGTACTCTCTGTAGTAGCATGTACTGTCTGTATTAGCATGTACTATCTGTAGTATCATGTACTATCTGTAGTAGCATGTACTATCTGTAGTATCATGTACTATCTGTAGTAGCATGTACTATCTGTAGTATCATGTACCATCTGTAGTAGCATGTACTGTCTGTAGTATCATGTCCTGTCTGTAGTATAATGTACTATCTGTAGTATCATGTACTGTCTGTAGTATCATATACTATATGTAGTAGCATGTACTGTTTGTAGTAACATGTACTATCGGTAGTAGCATGTACTATCTGTAGTGTCTTGTACTCTCTGTAGCAGCATGTACTATCTGTAGTATCATGTGTTATCTGTAGTAGCTTCTACTATCTGTAGTATTATGTACTATTTGTAGTATCACGTACTATCTGTGGTATCATGTACTTTCTGTAGTATCATGTACTATCTGTAGTAGCATGTACTATCTGTAGTAGCATGTACTGTCTGTAGTATCATGTCCTGTCTGTAGTATAATGTACTCACTGTAGTATCATGTACTATCTGTAGTAGCTTGCACTGTCTGTAATACCATGTACTGTCTGTAGTAGCATGTACTGTCTATAGTAGCATGTACTACCGTTTTAGCATGTACGATCTGTAGCATCAAGTAGTGTCTGTAGTATCATGTCCTATCTGTAGTACAATGTACTCTCTGTAGTATCATGTACTATATGTGGTAGCATGTACTAACTGTAGTATCACTTACTGTCTGTAGTATCATATACTATATGTAGTAGCATGTACTGTTTGTAGTAACATGTACTATCGGTAGTAGCATGTACTATCTGTAGTGTCTTGTACTCTCTGTAGCAGCATGTACTATCTGTAGTATCATGTGCTATCTGTAGTAGCTTGTACTATCTGTAGTATCATGTACTATTTGTGGTATCATGTACTTTCTGTAGTAGCGTGTACTATCTGCGGTAGCAATGTACTATCTGTAGTGTCTTGTACTATATGTAGTAGCATGTACTGTCTGTAGTAGCATGTACTATCTTTAGTAGCATGAACTGTCTGTAGTATCATGTACTATCTGTGGTATTATGTACTGTCTGTAGTAACATGTACTATATGTAGTAGCATGTACTATCTGTAGTTTCATGTACTACCTGTAGTATCGTGTACTATCTGTAAAGGCTTGTACTGTTTGTAATAGCGTAAACTGTCTGAAGTCGAATGTACTGTCTGTAGTAGCATTTACTATCTGTAGTAGCATATACTATCAGTAGTAACATGTACTGTCTGCAGTATCATGTACTATCTGTAGTAGCATGTACCACCTGTAGTAGCATGTACTATCTGTAGTAGCATGTACTATCTGTAGTAACATGTACTATCTGTAGTGTCATGTACTATCTGTAGTAGCATGTACTATCTGTAGTATCATTTACTGTCTGTAGTATCATGTACTATCTTTAGTAGCATGTACTATTTGTAGTAGCATGTACTGTCGGCAGTCGCATGTACTATCTGTAGTAGCAAGTACCACCTGTAGTATCATGTACTATCTGTAGTATCATGTACTATCTGTAGTATAATGTACTATCTGTAGTATCATGTACTATCTGTATTAGCTTGTACTGTCTGTAATAACATGTACTGTCTGTAGTAGCATGTACTGTCTATAGTAGCATGTACTATCTGTTTTAGCATGTACGATCTGTAGTATCAAGTAGTGTCTGTAGTATCATGTCCTATCTGTAGTATAATGTACTATCTGTAGTATCATATACTATCTGTAGTAGCATGTACTATCTGTAGTGTCATGTTCTATCTGTAGTAGCATGTTCTATCTGTAGTATCATGTGCTATCTGTAGTAGCATGTACTATCTGTAGTATCATGTACTATCTGTAGTATCATGTACTATCTGTGGTATCATGTACTTTCTCTAGTAGCGTGTACTATCTGCGGTAGCAATGTACTATCTGTAGTGTCTTGTACTATCTGTAGTAGCATGTACTGTCTGTAGTAGCATATACTATCTTTAGTAGCATGAACTGTCTGTAGTATCATGTACTATTTGTGGTATCATGTACTGTCTGTAGTAACATGTACTATATGTAGTAGCATGTACTATCTGTAGTTTCATGTACTACCTGTAGTATCGTGTACTATCTGTAAAAGCTTGTACTGTTTGTAATAGCGTAAACTGTCTGAAGTCGAATGTACTGTCTGTAGTAGCATTTACTATCTGTAGTAGCATATACTATCAGTAGTATCATGTACTATCTGTAGTGTCATGTACTATCTGTAGTAGCATGTACTATCTGTAGTATCATTTACTGTCTGTAGTATCATGTACTATCTTTAGTAGCATGTACTATTTGTAGTAGCATGTACTCTCTGTAGTCGCATGTACCATCTGTAGTAGCAAGTACCACCTGTAGTATCATGTACTATCTGTAGTATCATGTACTATCTGTAGTATCATGGACTGTCTGTAGTATCATTTACTATCTGTAGTAGCATGTACTGTCTGTAGTGTCATGTACTATATGTGGTAGCATTTACTATCTGTAGTATCATGTACTGTCTGTAGTATCATGTACTATCTGTAGTCGCTGGTACTATCTGCCGTATCATGTACTATCTGTAGTATCATGTACTGTCTGTAGTATCATGTACTGTCTGTAGTATCATGTACTATCTGTAGTATCATGTACTATCTGTAGTATCTTGTACTGTCTGTAGTAGCATGTACTGTCTGTAGTAGCATGTACTATCTGTAGTATCATGTACTGTTTGTAGTAGCATGTACTGTCTGTAGTATCATGTACTGTCTGTAGTAGCTTGTACTGTCTGTGGTAGCATGTGTTGTCTGTAGTAGCATGTACTCTCTGTAGTATCATGTACTATCTGTAGTTGCATGTACTGTCTGTAGTAGCATTTACTATCTGTAGTATCATGTACTATCTGTAGTAGCATGTACTCTCTGTAGTAGCATGTACTGTCTGTACTAGCATGTACTATCTGTAGTATCATGTACTATCTGTAGTAGCATGTACTATCTGTAGTATCATGTACTATCTGTAGTAGCATGTACTATCTGTAGTATCATGTACCATCTGTAGTAGCATGTACTGTCTGTAGTATCATGTCCTGTCTGTAGTATAATGTACTATCTGTAGTATCATGTACTGTCTGTAGTATCATATACTATATGTAGTAGCATGTACTGTTTGTAGTAACATGTACTATCGGTAGTAGCATGTACTATCTGTAGTGTCTTGTACTCTCTGTAGCAGCATGTACTATCTGTAGTATCATGTGCTATCTGTAGTAGCTTGTACTATCTGTAGTATCATGTACTATCTGTAGTATCATGTACTATCTGTGGTATCATGTACTTTCTGTAGTATCATGTACTATCTGTAGTAGCATGTACTATCTGTAGTATCATGTACTATCTGTAGTAGCTTGTACTGTCTGTAATACCATGTACTGTCTGTAGTAGCATGTACTGTCTATAGTAGCATGTACTATCTGTTTTAGCATGTTTGATCTGTAGCATCAAGTAGTGTCTGTAGTATCATGTCCTATCTGTAGTACAATGTACTATCTGTAGTATCATGTACTATATGTGGTAGCACGTACTAACTGTAGTATCATTTACTGTCTGTAGTATCATATACTATATGTAGTAGCATGTACTGTTTGTAGTAACATGTACTATCGGTAGTAGCATGTACTATCTGTAGTGTCTTGTACTCTCTGTAGCAGCATGTACTATCTGTAGTATCATGTGCTATCTGTAGTAGCTTGTACTATCTGTAGTATCATGTACTATCTGTAGTATCATGTACTATCTGTGGTATTATGTACTTTCTGTAGTAGCGAGTACTATCTGCGGTAGCAATGTACTATCTGTAGTGTCTTGTACTATCTGTAGTAGCATGTTCTGTCTGTAGTAGCATGTACTATCTTTAGTAGCATGAACTGTCTGTAGTATCATGTACTATCTCTGGTATTATGTACTGTCTGTAGTAACATGTACTATATGTAGTAGCATGTACTATCTGTAGTTTCATGTACTACCTGTAGTATCGTGTACTATCTGTAAAAGCTTGTACTGTTTGTAATAGCGTAAACTGTCTGAAGTCGAATGTACTGTCTGTAGTAGCATTTACTATCTGTAGTAGCATATACTATCAGTAGTATCATGTACTGTCTGCAGTATCATGTACTATCTGTAGTAGCATGTACCACCTGTAGTAGCATGTACTATCTGTAGTAGCATGTACTATCTGTAGTATCATGTACTATCTGTAGTGTCATGTACTATCTGTAGTAGCATGTACTATCTGTAGTATCATTTACTGTCTGTAGTATCATGTACTATCTTTAGTAGCATGTACTATTTGTAGTAGCATGTACTGTCTGTAGTCGCATGTACCATCTGTAGTAGCAAGTACCACCTGTAGTATCATGTACTATCTGTAGTATCATGTACTATCTGTAGTATCGTGTACTGTCTGTAGGATCGTGTATTGTCTGTAGTATCATGTACTTTCTGTAATGTCATGTACTGTCTGTAGTAGCATGTACTATCTGTAGTAGCATGTACTATCTGTAGTAGCATGTACTATTTGTAGTATCTTGTACTGTCTGTAGTATCATGTACTATCTGTAGTATCATTTACTGTCTGTAGTATCGTGTAATATCTTTAGTAGGATGTACTATTTGTAGTAGCATATACTGTCTGTAGTAGCATGTACTATCTGTAGTAACATGTACTATCTGTAGTATCATGGACTGTCTGTAGTATCATTTACTATCTGTAGTAGCATGTACTGTCTGTAGTGTCATGTACTATATGTGGTAGCATTTACTATCTGTAGTAGTTCGTACTATCTGTAGTATCTGTCCTATTTGTAGTATCATGTACTATCTGTAGTATCATGTACTATCTGTAGTATCATGTACTTTCTGTAGTATCGTGTACTATCTGCCGTATCATGTACTATCTGTAGTATCATGTACTGTCTGTAGTATCATTTACTGTCTGTAGTATCATGTACTGTCTGTAGTATCATGTACTATCTGTAGTCGCTGGTACTATCTGCCGTATCATGTACTATCTGTAGTATCATGTACTGTCTGTAGTATCATGTACTGTCTGTAGTATCATGTACTATCTGTAGTATCATGTACTATCTGTAGTATCTTGTACTATCTGTAGTAGCATGTACTGTCTGTAGTAGCATGTACTATCTGTAGTATCATGTACTATTTGTAGTAGCATGTACTGTCCGTAGTATCATGGGCTGTCTGTAGTAGCTTGTACTGTCTATGGTAGCATGTGTTTTCTGTAGTAGCATGTACTCTTTGTAGTATCATGTACTATCTGTAGTTGCATGTACTGTCTGTAGTAGTATTTACTATCTGTAGTATCATGTACTATCTGTAGTACCATGTACTATCTGTAGTAGCATGTACTGTCTGTACTAGCATGTACTATCTGTAGTAGCATGTATTATCTGTAGTATCATGTACTATCTGTAGTAGCATGTACTATCTGTAGTATCATGTACCATCTGTAGTATCATGTACTATCTGTAGTATCATGTACTATCTGTAGTAGCATGTACTATCTGTAGTAGCATGTACTGTCTGTAGTATCATGTCCTGTCTGTAGTATAATGTACTATCTGTAATATAATGTGCTATCTGTAGTATCATGTACTATCTGTAGTAGCTTGTACTGTCTGTAATACCATGTACTGTCTGTAGTAGCATGTACTGTCTATAGTAGCATGTACTATCTGTTTTAGCATGTACGATCTGTAGCATCAAGTAGTGTCTGTAGTATCATGTCCTATCTGTAGTACAATGTACTATCTGTAGTATCATGTACTATATGTGGTAGCATGTACTAACTGTAGTATCATTTACTGTCTGTAGTATCATATACTATATGTAGTATCATGGACTGTCTGTAGTAACATGTACTATCGGTAGTAGCATGTACTATCTGTAGTGTCTTGTACTCTCTGTAGTAGCATGTACTATCTGTAGTGTCATGTGCTATCTGTAGTAGCTTGTACTATCTGTAGTATCATGTACTATCTGTAGTATCATGTACTATCTGTGGTATCATGTACTTTCTGTAGTAGCGTGTACTATCTGTGGTAGCAATGTACTATCTGTAGTGTCTTGTACTATCTGTAGTAGCATGTACTGTCTGTAGTAGCATGTACTATATTTAGTAGCATGAACTGTCTGTAGTATCATGTACTATCTGTGGTATTATGTACTGTCTGTAGTAACATGTACTATATGTAGTTGCATGTACTATCTGTAGTTTCATGTACTACCTGTAGTATCGTGTACTATCTGTAAAAGCTTGTACCGTTTGTAATAGCGTAAACTGTCTGAAGTCGAATGTACTGTCTGTAGTAGAATTTACTATCTGTAGTAGCATATACTATCAGTAGTATCATGTACTGTCTGTAGTATCATGTACTATCTGTAGTAGCATGTACCACCTGTAGTAGCATGTACTATCTGTACTTTCATGTACTATCTGTAGTGTCATGTACTATCTGTAGTAACATGTACTATCTGTAGTATCATGTACTGTCTGTAGTGTCAAGTACTGTCTGTAGTAGCATGTACTGTCTGTAGTGTCATGTACTATATGTGGTAGCATTTACTATCTTTAGTAGTATGTACTATCTGTAGTATCATGTACTATTTGTAGTATCATGTACTATCTGTAGTATCATGTGCTATATGTAGTATCATGTACTTTCTGTAGTATCGTGTACTATCTACCGTATCATGTACTTACTGTAGTATCATGTACTGTCTGTAGTATCATGTACTGTCTGTAGTATCATGTACTATCTGTAGTATCATGTACTATCTGTAGTGTCTTGTACTATCTGTAGTAGCATGTACTCTCTGAAGTAGCATGTACTATCTGTAGTATCATGTACTATTTGTAGTAGCATGTACTGTCTGTAGTATCATGTACTATCTGTAGTATCTTGTACTATCTGTAGTAGCATGTACTGTCTGTAGTAGCATGTACTATCTGTAGTATCATGTACTATTTGTAGTAGCATGTACTGTCTGTAGTATCATGTACTGTCTGTAGTAGCTTGTACTGTCTGTGGTAGCATGTGTTGTCTGTAGTAGCATGTACTCTCTGTAGTATCATGTACTATCTGTTGTTGCATGTACTGTCTGTAGTAGTCTTTACTATCTGTAGTATCATGTACTATCTGTAGTAGCATGTCTTATCTGTAGTAGCATGTACTGTCTGTACTAGCATGTACTATCTGTAGTATCATGTACTATCTGTAGTAGCATGTACTATCTGTAGTATCATGTACTATCTGTAGTAGCATGTACTATCTGTAGTATCATGTACCATCTGTAGTATCATGTACTATCTGTAGTATCATGTACTATCTGTAGTAGCATGTACTATCTGTAGTAACATGTACTGTCTGTAGTATCATGTCCTGTCTGTAGTATAATGTACTACCTGTAGTATCATGTACTATCTGTAGTAGCTTGTACTGTCTGTAATACCATGTACTGTCTGTAGTAGCATGTACTGTCTATAGTAGCATATACTATCTGTTTTAGCATGTTTGATCTGTAGCATCAAGTAGTGTCTGTAGTATCATGTCCTATCTGTAGTACAATGTACTATCTGTAGTATCATGTACTATATGTGGTTGCACGTACTAACTGTAGTATCATTTACTGTCTGTAGTATCATATACTATATGTAGTAGCATGTACTGTTTGTAGTAACATGTACTATCGGTAGTAGCATGTACTATCTGTAGTGTCTTGTACTCTCTGTAGCAGCTTGTACTATCTGTAGTATCATGTGCTATCTGTAGTAGCTTGTACTCTCTGTAGTATCATGTACTATCTGTAGTATCATGTACTATCTGTGGTATTATGTACTTTCTGTAGTCGCGTGTACTATCTGCGGTAGCAATGTACTATCTGTAGTGTCTTGTACTATCTGTAGTAGCATGTACTGTCTGTAGTAGCATGTACTGTCTTTAGTAGCATGAACTGTCTGTAGTATCATGTACTATCTGTGGTATTATGTACTGTCTGTAGTAACATGTACTATATGTAGTAGCATGTACTATCGGTAGTTTCATGTACTACCTGTAGTATCGTGTACTATCTGTAAAAGCTTGTACTGTTTGTAATAGCGTAAACTGTCTGAAGTCGAATGTACTGTCTGTAGTAGCATTTACTATCTGTAGTAGCATATACTATCAGTAGTATCATGTACTGTCTGCAGTGTCATGTACTATCTGTAGTAGCATGTACCACCTGTAGTAGCATGTACTATCTGTAGTAGCATGTACTATCTGTAGTATCATGTACCATCTGTAGTGTCATGTACTATCTGTAGTAGCATGTACTATCTGTAGTATCATTTACTGTCTGTAGTATCATGTACTATCTTTAGTAGCTATACTATTTGTAGTAGCATGTACTGTCTGTAGTCGCATGTACCATCTGTAGTAGCAAGTACCACCTGTAGTATCATGTACTATCTGTAGTATCATGTACTATCTGTAGTATCGTGTACTGTCTGTAGGATCGTGTATTGTCTGTAGTATCATGTACTTTCTGTAATGTCATGTACTGTCTGTAGTAGCATGTACTATCTGTAGTAGCATGTACTATCTGTACTAGCATGTACTATTTGTAATATCTTGTACTATCTGTAGTAGCATGTACTGTCTGTAGTAGCATGTACTATCTGTAGTAGCATGCACTATCTTTAGTATCATGTACTATCTGTAGTAGCATGTACTGTCTGTAGTGTCTTGTACTATATGTGGTAGCATTTACTATCTGTAGTAGTTCGTACTATCTGTAGTATCTGTCCTATTTGTAGTATCATGTACTATCTGTAGTATCATGTACTATCTGTAGTATCATGTACTTTCTGTAGTATCGTGTACTATCTGCCGTATCATGTACTATCTGTAGTATCATGTACTGTCTGTAGTATCATTTACTGTCTGTAGTATCATGTACTGTCTGTAGTATCATCTACTATCTGTAGTCGCTGGTACTATCTGCCGTATCATGTACTATCTGTAGTATCATGTACTGTCTGTAGTATCATGTACTGTCTGTAGTATCATGTACTGTCTGTAGTATCATGTACTATCTGTAGTATCATGTACTATCTGTAGTATCTTGTACTATCTGTAGTAGCATGTACTGTCTGTAGTAGCATGTACTATCTGTAGTATCATGTACTATTTGTAGTAGCATGTACTGTCTGTAGTATCATGTACTGTCTGTAGTGTCATGTACTATCTGTGGTAGCAATGTACTATCTGTAGTGTCTTGTACTATATGTAGTAGCATGTACTGTCTGTAGTAGCATGTACTATCTTTAGTAGCATGAACTGTCTGTAGTATCATGTACTATCTGTGGTATTATGTACTGTCTGTAGTAACATGTACTATATGTAGTAGCATGTACTATCTGTAGTTTCATGTACTACCTGTAGTATCGTGTACTATCTGTAAAAGCTTGTACTGTTTGTAATAGCGTAAACTGTCTGAAGTCGAATGTACTGTCTGTAGTAGCATTTACTATCTGTAGTAGCATATACTATCAGTAGTATCATGTACTGTCTGCAGTATCATGTACTGTCTGTAGTAGCATGTACCACCTGTAGTAGCATGTACTATCTGTAGTAGCATGTACTATCTGTAGTAACATGTACTATCTGTAGTGTCATGTACTATCTGTAGTAGCATGTACTATCTGTAGTATCATTTACTGTCTGTAGTATCATGTACTATCTTTAGTAGCATGTACTATTTGTAGTAGCATGTACTGTCTGCAGTCGCATGTACTATCTGTAGTAGCAAGTACCACCTGTAGTATCATGTACTATCTGTAGTATCATGTACTATCTGTAGTATAATGTACTATCTGTAGTATCATGTACTATCTGTAGTAGCTTGTACTGTCTGTAATAACATGTACTGTCTGTAGTAGCATGTACTGTCTATAGTAGCATGTACTATCTGTTTTAGCATGTACGATCTGTAGTATCAAGTAGTGTCTGTAGTATCATGTCCTATCTGTAGTATAATGTACTATCTGTAGTATCATATACTATCTGTAGTAGCATGTACTATCTGTAGTGTCATGTTCTATCTGTAGTAGCATGTTCTATCTGTAGTATCATGTGCTATCTGTAGTAGCATGTACTATCTGTAGTATCATGTACTATCTGTAGTATCATGTACTATCTGTGGTATCATGTACTTTCTCTAGTAGCGTGTACTATCTGTGGTAGCAATGTACTATCTGTAGTATCTTGTACTATCTGTAGTACATGTACTGTCTGTAGTAGCATGTACTATCTTTAGTAGCATGAACTGTCTGTAGTATCATGTACTATCTGTGGTATCATGTACTGTCTGTAGTAACATGTACTATATGTAGTAGCATGTACTACCTGTAGTTTCATGTAATACCTGTAGTATCGTGTACTATCTGTAAAAGCTTGTACTGTTTGTAATAGCGTAAACTGTCTGAAGTCGCATGTACTGTCTGTAGTAGCGTTTACTATCTGTAGTAGCATGGACTATCAGTAGTATCATGTACTGTCTGTAGTATCATGTACTATCTGTAGTAGCATGTACCACCTGTAGTCGCATGTACTATCTGTAGTAGCATGTACTATCTGTAGTATCATGTACTATCTGTAGTGTCGTGTACTATCTGTAGTAGCATGTACTATCTGTAGTATCATTTACTGTCTGTAGTATCATGTACTGTCTTTAGTAGCATGTATCTTTTGTAGTAGCATGTACTGTCTGTAGTCGCATGTACTATCTGTAGTAGCAAGTACCACCTGTAGTATCATGTACTATCTGTAGTATCATGTACTATCTGTAGTATCGTGTACTGTCTCTAGGATCGTGTATTGTCTGTAGTATCATGTACTTTCTGTAGTGTCATGTACTGTCTGTAGTAGCATGTACTATCTGTAGTAGCATGTACTATCTGTAGTAGCATGTACTATTTGTAGTATCTTGTACTATCTGTAGTAGCTTGTACTGTCTGTAGTAGCATGTACTATCTGTAGTAGCATGCACTATCTTTAGTATCATGTACTATCTGTAGTAGCATTGTTATTGTGGGAAATACCCTTCATAACTTTAGCCGGGAATCTTAAGTCTATGGATGTCTTATGCGAATACAGTAAATATGTTCAGTTTTGAATATGGTAATACAATGAGAGAGAGAGAGATGTGAGTTAGAGTGGTGTGTATTGGTTGAGGTTGTCAAAAAGATTGTATACTAGATGTTATTAATTACACAGATATTACAATGGATATAAGTAGAAGATGCTATAAAGTCTTAAGACACCTGACCTAGACTGCAATCGCTCAGTCCAATCCTCATACGTTTTTGATGTTGTTCGGTTGCGGAAATAGGATGACTGTATGTCAAGCCTTTGTATTTATACTAAAGTTAGTGTGTGGTACGTATTGACGCATGTGTGCTAATTTGGGAACAGCCTGAGGTCCCGTGTTACATCGCGTCCTTCACTACATTTGTGTATTTATATTACTTTCTTTTAGGATCCCTGGAATACATCTTATTATGTTGAAGTTGCGGCGGATTATTGTTACACAAGGCTGTTTGCCAGATTAATCCTTGGAGCTTAGTGGTGAGAAACTGTTACACAACTCTGCAGAAGATCCTGTTTGCCAGCGTAATCTCTAGAGCTTAGTGGTGAGGTGTTGTTACACAAGGCTGTCAAAATCCTGGTTGCCAGCTCATTGTCTTGAGATTGGTGGTGACTTCGATGCTCTCCTGTTATGGCATATTACTTGGTAGATATGATTTATGGAGTCTGGAGCTTGACTTGCCGATCTACCTTGTGAGAAATTCAAAGTTAGCTGATGACTTACTTGTACTTATAACAGCATGTAGCTCGCACTATCTGTAGTATCATGTACTATCTGTAGTAGCATGTACTGTCTGTAGTTTCATGTACTGTCTGTAGTAGCTTGTACTGTCTGTGGTAGCATGTGTTGTCTGTAGTAGCATGTACCGTCTGTAGTATCATGTACTATCTGTAGTTGCATGTACTGTCTGTAGTAGCATTTACTATCTGTAGTATCATGTACTATCTGTAGTAGCATGTACTCTCTGTAGTAGCATGTACTGTCTGTACTAGCATGTACTATCTGTAGTATCATGTACTATCTGTAGTAGCATTTACTATCTGTAGTATCATGTACTATCTGTAGTAGCATTTACTATCTGTAGTATCATGTACCATCTGTAGTAGCATGTACTGTCTGAAGTATCATGTCCTGTCTGTGGTATAATGTACTATCTGTAGTATCATGTACTGTCTGTAGTATCATATACTATATGTAGTATCATGTACTATCTGTAGTAGCATGTACTGTCTGTAGTTTCATGTACTGTCTGTAGTAGCTTGTACTGTCTGTGGTAGCATGTGTTGTCTGTAGTAGCATGTACTCTCTGTGGTATCATGTACTATCTATAGTTGCATGGACTGTCTGTAGTAGCATTTACTATCTGTAGTATCAAGTACTATCTGTAGTAGCATGTACTGTCTGTAGTAGCATGTACTGTCTGTATCAGCATGTACTATCTGTAGTATCATGTACTATCTGTAGTAGCATGTACTATCTGTAGTATCATGTACTATCTGTAGTAGCATGTACTATCTGTAGTATCATGTACCATCTGTAGTAGCATGTACTGTCTGTAGTATCATGTCCTGTATGTAGTATAATGTACTATCTGTAGTATCATGTACTGTCTGTAGTATCATATACTATATGTAGTAGCATGTACTGTTTGTAGTAACATGTACTATCGGTAGTAGCATGTACTATCTGTAGTGTCTTGTACTCTCTGTAGCAGCATGTACTATCTGTAGTATCATGTGTTATCTGTAGTAGCTTGTACTGTCTGTAGTATTATGTACTATCTGTAGTATCACGTACTATCTGTGGTATCATGTACTTTCTGTAGTATCATGTACTATCTGTAGTAGCATGTACTATCTGTAGTAGCATGTACTGTCTGTAGTATCATGTCCTGTCTGTAGTATAATGTACTATCTGTAGTATCTTGTACTATCTGTAGTAGCTTGCACTGTCTGTAATACCATGTACTGTCTGTAGTAGCATGTACTGTCTATAGTAGCATGTACTATCTGTTTTAGCATGTACGATCTGTAGCATCAAGTAGTGTCTGTAGCATCATGTCCTATCTGTAGTACAATGTACTATCTGTAGTATCATGTACTCTATGTGGTAGCATGTACTAATTGTAGTATCATTTACTGTCTGTAGTATCATATACTATATGTAGTAGCATGTACTGTTTGTAGTAACATGTACTATCGGTAGTAGCATGTACTATCTGTAGTGTCTTGTACTCTCTGTAGCAGCATGTACTATCTGTAGTATCATGTGCTATCTGTAGTAGCTTGTACTATCTGTAGTATCATGTACTATCTGTGGTATCATGTACTTTCTGTAGTAGCGTGTACTATCTGTGGTAGCAATGTACTATCTGTAGTGTCTTGTACTATATGTAGTAGCATGTACTGTCTGTAGTAGCATGTACTATCTTTAGTAGCATGAACTGTCTGTAGTATCATGTACTATCTGTGGTATTATGTACTGTCTGTAGTAACATGTACTATATGTAGTAGCATGTACTATCTGTAGTTTCATGTACTACCTGTAGTATCGCGTACTATCTGTAAAAGCTTGTACTGTTTGTAATAGCGTAAACTGTCTGAAGTCGAATGTACTGTCAGTAGTAGCATTTACTATCTGTAGTAGCATATACTATCAGTAGTATCATGTACTGTCTGCAGTATCATGTACTATCTGTAGTAGCATGTACCACCTGTAGTAGCATGTACTATCTGTAGTAGCATGTACTATCTGTAGTAACATGTACTATCTGTAGTGTCATGTACTATCTGTAGTAGCATGTACTATCTGTAGTATCATTTACTGTCTGTAGTATCATGTACTATCTTTAGTAGCATGTACTATTTGTAGTAGCATGTACTGTCTGCAGTCGCATGTACTATCTGTAGTAGCAAGTACCACCTGTAGTATCATGTACTATCTGTAGTATCATGTACTATTTGTAGTATAATGTACTATCTGTAGTAGCATGTACTATCTGTAGTATAATGTACTATCTGTAGTAGCATGTACTGTCTGTAGTTACATGTACTATCTGTAGTAGCATGTACTATCTGTAGTATCATGTACTATCTGTAGTAGCATGTACTATCTGTAGTATCATGTACCATCTGTAGTATAATGTACTATCTGTAGTATCATGTACTATCTGTAGTAGCTTGTACTGTCTGTAATAACATGTACTGTCTGTAGTAGCATGTACTGTCTATAGTAGCATGTACTATCTGTTTTAGCATGTACGATCTGTAGTATCAAGTAGTGTCTGTAGTATCATGTCCTATCTGTAGTATAATGTACTATCTGTAGTATCATGTACTATATGTAGTAGCATGTACTATCTGTAGTGTCATGTTCTGTCTGTAGTAGCATGTTCTATCTGTAGTATCATGTGCTATCTGTAGTAGCATGTACTATCTGTAGTATCATGTACTATCTGTAGTATCATGTACTATCTGTGGTATCATGTACTTTCTCTAGTAGCGTGTACTATCTTTGGTAGCAATGTACTATCTCTAGTATCTTGTACTATCTGTAGTAGCATGTACTGTCTGTAGTAGCATGTACTATCTTTAGTAGCATGAACTGTCTGTAGTATCATGTACTATCTGTGGTATCATGTACTGTCTGTAGTAACATGTACTATATGTAGTAGCATGTACTACCTGTAGTTTCATGTAATACCTGTAGTATCGTGTACTATCTGTAAAAGCTTGTACTGTTTGTAATAGCGTAAACTGTCTGAAGTCGCATGTACTGTCTGTAGTAGCGTTTACTATCTGTAGTAGCATGTACCATCAGTAGTATCATGTACTGTCTGTAGTATCATGTACTATCTGTAGTAGCATGTACCACCTGTAGCAGCATGTACTATCTGTAGTAGCATGTAGTATCTGTAGTATCAAGTAGTATCTGTAGTGTCATGTACTATCTGTAGTAGCATGTACTATCTGTAGTATCATTTACTGTCTGTAGTATCATGTACTATCTTTAGTAGCATGTACTTTTTGTAGTAGCATGTACTGTCTGTAGTCGCATTTACTATCTGTAGTAGCAAGTACCACCTGTAGTATCATGTACTATCTGTAGTATCATGTACTATCTGTAGTATCGTGTACTGTCTGTAGGATCGTGTATTGTCTGTAGTATCATGTACTTTCTGTAGTGTCATGTACGGTCTGTAGTAGCATGTACTATCTGTAGTAGCATGTACTATCTGTAGTAGCATGTACTATTTGTAGTATCTTGTACTATCTGTAGTAGCATGTACTGTCTGTAGTAGCATGTACTATCTGTAGTAGCATGCACTATCTTTAGTATCATGTACTATCTGTAGTAGCATTGTTATTGTGGGAAATACCCTTCATAACTTTAGTCGGGAATCTTAAGTCTATGGATGTCTTATGCAAATAGAGTAAATATGTTTAGTTTTGAATATGGTAATACAATGAGAGAGAGAGATGTGAGTTAGAGTGGTGTGTATTGGTTGAGGTTGTCAAAAAGATTGTATACTAGATGTTATTAATTACACAGATATTACAACGGGTATAAGTAAAAGATGCTATAAAGTCTTAAGACACCTGACCTAGACTGCAATCGCTCAGTCCAATCCTCATACGTTTTTGATGTTGTTCGGAAGCGGAAATAGGATGACTGTATGTCAAGCCTTTGTATTTATACTAAAGTTAGTGTGTGGTACGTATTGACGCATGTGTGCTAATTTGGGAACAGCCTGAGGTCCCGTGTTACATCGCGTCCTTCACTACATTTGTGTATTTATATTACTTTCTTTTAGGATCCATGGAGTACATCTTATTATGTTGAAGTCGCGGCGGATTATTGTTACACAAGGCTGTTTGCCAGATTAATCCTTGGAGCTTAGTGGTGAGAAACTGTTACACAACTCTGCAGAAGATCCTGTTGGCCAGCGTAATCTCTAGAGCTTAGTGGTGAGGTGTTGTTACACAAGGCTGTCAAGATCCTGGTTGCCAGCTCATTGTCTTGAGATTGGTGGTGACTTCGATCCTCTCCTGTTATGGCATATTACTTGGTAGATATGATTTATGGAGTCTGGAGCTTTTCTTGCCGATGTACCTTGTGATAAATTCAAAGTTAGCTGCTGACCTACTTGTACTTATAACAGCATGTAGCTCGCACTATCTGTAGTATCATGTACTATCTGTAGTAGCATGTACTGTCTGTAGTTTCATGTACTGTCTGTAGTAGCTTGTACTGTCTGTGGTAGCATGTGTTGTCTGTAGTAGCATGTACTCTCTGTAGTATCATGTACTATCTGTAGTTGCATGTACTGTCTGTAGTAGCATTTACTATCTGTAGTATCATGTACTATCTGTAGTAGCATGTACTCTCTGTAGTAGCATGTACTGTCTGTACTAGCATGTACTATCTGTAGTATCATGTACTATCTGTAGTAGCATGTACTATCTGTAGTATCATGTACTATCTGTAGTAGCATGTACTATCTGTAGTATCATGTACCATCTGTAGTAGCATGTACTGTCTGTAGTATCATGTCCTGTCTGTAGTATAATGTGCTATCTGTAGTATCATGTACTGTCTGTAGTATCATATACTATATGTAGTAGCATGTACTGTTTCTAGTAACATGTACTATCGGTAGTAGCATGTACTATCTGTAGTGTCTTGTACTCTCTGTAGCAGCATGTACTATCTGTAGTATCATGTGCTATCTGTAGTAGCTTGTACTATCTGTAGTATTATGTACTATCTGTAGTATCATGTACTATCTGTGGTATCATGTACCTTCTGTAGTATCATGTACTATCTGTAGTAGCATGTACTATCTGTAGTAGCATGTACTGTCTGTAGTATCATGTCCTGTCTGTAGTATAATGTACTATCTGTAGTATCATGTACTATCTGTAGTAGCTTGCACTGTCTGTAATACCATGTACTGTCTGTAGTAGCATGTACTGTCTATAGTAGCATGTACTATCTGTTTTAGCATGTACGATCTGTAGCATCAAGTAGTGTCTGTAGTATCATGTCCTATCTGTAGTACAATGTACTATCTGTAGTATCATGTACTATATGTGGTAGCATGTACTAACTGTAGTCTCATTTACTGTCTGTAGTATCATATACTATATGTAGTAGCATGTACTGTTTGTAGTAACATGTACTATCGGTAATAGCATGTACTATCTGTAGTGTCTTGTACTCTCTGTAGCAGCATGTACTATCTGTAGTATCATGTGCTATCTGTAGTAGCTTGTACTATCTGTAGTATCATGTACTATCTGTGGTATCATGTTCTTTCTGTAGTATCGTGTACTATCTGTGAAAGCTTGTACCGTTTGTAATAGCGTAAACTGTCTGAAGTCGAATGTACTGTCTGTAGTAGAATTTACTATCTGTAGTTGCATATACTATCAGTAGTTACATGTACTGTCTGTAGTATCATGTACTATCTGTAGTAGCATGTACCACCTGTAGTAGCATGTACTATCTGTACTTTCATGTACTATCTGTAGTGTCATGTACTATCTGTAGTAACATGTACTATCTGTAGTATCATGTACTGTCTGTAGTGTCAAGTACTGTCTGTAGTAGCATGTACTGTCTGTAGTGTCATGTACTATATGTGGTAGCATTTACTATCTTTAGTAGTATGTACTATCTGTAGTATCATGTACTATTTGTAGTATCATGTACTATCTGTAGTATCATGTACTATCTGTAGTATCATGTACTTTCTGTAGTATCGTGTACTATCTGCCGTATCATGTACTATCTGTAGTATCATGTACTGTCTGTAGTATCATGTACTGTCTGTAGTATCATGTACTATCTGTAGTATCATGTACTATCTGTAGTATCTTGTACTATCTGTAGTAGCATGTACTGTCTGTAGTAGCATGTACTATCTGTAGTATCATGTACTATTTGTAGTAGCATGTACTGTCTGTAGTATCATGTACTGTCTGTAGTAGCTTGTACTGCCTGTGGTAGCATGTGTTGTCTGTACTAGCATGTACTCTCTGTAGTATCATGTACTATCTGTTGTTGCATGTACTGTCTGTAGTAGTATTTACTATCTGTAGTATCATGTACTATCTGTAGTAGCATGTCCTATCTGTAGTAGCATGTACTGTCTGTACTAGCATGTACTATCTGTAGTATCATGTACTATCTGTAGTAGCATGTACTATCTGAAGTATCATGTACTATCTGTAGTAGCATGTACTATCTGTAGTATCATGTACCATCTGTAGTATCATGTACTATCTGTAGTATCATGTACTATCTGTAGTAGCATGTACTATCTGTAGTGGCATGTACTGTCTGTAGTATCATGTCCTGTCTGTAGTATAATGTACTATCTGTAGTATCATGTACTATCTGTAGTAGCTTGTACTGTCTGTAATACCATGTACTGTCTGTAGTAGCATGTACTGTCTATAGTAGCATGTACTATCTGTTTTAGCATGTTTGATCTGTAGCATCAAGTAGTGTCTGTAGTATCATGTCCTATCTGTAGTACAATGTACTATCTGTAGTATGATGTACTATATGTGGTAGCACGTACTAACTGTAGTATCATTTACTGTCTGTAGTATCATATACTATATGTAGTAGCATGTACTGTTTGTAGTAACATGTACTATTGGTAGTAGCATGTACTATCTGTAGTGTCTTGTACTCTCTGTAGCAGCATGTACTATCTGTAGTATCATGTGCTATCTGTAGTAGCTTGTACTATCTGTAGTATCATGTACTATCTGTAGTATCATGTACTATCTGTGGTATTATGTACTTTCTGTAGTAGCGTGTACTATCTGCGGTAGCAATGTACTATCTGTAGTGTCTTGTACTATCTGTAGTAGCATGTACTGTCTGTAGTAGCATGTACTATCTTTAGTAGCATGAACTGTCTGTAGTATCATGTACTATCTGTGGTATTATGTACTGTCTGTAGTAACATGTACTATATGTAGTAGCATGTACTATCTGTAGTTTCATGTACTACCTGTAGTATCGTGTACTATCTGTAGAAGCTTGTACTGTTTGTAATAGCGTAAACTGTCTGAAGTCGAATGTACTGTCTGTAGTAGCATTTACTATCTGTAGTAGCATATACTATCAGTAGTATCATGTACTGTCTGCAGTATCATGTACTATCTGTAGTAGCATGTACCACCTGTAGTAGCATGTACTATCTGTAGTAGCATGTACTATCTGTAGTATCATGTACTATCTGTAGTGTCATGTACTATCTGTAGTAGCATGTACTATCTGTAGTATCATTTACTGTCTGTAGTATCATGTACTATCTTTAGTAGCATGTACTATTTGTAGTAGCATGTACTGTCTGTAGTCGCATGTACCATCTGTAGTAGCAAGTACCACCTGTAGTATCATGTACTATCTGTAGTATCATGTACTATCTGTAGTATCGTGTACTGTCTGTAGGATCGTGTATTGTCTGTAGTATCATGTACTTTCTGTAATGTCATGTACTGTCTGTAGTAGCATGTACTATCTGTAGTAGCATGTACTATCTGTAGTAGCATGTACTATTTGTAGCATCTTGTACTATCTGTAGTAGCATGTACTGTCTGTAGTAGCATGTACTATCTGTAGTAGCATGCACTATCTTTAGTATCATGTACTATCTGTAGTAGCATTGTTATTGTGGGAAATACCCTTCATAACTTTAGCCGGGAATCTTAAGTCTATGGATGTCTTATGCGAATAGAGTAAATATGTTCAGTTTTGAATATGGTAATACAATGAGAGAGAGAGATGTGAGTTAGAGTGGTGTGTATTGGTTGAGGTTGTCAAAAAGATTGTATACTAGATGTTATTAATTACACAGATATTACAACGGATATAAGTAAAAGATGCTATAAAGTCTTAAGACACCTGACCTAGACTGCAATCGCTCAGTCCAATCCTCATACGTTTTTGATGTTGTTCGGTTGCGGAAATAGGATGACTGTATGTCAAGCCTTTGTATTTATACTAAAGTTAGTGTGTGGTACGTATTGACGCATGTGTGCTAATTTGGGAACAGCCCTGGGTCCCGTGTTACATCGCGTCCTTCACTACATTTGTGTATTTATATTACTTTCTTTTAGGATCCCTGGAGTACATCTTATTATGTTGAAGTCGCGGCGGATTATTGTTACACAAGGCTGTTTGCCAGATTAATCCTTGGAGCTTAGTGGTGAGAAACTGTTACACAACTCTGCAGAAGATCCTGTTTGCCAGCGTAATCTCTAGAGCTTAGTGGTGAGGTGTTGTTACACAAGGCTGTCAAGATCCTGGTTGCCAGCTCATTGTCTTGAGATTGGTGGTGACTTCGATCCTCTCCTGTTATAGCATCTTACTTGGTAAATATGATTTATGGAGTCTGGAGCTTTTCTTGCCGATGTACCTTGTGATAAATTCAAAGTTAGCTGCTGACTTACTTGTACTTATAACAGCATGTAGCTCGCACTATCTGTAGTATCATGTACTATCTGTAGTAGCATGTACTGTCTGTAGTTTCATGTACTGTCTGTAGTAGCTTGTACTGTCTGTGGTAGCATGTGTTGTCTGTAGTAGCATGTACTCTCTGTAGTATCATGTACTATCTGTAGTTGCATGTACTGTCTGTAGTAGCATTTACTATCTGTAGTATCATGTACTATCTGTAGTAGCATGTACTCTCTGTAGTAGCATGTACTGTCTGTACTAGCATGTACTATCTGTAGTATCATGTACTATCTATAGTAGCATGTACTATCTGTAGTATCATGTACTATCTGTAGTAGCATGTACTATCTGTAGTATCATGTACCATCTGTAGTAGCATGTACTGTCTGTAGTATCATGTCCTGTCTGTAGTATAATGTACTATCTGTAGTATCATGTACTGTCTGTAGTATCATATACTATATGTAGTAGCATGTCCTGTTTGTAGTAACATGTACTATCGGTAGTAGCATGTACTATCTGTAGTGTCTTGTACTCTCTGTAGCAGCATGTACTATCTGTAGTGTCATGTGCTATCTGTAGTAGCTTGTACTATCTGTAGTATTATGTACTATCTGTAGTATCATGTACTATCTGTGGTATCATGTACTTTCTGTAGTATCATGTACTATCTGTAGTAGCATGTACTATCTGTAGTAGCATGTACTGTCTGTAGTATCATGTACTGTCTGTAGTATCATGTCCTGTCTGTAGTATCATGTACTATCTGTAGTAGCTTGCACTGTCTGTAATACCATGTACTGTCTGTAGTAGCATGTACTGTCTATAGTAGCATGTACTATCTGTTTTAGCATGTACGATCTGTAGCATCAAGTAGTGTCTGTAGTATCATGTCCTATCTGTAGTACAATGTACTATCTGTAGTATCATGTACTATATATGGTAGCATGTACTAACTGTAGTATCATTTACTGTCTGTAGTATCATATACTATATGTAGTAGCATGTACTGTTTGTAGTAACATGTACTATCGGTAGTAGCATGTACTATCAGTAGTAATATATGAGCAGATCTCCCTACCAAGTGTTTTTTTGTGGGGTCATAATCTGGGGTGATGCAATGGGTTACGGCGTTGAATGAATTCGCCGAGTTTTTATTGTGTTTTATTTGAGGGGTACTTGAGTGGCATTTGAGTGGTATTTAAGTGGCATTTGAGTTTTTGATTATTTTTTTACTTATTTTGAACTTATATGGCATATACATTAGTAGTAATATATGAGCAGATCTCCCTACCAAGTGTTTTTTTGTGGATCTGACCTTGGAGTTGAGACAATGGGTTACGGCGTTGGATGAATTCGCCGAGTTTATATTGTATTTTACTTGAGGGGTACTTGAGTGGCATTTGAGTGGCATTTAAGTGGCATTTGAGTTTTGATTAGTTTTTTACTTAATTTGAACTTATATGGCATATAGATTTTGAATGTATGGCATTCAAGTTTTGATAACTTTTTTACATAACTCGAACTCATATGGTATCTTGAGAGAGAGGGGAGAGGAGAGAGGAGAGAGGAGAGATGGGAGATGAGAGAGGAGAGAGAGGAGAGAGATTTTTTAGTTTTCTATACATTCATGTATATATTGTTAGTTATGTACATATTTATGGCTATATTTATATCTACATAGAGAGAGGAGATATATCTACATTGAACAAATATATTGATCAAAAATGAAAATTATATGTTTATATACCTGATTACATAATGAGGGGTACTTGAGTGGCATTTGAGTTTTGATTATTTTTTTACTTAATTTGAACTTATGGCATATACATTTTGAATGCATGACATTCAAGTTTTGATAATTTTTTTACATAACTCGAACTCATATGATATTTTGAGAGAGAAGAGAAGAATGAGGAGACTACATTGAATCAATATATGATTATATACATTTATTACATAATAAGTAGCAAAATATTCTTGTATAATATAGCTAGAGTTAGTAAATACTAAGTAATTCAAAGCACTACAACTTGTAATGACAATCAATGGTTGATAGTCTTTTTCTTTACAATGTTGTCATTGTTGTACTGATGTTATAACTAGGAAGGAAGACTTCTGTTCTATGTACTTTTGATTCCATAATGAACTAAAATCAAAAGTTATGTATTAGTATAGGATGATTAAACAAAAATGTAAAATAATTACATAAATTTGAATTATAGTTCTTTTTACATTGGTTAGTTAACATTATATAGTAAAGGGAAGTAACTCACCAAGTTATATTGTTCAGTTTGTTTTTTCTTGAGCATAATTTTCATCAAGCGTTTTTGATTCTCTCTCTTCTATCTAAAGCAAAACAAAAAATAATTGCTTTATAAATAAATATTATCTAATTGGAAGTATTACTTATATCAGTTAGTTTACATTGAATAAAAAATACTCACTGTGTTGTCTTGTCTGACATGCTCTTTTTGAATATAGTTTTCACCAGGGGGCGCTGGTTCTCTCAAAGATGTAGAAGATGTGTTTCCCACTCCCATTGAAAGCACTAAGACCTTGTTCTCAACAACCTCATCTGTAGTAAAGTACTTCATCTGGTTGGAATCATCAAGTTTGTTGGATAGGTTTTGAGCCGTTTCTATTGCTTGTAATGCTGTGAATGTGATTATATCATGTCGATGATAACCAAATCTACTAACTTCACGATTTCTTACAAGTATGACTCCTGTTCCAATTTGTTTGATGTTGCTAGCATGTTTTTCAGGTATATATAGAACTCCCATCATCAAACCATCATATTGCAAACATCTGTAGTTTACCAGTAGCGCATTCATCACCACATCTCCATTAGGTAATGTTAACTGAGTTGATATTTGAGGAGATTCAAAACTGATTACACTTCCAACAGCAAATTGCGAGAGTGTTGCGATACGAACCATACTGATCAACTGAGTAGGTGTTTTTTTTTTTATTAATCTACTTAGCTGTTTAGCTTCCTCAAGGGAAATATTGGATGGGAAGTTGATAGGGTGAAAGATTGGATGCTTGTCTGAATCGAATCCCATAAAAACCACCAGTTTTGGAACATCTGGTTGTGTTGGAGCTAATTTGTTGTAATCCTCATTTCTCACCATAGACCTCACTTGTCGTCTGTTGCCAAATGTTTCGATATTGTAGCGGATAATGCATAAGTTTTTATATACATCCTCAGTTGGTTGTTCGATGGAGACTATCTCGAGAAGTGACGGCGTTTGATTTAAGTGAAGTGGTTGAAACCTTCCAATCATTACTCTGTCATTGGTATCGCAAGAATTGAGCAAACTAGCAGCATTTTTTGACAAGCAGGAAAGATGAGAAGGAGATGGCGCTTTCAAAGTCCAAGTATAGTCAATCGTTTTATTTCTATCCGAATCCCATGGCTTTGGTCGAATTGTGTTCAGTTTCCTTCTTATTAGATGTGAATCAGGAGGGATATTTTCTTTATCATCAGAGTATGGCTCGAATGTTGAGAGAAATGAGGTATTACGGTCTTCATTCATATTCAGAGCGTTCAGTCGGAAGTTGGAACTGAAAAGAGAGTAAAAAATATGTAACAAATGGCTGGAATTTGAAAAATATTTTGAAAAGAATAAACTAACTAGATATTTATAAAATAAACACATAATCAAAACCATAATAATTTTTCTGATGCGGTATGGTGAAACTATTTGATCTTTTATTAATAAGAACAAAATATTAAAACATAAAATTAACTTTCTGAAGTATTATAGCAAAACTAGTTGAAGTTTTTTATCAGTATATGTTAAAGAATTATTTAGTAATTCTCACCTTATTGAGTTTCAAGTAAATGTAGTAGTTGGTGTGTAGATGTTGCTTCCTTGCTAGCTATTGTAGAACTGGATGCTTTCTGTGTGAAAACACTGGTTCTTAAATAGCTAAAGCTGTACTAATTAACCCTATGAAACCTTTATAATATATCTATGACTCAGCAGTTTTTTCACACGATATTCCCGCGAAAGCTTTGGTTTTTATTCGCGTGAAAATTATTTTTTCACTCCCGCGAAAGCAATGGTTTCTATTCGCGTGAAAATAAACTATTTATTCCCGCGAAAACATTGGTTTGTATTCGCGTGAAAATAAAATATTTATTCCCGCGAAAGCAACGGTTTCCATTCGCGTGAAAATAAACTATTTATTCCCGCGAAAACATTGGTTTGTATTCGCGTGAAAATAAAATATTTATTCCCGCGAAAGCAACGGTTTCCATTCGCGTGAAAATGAAGTATTGATTCCCGCGAAAGCTTTGGTTTGTATTCGCGGGAAAATAAAATTTTTATTCCCGCGAAAGCAACGGTTTCCATCCGTGTGAAAATAAATTATTTATTCCCGCGAAAACATTGGTTTGTATTCGCGTGAAAATAAAATATTTATTCCCGCGAAAGCAACGGTTTCCATTCGCGTGAAAATAAAGTATTGATTCCCGCGAAAGCAACGGTTTCCATTCGCGTGAAAATAAAGTTTTGATTCCCGCGAAAGCTTTGGTTTGTATTCGCGGGAAAATAAAATTTCTATTCCCGCGAAAGCAAGGGTTTCCATCCGTGCGAAAATAAATTATTTATTCCCGCGAAAACAATGGTTGGTATTCGCGTGAAAATAAAATATTTATTCCCGCGAAAGCATTGCTTTGTATTCGCGTGAAAATAAAATTTTTATTCCCGCGAAAGCAACGGTTTCTATTCGCGTGAAAATAAATTATTTATTCCCGCGAAAGCATTGGTTTGTATTCGCGTGAAAATAAAATATTTATTCCCGCGAAAGCATCGGTTTCCATTCGTGTGAAAATAAAATATTGATTCCCGCGAAAGCATTGCTTTGTATTCGCGTGAAAATAAAATTTTTATTCCCGCGAAAGCAACGCTTTCCATTCGCGTGAAAATAAATTATCTATTCCCGCGAAAACATTGGTTTGTATTCGCGTGAAAATAAAATATTTATTCCCGCGAAAGCAACGGTTTCCATTCGCGTGAAAATAAAGTATATATTCCCGCGAAAGCATTGGTTTGTATTCGTGTGAAAATAAATTTTTTATTCCCGCGAAAGCAACGCTTTCCATTCGTGTGAAAATAAATTATTTATTCCCGCGAAAGCATTGGTTTGTATTCGCGTGAAAATAATTTTGTTATTCCCGCGAAAGCAAAGGTTTCCATTCATGTGAAAATAATGCTGATTCATAGCAGTGCAACTTAAGCTATATAAGAAGCACTGTTTTCATACAGAAAGCATTCACTTCATCGTTAGTAACTGAAGGAAGAAGATCTACTACATCATCATCTACTACAACCCTCCTTCTTCATCATTTGAGTTACATAGGAAACAGCTGAAGTTCAAACAACTATGTATATAATTCATCTAATTCAAAGAACAACAAGTCTTCATTTATGATGTAAGTATTTATATTTCGTTTTAATTGTAATCAATTTAAGCGTGAAGACATTTTCTGAACAAAAAACAAGATTATTCACTATTTAAGATATCAAAAAATGATGTATGTAAGTTTTAATTATGGTTATTCTTATTATTTCAGGGGCTTCAAAATGAAAAAAGTACTCCTTCTTCATCCGAATTTTATAGAAAGCAGCTCTCAAGTTCAAACTAACTGAAGGAAGAAGATCTACTACATCATCATCTACTACAACCCTCCTTCTTCATCATTTGAGTTACATAGGAAACAGCTGAAGTTCAAACAACTATGTATATAATTCATTAAAGAAAAACAAGTCTTCATTTGTGATGTAAGTATTTATATTTTGTTTTAATTGTAATCGATTTAAGCGTGAAGACATTTTCTGAATAAAAAACAAGATTATTCACTATTTAAGATATCAAAAAAATGTTGTATGTAAGTTTTAATTATGTTTATTCTTATTATTTCAGGACTTCAAAATGAAAAATGTACTCCTTCTTCATCCGAATTTTATAGAAAACAGCTCTCAAGTTCAAACTACTAGGAATATCATTCATTTTAATTCAAAAGAAAAGACAAGTCTTCATTTCTGATGTAAGTATTTACGTTCTATTATAATAGTAATCAATTCAAGTATATTGAAAAAAAATTGAAACCTTAGTCTTTTTTTATTTTTTTGCTATAAAGCATTATCATTTTTTTTAGAATAACAACGAACTAGATCAAAGGAAAAGAACTTTCCAACAAAACTTCAACTTGAGTAATAACTGAAGCTACTACTTATATTATATATAAATAATGTGTCGAGTAACAAACAACAGATATGTAGCAAACACTATTTATAATGAAAAAAGAGAAATGCAAAAAACTCGAAATTGTTTTGAAAATACTAAAGACTGCGCTGAATGGATAGATGATAGTTTACTCGTTACTTCATCGTTGTTTTTACAACGAACTTTTCCTGATACCACTGCAATAACTTATGTCGTCGCAACTTATCCGGATAATCACTGTAGTCTTTTGTCATTAAAATTACAAAAAACTATTGCGCAACTTTCCCCATCGGACTTTTTCAAGTTCATTTACAATGAACTCTCTTTTTATGAAAGAGAGGCTTTAATGCTTGATGAAAGTTATCGAAGAAAATCATTTCTTACAAATTGGAGACGAGTAGGTAAACATTGTGGTGAAAACATGGCTGCAGCTGGTTTCTATAACCTTGAAAAAGACAACGCTGTTCGATGTGTTTTTTGCCAAGGGGTATTACTAAACTGGAAGGATGAAGATGAACATCCGATGAAAGAACACGCTAAAAGTTTTCCGTTTTGTCGATTTGTTAGAGGATTTAACACTCACAATCGTCTGTATAGACCTAGGAAACTACTTGCAGATGAAATGAAAAACATCTCAATTGTCAAAAGTTATACGATGGAAGAACAAAAGATCAGAAGAGGAGATTTAACTGCAGAAGTATTACCTCTAGGTATATCAATTGATCGTGCTGATACACCACGTTTTGCTACTGAAACATCTAGAGAAGACAGTTTCAAACAATGGAAGGGTAAAGTCTCCATGAAACTCCTTTCCAATGCAGGTTTCTACTATACTAAGTTCGGGGATAGTGTGAAATGCTTCTTTTGCTCAGGTGAACTTAAAGAATGGAAAGAGAGTGATCTACCATGGGAGGAACACTGTCGATGGTTCCCAGACTGTTATTTTTTACTCGGGAGTAAAGGTGAAGAGTATGTTGAGGATGTTTACATGCGAACGGAAAAAGGCAAAAGGTGTAAGCGACGGGTTGAAAAATATCGAGAAAAATTAAAACAAATAACACGCAACAATGACACCGAAGAAATGAAACTTATTTGCAAAAAACTAGGATACAGTCAAAACGATATCGAACAAGTTTTAGTGTTAAATGGAAAACCTTTTGAGCGAATAGGTTTTATGATTGAAGCCTTACATATTTTTGAAAATGATTTTACAACTGTTGAGAATTCGTCAACACTGTTAAAAAATGATGCTAAATCAATTGATTCGTTAAAAAAAGATAAAGATCCGCTGTTAAAAAATGATGCTAAATCAATTGATTCGTTAAAAAAAGATAAAGATCAGACTAAGCAAAGCAAACTCGCTCAATGTGTGTCTGAGACGCATGAAAAAAAAGTAATTGCAAATCATATCTCTCTTCCGTGTGGTCATCTCATTTACTGTAGTGAGTGTAAGGAAAAAGCGCTTACTGAATGCTCATCAGAAGTAAAACCTTGCCCAATCGATGGTTGTCAGGTTGAAATTAAAGCATTTATGAAGATCTACATGAGCTAGCATAACAATTAACCTCAAAAAAAAAGAAAAAGTAATGAATGATTAAATAGATGTTTCAATTTGAAAACGTATCATTCGCGTTTTGTAATTTAACGGAATAACAACAAATATGCTACGTGTTGAAGACTTTGCTCACCAAGAAGCTTCCGATGCTATAGGTCCTAAGACTTTTTTGGCTGAGGTTTCTGATGAAATGTTGAGGATTTATTTTACGGAGGAATGTGTATACTGTGTACTAGGAGGAAGTTTTTACAAGCAAGCAACCAATCTATCGCTACTAAACTGTTACTGTTCACACGTTGATGACAAATGTATCACTTGTAAAAGATATGCTGAAATGGTTGAAGGCGCTACACCTACCAAAAAAGAATTGGGTGATGCTATCGACTGGATTGATAGAAGACAAGTTTTGAAAAATGCTAAAATGGGTTTTTTGGTGCATGATGAATGGATTAATGCTTTTTTGGATCTTTCCACTGATGATTTGAAGTCTCCCTTTTTGTTAAAAAATTTGAGAGCACGATTAAATCCCTACCTATTACCTACTAGTCAGAGCAAACTGGCTTATCAACGACTAAAGGATAAATTACTTGCGATAGCAGAAGGATATCCATACGCTTACAC
The DNA here is from genome assembly GCA_945261195.1 of Cryptosula pallasiana. Classification (NCBI taxonomy): domain Eukaryota; kingdom Metazoa; phylum Bryozoa; class Gymnolaemata; order Cheilostomatida; family Cryptosulidae; genus Cryptosula; species Cryptosula pallasiana. The sequence continues at coordinate 149,585 of CALYOO010000010.1, read as the reverse complement.
TCTTGATGAAAAAGAAGACTCAGTCAACCCGATAATAACTATTGATTCAACAAATATATCTGAAGACTCATAAAAGAACTGCTACAAAAAAAGTTGCTTCATTTATCTCTGAACTACAGCAGAAACATGAGTGGAAAAACTCAAGGATTCAAGTCAATTGGTACATTGGCTGATTTTGTTCCTAAGTTCATAAGGACTCATTTTGAACACATTCCTTTAGAGCGTTCGAATCCTCTTTTTGTTCAACTCATCACCGAAGAAGTATTTTATTTTGTGTTAGGATTCAATCTAGTTCGTAAATCAATACAAAGCATGCTTTTGAGCTGTAATTGTATTTCAAGAGCAAATCCTCTCGAATGCTTAAACTGTTCTAGGAGCTTTGATCCAAAAGTATGCTGTCCGCAAGACAAGTTGATAGATTTTGAAGATCTCAAAAGAGCGATCGAACTGGTTGATATAAAGCAATGTTTGAAAGATGCTGAACTGGGTGATTTGATAGATATTTCGATTTTAAGAGGTTTGACTTCATTTCGCTGGACAGAAACACATGTTCTTTTGTCTCAATCTCGATTGGAACCATACTTACATTTTGGTAACCACTTTGATGAGATTGTTTCACATCTTCAAAATCGGTTGAGAGAGCTGAACAAGCCGCTAGCCTCTTACATATAAATAGAAAAAAACATCAAGAAAGAAAGTATTCAACTTTCAACACTGAAAGCGAAAACATTTAAAAAAATGAGCTGCGTATTTATCTTGCTACTGGCACTAACATTTCCCAATGTTAGTGGAGTATTCTATACCAACGAAATTGATGAATGTATAGCCGGAGCTATGGATAAAAATGATGTCTTGTTTTTTTCACCTTTCAAAAGGACTATACGATATAAAGATGAAAATGGAAAAAACTGTGTGCGACTCTACCCTCCCGACTTATTATATTGTGGTTTTTTCATCCCTCCAAGCGCTTCTTGGATCTGCAAGGAAATAACTTCTACAGATTCTGTGTCTTGTGATACACCAACAAAATACACTCTGAATCAGGAGGAATGCGCAATAGGGGTTAAAAATAATACGGAAGGTCTTACTCAAAATACAAAACTATTTTGGAATGATGAATTATGTGTATTTGAATACAACACCTCACGTTTGATTTGTCCGCCAACAGAAGAGTTTGAGACAACCAACTTTGCATGTGTGGAATGCAATCGTTTGACCAACAGGGAGTCGAAAATAGCTACTATCATCACTAACATCAATGGTATTGAAGGTGTAAATTTGTCATTTTCCAGTTTTGAAAGTTTGAAGTCTGTTCAAAACAAGATTATCATCAGTATCACATGTCAAGGAGATACCAAAGACAAATGCAATCCCAAGGTTATAAATATAGAGCTTTAGTTGAAGCATATTAACCAAAGACCACCGAAATGCAAGACAGTTAACTCTAGATGATGAAAGCATAAACTAGGTTAAAAGTCTCTCTCTCTGAATAAAAAAAAAATGAGATATTGCATCTATCTCCTATTATTCCCAATCCTAAGCGGTTATTGTCTTGTAACAGAGTTTACACCATTCACTTTATCTCATAGAGCGTCTGGATGTTTTCGGGGAATTCTTAATATGGAAGCGGTTGATTCAGTAACTCGTATTTTAAGAAAAAACTTAAAATATCGTATGCGTAGACTCACATGTTTCATGGAACCTACTCACCTACGTAGAAGCTGTGACACTTATGATATGTGGCCTCAACACTACTTTGTTTGCAAAACCGACGAAGCTTTAAATTACATTCGTTTATACGATGAAGGATTACTAACTACGACTCGAAGAACAACTCCAACAACAACCACTGCAACTCCACATACAACGACAACAATCACCACAACTCCACAGACAACGACGACAACAACCCCGACGACAACCACTACAAACAAGCCAGTAGTTCCGGCTTTATCACCGTCAATTCCATCTCTTCCACAAGCTCTGGGTTTAGTCGATTTAATTTTGGAACAACCAAGCCCTACAAACTCTACTATATACAATTCTGATTGTGTGTGTGATAGATACATCATATGCGAAAACAATTCAGTATCAATTACAAATTCAACACCGTCGATTTATAGAGTTTTTATTTATAATGATTTGGAGGGTTTTTCAAAACTTTCTCTGTCTATATCGGAAAATAGTAAACTTAAGCTTGAAGAAAATCTTCTCATCATCATTGAACCTGAATGTGATGATATTTCTTGTAAAGTCATCAAATACTTTACAAATTAAAAAGTTTTTATAGACTTTAACTCTATATATTCAACTTATTACACTCTATTATGATATCTATTTTATCACATTCTCCTTTTTTGTAAATTTGTACAATTAGATGAAATTTAACCATTTAGAGAATGATTTCTTTTTGCAAAAAATTTATGAAAATTGAATGAAATGAAAAAAAGACTATGTATTAATTGTTATTACTTAGTATTTACTGACTCTAGCTATATTATATGAGATTTTCCCTACTTATTACATAATAAATGTATATATTCACATATTCTTTCATTTTTAATCACTGTATTTATTCAATGTAGATATATCTCCTCTCTCTCAAGATATCATTTGAGTCGGAATTACAGAAAATTATCAAACCTTAAATGCCTTACATTCAAAATCTAGATACCCTATGAGTTATAATTATGTATACAGTTACTCCCTACTTATTATGTAATCAGGTATATAATCATATAATTTTCATTTTTGATCAATATATTTGTTCAATGTAGATATATCTCCTCTCTCTATGTAGATATAAATATAGCCATAAATATGTACATAACTAACCATATATACATGAATGTATAGAAAACTAAAAAATCTCTCTCCTCTCTCATCTCCCATCTCTCCTCTCTCCTCTCTCCTCTCCCCTCTCTCTCAAGATACCATATGAGTTCGAGTTATGTAAAAAAGTTATCAAAACTTGAATGCCATACATTCAAAATCTATATGCCATATAAGTTCAAATTAAGTAAAAAACTAATCAAAACTCAAATGCCACTCAAATGCCACTCAAATGCCACTCAAGTACCCCTCAAGTAAAATACAATATAAACTCGGCGAATTCATCCAACGCCGTAACCCATTGTCTCAACTCCAAGATTCAATCCACAAAAAAACACTTGGTAGGGAGATCTGCTCATATATTACTACTTACATTTTGATTGTATGGCATTTAAGTTTTGATAATTTCTTTTCATAACTCGAGCTCATATAGCATCTTGAGAGAGAGAGGAGAGAGGAGATGTATCTACCTTGAATAAATTCATTGATTAAAAGCGAATCAATCTATGACTATATACATTTATTACATAATAAGTAGCGGCAAAATCTCCTCATATAATATAGCTAGATACATAATTCGAACTCATATATACATTGAATGCTATAAAATATATCGGATGATAAAGTTAAATATTCATCTATTCTTTATCGATATTTATAAGGATGATGAAAGATTTTTTGTATTTTATATACATATATACATATATATATAGTTATAGTAACTGTGGTAAAAGAAGTCTATTATGAAGGTTTTTATTTAAGCCAAAGTAGGCTCGGTAGATACTCCATCAGAACACACTCGTCTTTTAGCATAAAAATATGTGAGACCACGTTTTGTTTGGTTGTATGTCAACATTTTTTGATCCTTTACTACAAATCCTCGATTTTTACCCATAAACGACTTTTTTGTGTTCAATACATTTAGATAACTGTCTTTGTTCAATTGATTAATTCGTTTGTTCAAACCTTTTGAGCTAAGCTTGTTTCCTTTTTCTCCCCAGCAGTAATAGGATTTAGAGTTAAGTGCAACAATTCCATCTCCGGTAAATTCCTCTTTAAACAGCCCGGGTGTTCTTTTTCCGTGTTTTAGTACCTTTTCACAACAGTCTTGCGTGCTCCATTCTAAACCCATTGTTTTGGTTCTTAAAAACTCATCCCTATGTTTGTCACAGTATGGGCGTGGAAACCAATCACCATATTCATTGTAAAACTCTTTTTTCATACTTGGTTTTACCAGTGTTTCTAATGTTCCGCTCAACGCCATGTATGCGCTATCTGTATCCATTTCAACATATTGGAAATCACTTCTGTCAATATATCTATAAATAAAAAGTTTGTTTCGATTTCAATTATTTGGAAGTTTTACTTACTTACACATAATAATGGTAGGGAATTAGGTTTCACTTACTTATCCATAAAGTCGTAGTAAAACTGTAGCATTCTCAGTTTAGCATACTGTAGCACGGAGAAACCCAAGTGTACTGGAACATTCATAGTTAGCTGAAATGATGGTGATACTGATTAGCAAAGTAAACTTGTGGAATATAAATTTTGAATTGCAAAATAATTGTTTTAAAACTTACTAGCTGTTTACAGGTTACGATTTCATAAAAATCATCTGCTATCTCTTCCATGGCGATAAATTTGTTTCCTCTGATACGAAATGAAGCTTTTCTGGCGCCTTCGATGAACTTGATGGTGGTATGTTTTTCTTTATCAGTGATTGTTTTTCCATAAGCAGCATTTCCTACCAACTTGCTAGTAGTAGCGAGTAATTCTCGACTAGGGTCTGCATCTCCCATTCTCCTAGCGTCTGAAACCGATGTTCCAAAAGCTTCAAAAGCTTTTCTAGGAATATATTCTATTAGCTGATAAACTTTGGTGACTTTCAATCCTTGTTTCAAGTACCATTTCAACAAAGGACTCATTAGCAATATCTTATCTCCGTACATACTTCCAACTAATGAGCGTTGAGGAGTCTTTAAAAACCCTTCGGCTTCAGCAAAGACTTTCATTTCATCGCTCAAGTGTTCTCTGGTTAACATCGTATTTTTAAAAATCGGAGGCATTTCGGAGAACTTTTCTTCCTCTTCCTCAGGAACTTCGATGTCACATTCAACAAATCCGAAGAATTCTTCTGATTGAACTCTCTCCAACACTTCTTCTTGATTCAGCTTTTTTTCAAGTATTTTAGGGTAGAAAGAATTGTAAAACGTGTTGACAAATTTTTGTAAATTTGTATGAGTTTTTACACGCTTCATCCAGTCACACTCCCAAATCGAGATTACAGTGTAACCCTAAGTGCAGAAATCAAAGTGTGGTCAGCCGTTTCCAGCGCTATTTTATATAAGGACAACTCCACTGGAGCCAAATTTCACAAATGGTCATATAAGTCATCATTGGCTGAAATAGTTTTTACTCATTTATTCAATATTTGTATCGTAAAATGAATTTTTTTTGCAGTAATACCTTTGTGAACATGTTTTGTTTCAATCTAGCAAGAAAGATTATTTTATTCGGTGGAATTTTGGAGTAAAATTTTGTTTAAAATCTTTAACCGTCACTGGAGCCTTCACTGGAGCCAGGAGTCATTTCCCCTTCGGATGAAGAACTCTATGTTGAGCGGTACCGTATATTGATCAGTTTGCCGATACTTTTGCTAATGATTATGTGCCCTATAATGCAAAAACGTTCGTTTTCATCCCAGTGACTTTACGTGGCCTTTTGTAATGGTATGCTGGGCGCACAGTCGAGTTATTTACCATCCATGTGAGAGACAGCCGAAGTGTCACTTGGTTTTGCGGCAAAAACGAAATAATAATAAAACTAGTGGAATGTTTGTTATTTATTTTTAACTAGTATTTATTATTATTATTCATAAATATCTGACTGAATAACAAAAACTCGTTGTAGACTACTCTAAAGTGAATTATAAACAATGTGAAAAATTAGTATGCTCATTTTGAAAAAAATAATTGATTTCATCGGTACAGTAAAAAAATAATTATTTTTTGGAATATTTAATGTTATTATTTAAACTACTTTGAGATTATGATTATATGAATAAATTTTGGCTATTACTTATATATATCTAAAGTTGTTATTTATTTATTTAAAATTTGATATGAAAGTCGAATGGTATAAAAAAATAGTTTATAATTCCTGTTTTTTAATAACACAAGTGCTAATATAAGCACTATATTTCGGCCCTTATTACTTAGCTTACATTAAAATGTTTTTGTTTAAAATTTCCAGTGGGCTAGGAGACATCCTGAACTTTCAGATGAGTGGTTGTTTTAAGCTGTATCTTGTCAATTTGCAGAGTTATTAGCTGTTGAAATAGAGCATTTTCTCTAAAAGTTATAGTGTAATCACTCAAGAATTTGGCTCCAGAGGGTCACGTGACAAGGGGAGTTGGCCACACTTTGATTTCTGCACTTGGGTGTAACCTAATGCTCGAAGATATTCTTCATTTTCCATCGTAGTTTTAAACAGATTTGCTTTTGATTTTCTTCCACTAGCTTGAAGCTCTTGCTCTTTAGCGTTGTTATAAGAGCAGTCGTGTCCATGCCAAAAACATCCGTGGAATTGAAAGACATGACGATTTTCAACACAGAAACCATCAACTGGTAATCCTCGCTGTCCGAGAGTAACTTCTCCTCCATTGAGCTGATGTCTGATATTGATTTTTTTTGAGAACATTTGGAACTGTAACCAGCTATGAGCTATCTTGCTAAATTTTACTGGTTCAGCGACAAAGGAGTTTTCGATTTTTCTTCTTCGAGGATAGCCAGTAGGCATTGATTGCATCATACACCATAAATAGAGCGCATTTGCATCAACTCCATAGATTCTATCACAAATCTTTGCTTCTTTTCCCAACCAATGTTCTCTAATTTTAGTTATACCTTTTTCGTGATATCTATGCATCACTAGACTTGGCCCACCAACTATATTTTTCTTTATTAGAGGATAAAGTTCTGCATTGCAGTTGTCAAGCAGACAAATTGGGAGAGTCTGACGAAACGAGTTACCAAGTTCATCAAAATTCAAGTATGTAGAGAGGTATGGAGGGGGTGGTTGAGGTGCTTTGTTAAACATCCATCGAATCGCTAATCCTGGTAAAGATATACCATCTTTTAACATATCAATCCCATGCTCTCTGTAGATTGATCTTTGTCTTTCCAACGCTTGAACAAATGGTTTTACATCCAAGTTGTTGTACCATTTTAAAAAATCCCTCATTGTCTTCATGTCGTTATTTTTCCATGCTTCTTGACAAATTATGTACTCTTCTTCACTGATATTCTTTTGTTTTAAAGAACTGTAAAAAGCTTCTCTTGGAGGTAGATGTTCTTGATTAAGTTGTTCCAAGTCTTTCATCCATTCATAAGGAAAAAATCCTTTTCCGGCTTCACATTTGTATGCTTTGAGATACATTTCATAGCTATATCCAGGAGCGATGAAGTTTGTACAATCTAAAAACAAAAAAGATCCTATTCCGATAACAGGCATCTTGGTTCCTTTTTTTATAACAAAATCAAAATCTGTGTCGGAGACATCTTTCAATTTTTGAAGCAGTTTTCCTTTCATCACATTGACATCATAAGTCTGTGAATTGAAACCTAGAATAGGGAGTTTTTTCATATAGCTGTACAAATCATCCAGAACTTTTTCAGCTCCTGTTCTACGTCTGAAACGATTTTTTTCAAAATCACTACGAAACTTTTCTTCAGCTTCTTCCAGTCGTTGTAATTCACCTTCTATCTGTTTTATGATTCGCGAAAATTGTTTTTCCAATCGGCTATATGATTCTTCACTAATATCATCCAAGTATTCAATGAACTTTCCAACGCATTCATCATCATCCCCATTATTGACAATACAACGCGGGTTGTTGAAGCCTGGTACATTTGAACAAATTGAAATACTTAAAAGTTTATGCTCATTCGTGTAAATGGTTGTGTCTGTATCTCGATCTTTTTCGCTATTAGGTAACAAACACTCTATGTCAAATGTTGCAAAAAATGGATAGTATCTCAAGGAATCATCTGACCCGATATCTATCCCGAATTGAACCTTCAGTTTGTCGAATATTGTAGCAGTAGGACTGTATTGCCCTCCAGAAAACTGCATAGTTGTTGCCTCTGAGATTGAACATCTGTGTCTTTTCAGATTCCCCAATCTATCATAACAAGTAGAACAGGTTGGACATCTGTAGGCTTTGACATATCCTTCCAAGTTTGTAATAAGACTGAAGTGATTGATATAAAGATCCAAATATAGATTCTCCTTATAACTGGAGTTTGAATTCCAAATAACTGTTGAAGTCATATCATCATTTAAAGAAAACACTGTTATCTTCAGTTGAAATGCTCGCTCCAAAAGCAATAAATCAGCTTCTGTCACTCCTTTCCCATCACACCTTTTACCACTATCACCATAGATGAAACTATGATATTGTTGTTGGTACTCCTTCACCTCCTTAATTATCGGATCTTTTGCAATTCCACCGTTTTTTTGTAGTTCTTTGTGTAATGCTAGACATCTAAAAAAACAAAGATTGTCGGTAATTCGTTTCCCTTTTGTGTTTTTTAACATGGTTCGTATGTGTCTGTTGTTAAGGAGGTGAGAGGGTAAATGCTCTGGTGGTGATCCAACTTTTCCCATTCCGAGTAGTTTGTAGAAATAAAACGAAATGTTTGTGATTAACATCAATCTCCAAGTCGTATTTGGTCTCCGTCTCAAGCTATTTGTACGATGATCAGTCTCCATAACATCAACAAAGAAGTCATCAAGATCTCCTTCAGTTTCAATCAGTTTAGCTTTTGGATATACGGTAGCATTGTTTGATGATGAGTGAAAGTATCGGAGTTCACCATCATTTTTATTTTCTAGTATACAACCTACGCTACAGTTGACTTTTGCTCTCGAGCTCAATTGTCTCCAAACTTTTTTTAGCAATTCTAACACTCTTGAATCATGATAGTCATTTTGGTAGGTATCAGCTTGGTCTCTTGGAATCCCATCCCAAAGTCTTACATTTAAAAGTTCTATGACTTTTCCAGCTCTATGTTTCGTTTTCATAGCTCCCCAATATCTAGCTATCAAATCATCCCATTCTTCATCTTGAAAAGTTGGAGCTGTGCTATCATCAACAATACCTAGGGTTGATGCTCGGGTAGGTCTTTCAAAATTTAAATCTTCCATTTCTTCTTCTTCTTGTTCTTCCTCTTGTGCTTCTTCCTCTTCTTCTTCTTCTTCTTCTTCTTCTTCTTCTTCTTCTTCTTCTTCTTCTTCTTCTTCTTCTTCTTCTTCTTCTTCTTCTTCTTCTTCTTCTTCTTCTTCTTCTTCTTCTTCTTCTTCTTCTTCTTCTTCATTTTCTATCATTGGATCATTCTCTTTTTCTTCAACTATCTCCTCCACAACCGGCTCTATATCTTGAGCTATTATGCTAGTCTTTGGTGGTGAAGGCTCAGCACCAAATCCTATTTGATTGATTGTTTCATCGGGTAAACGAAAACAAATGAGATTTTCTTCTAACCATTTCCAATTAGGGGAAATTTCAGGGTTTTTTTCTTCTACATTCTCCTCCCGATAATTTAAACTTTGTCTACAATAGAAATGTTAACACATAATAGTTGTTCTATAAAACATTCACATACATTTTATATAAAATGTAACAGAAGAAAAAAATGACTTCCTACGCTACAGTTGACTTTTGCTCTCGAGCTCAATTGTCTCCAAACTTTTTTTAGCAATTCTAACACTCTTGAATCATGATAGTCATTTTGGTAGGTATCAGCTTGGTCTCTTGGAATCCCATCCCAAAGTCTTACATTTAAAAGTTCTATGACTTTTCCAGCTCTATGTTTCGTTTTCATAGCTCCCCAATATCTAGCTATCAAATCATCCCATTCTTCATCTTGGAAGGTTGGAGCTGTGCTATCATCAACAATACCTAGGGTTGATGCTCGGGTAGGTCTTTCAAAATTTAAATCTTCCATTTCTTCTTCTTCTTGTTCTTCCTCTTGTGCTTCTTCCTCCTCCTCTTCTTCTTCTTCTTCTTCTTCTTCTTCTTCTTCTTCTTCTTCTTCTTCTTCTTCTTCTTCTTCTTCATTTTCTATCATTGGATCATTCTCATTTTCTTCAACTATCTCCTCCACAACCGGCTCTATATCTTGAGCTATTATGCTTGTCTTTGGTGGTGAAGGCTCAGCACCAAATCCTATTTGATTGATTGTTTCATCGGGTAAACGAAAACAAATGAGATTTTCTTCTAACCATTTCCAATTAGGGGAAATTTCAGGGTTTTTTTCTTCTACATTCTCCTCCTGATAATTTAAACTTTGTCTACAATAGAAATGTTAACACATAATAGTTGTTCTATAGAACATTCATATACATTTTGTATGAAATGTAACAGAAGAAAAAATGACTTAAACACCATTATCAATTAATTTTTAAAAATGGAATTAGGAAAAAAGGCTCAAACATTATTATTAGTTAGGTTTTTAAAAACTTACTGTGTACTATGACATGAATTCTCAACTCCCTCTTTTACATTAATTCTCTGATATTCTGAGTCCTGTCTACAATAAAGAGATAACGCATTATTTTTGCTGATTCATGAGATGACTATAAAAAAAACAGCAAAAAAAATTACTCTACTAACGTTATTAATTTATGATTTTAAAAACTTACTGCTTATCAAAGGCTATTGTATTTTCAGCAGTTGCTGAAACTTGAAAAGCCGAAGGTTTGTCTTGAAAAGCATTTTCAAGTTCCATCTCCATTTCATTTTCATATTCAGCATCGCATTCATCATTCATGTATTCATTATCAGCCTTTGAAAAACTGATATCATTTTGATTTTTCATGAGCCATTCCCATTCCTTATGTATGTCTACATCAGTATCATCCTCTTCTGTTTCCATAGCACTATAATAACAATAAAACCATTACTTTTTAATAGAAGTGACAATAGCACATAAAAAGGTAAGTTAAATGTCTCAGCTAATAAATTTTACCTTGTGAATAAAACTCCTAGTAGTCAGTTGGTATATTATATAGTAGATGTTGAGGCTTCAGTTACTGTTGTTAGAACGAGTGATTTATTGTGTGAAAGCATTACTTTTTAAGTAGACAAAAATTTAAGTGAGATAATTAAGTCAGATAATTAAGTCTTAGGTTCAATGAAAATTTTCAAATTCACACAGAAAAACTTTTAATAGTCAGTGGATGTAGTAGTAGATGTTGCTCCTCCGATCACTGTTGTAGAACTGGATGCTTTCTGTGTGAAAACAGTGGCTCTTAAATAGGTAAAGTTGCACTGGCTGAACTCTATGAATACCAACCTTCTTTATAATATAACTATGAATCAGAATTTTGTCCACGCGAAAACCAATGCTTTCGCGGGAATAAATAATTTATTTTCACGCGAATGGAAACCGTTGCTTTCGCGGGAATAAATATTTTATTTTCGCGGGAATGGAAACCGTTGCTTTCGCGGGAATAAATAATTTATTTTCACGCGAATAGAAACTGTTGCTTTCGCGGGAATACAAATTTTATTTTCACTGGGATACAAACCAATGCTTTCGCGGGAATAAATACTTTATTTTCACGCGAATGGAAACTGTTGCTTTCGCGGGAATAAATAATTTATTTTCACGCGAATAGAAACTGTTGCTTTCGCGGGAATACAAATTTTATTTTCTTGCGGATACAAACCAATGCTTTCGCGGGAATAAATACTTTATTTTCACGCGAATGGAAACCGTTGTTTTCGAGGGAATAAATAATTTATTTTCACGCGAATAGAAACTGTTGCTTTCGTGGGAATAAATACTTTATTTTCACGCGGATACAAACCAATGCTTTCGCGGGAATAAATACTTTATTTTCACGCGAATGGAAACTGTTGCTTTCGCGGGAATAAATATTTTCACGCGAAAGCATTGGTTTGTATTCGCGTGAAAATAAAATTTGTATTCCCGCGAAAGCAGTGGTTTCCATTCGCGTGAAAATAAAATATTTATTCCCGCGAAAGCAACGGTTTCCCTTCGCGTGAAAATAAAGTATTTATTCCCGCGAAAGCATTGGTTTGTATCCGAGTGAAAATAAAATTTGTATTCCCGCGAAAGCAACAGTTTCTATTCGCGTGAAAATAAATTATTTATTCCCGCGAAAACAACGGTTTCCATTCGCGTGAAAATAAATTATTTATTCCCGCGAAAACATTGGTTTGTATCCGCGTGAAAATAAAATTTGTATTCCCGCGAAAGCAACAGTTTCTATTCGAGTGAAAATAAATTATTTATTCCCGCGAAAGCAACAGTTTCCATTCGCGTGAAAATAAAGTATTTATTCCCGCGAAAGCACTGGTTTGTATCCGCGTGAAAATAAAATTTGTATTTCCGCGAAAGCAACAGTTTCTATTCGCGTGAAAATAAATTATTTATTCCCGCGAAAACATTGGTTTTCGCGTGGACAAAATTCTGATTCATAGTTATATTATAAAGAAGGTTGGTATTCATAGAGTTCAACCAGTGCAACTTTAGCTATTTAAGAGCCACTGTTTTCACACAGAAAGCATCCAGTTCTACAACAGTGATCGGAGGAGCAACATCTACTACACTTTCCATTGCAACTACTAGAAACTTTCTCTTTATAAAAGGTAAAATTTAAAAAACTTATTATTCCCTACCTAGCAAAGATCAAAATTAGTTTAGCTATAATGTAAAGTATGAAATAAATAATCTTTTAGTTCCACATGAAAAGCTGAATTATATATTATTTCTTTTTTTTTTAGAACACTATGGAGGATTTTTCTGCTTCTTACACGGATTTAAAGCCAATCGAAAACAAACAAAAAACATTCAAAACACCCTCCAAAAGAAAAAACTCTAACTCTGTCACAAAAGAAGCAACAATAAAGAGACGAGCTCTTCCAAAACTGGTTTTACCCACAACATCAAACAATATGGAACAAAAAGAATTGCTCACTGATGCTGACAGAGCTCTCAAGATGGCCAAATCTCTCCAAAAATGGAAGGCATGTGATTTGAAAAAGATTGGAGGGTTTCTTACACTAGCATCACTTCCTGTTCCATCAGTTTTGCAAATCGTTTCTATTGAACAGAGTACTGGTGCATACGGAAACTACTACATTCTCACTTATCTTGATAATTCAACTGGAGCGAATTTTCAGAAAGTTGTTTGTCCAAGTAGAGTAGTTGAAAGCTTCAATGTTGATAACTACCCATTACCTTTCAACATTTTGTACTTGGGTGGGATGGAAAACTCAAAAAAACCAGAGACTACTTACTACAATGTCAAACGTATCAGTACAAAACGCTTAACCACAATGGAAGCTACTGCTGAAGCTGAAAAACTGAGAAAAATGAGTGAAGAAGAACTCAAAATCGCTTACGACATCGAGTATCTCAGTAATTTCAAAGATTGTTCCATTTTTGCTTACATCGAAGTTGTAGAAAGATTCATTCCTTTCCGATTCAATGGAGAAGAATCCATTGTAAATTGCATTCGCTATGTCGCTGAAAAGAATGGAAAAAGAGAGACGAGAACGCTTTTACTACCAATCAGATATAACGAGGAAGCTAAAAGATGTGTACCTGGTGTGATGATTTACAAAGGAAAAAAACAGAGTAAGAATGGAAATCCTATTCCATACCACAATGTTGTCTTCATTTCTTCAACCAACGCTAGTGATTGGGAGCAATATTGCACACAAACAAATTCCAATGAGGTGCTAACAAAAACAAATAATGAGGATGAAGTTCTTAAGGAATTCCTAGAAAACGAATTACAAGATTTTGATGAACAGCTTGGTGTTGATGGTATGTAAACTCAATATCAAATGCTGACAACAGGTAGTCTCAAGCGGATAATGAATGAATAAAAAAAAGCCTGTGTATTCATTGACATTACAAGTTGTACTGTTTTGTATTACTTACTATTTACCGACTCTAACTATATTATATGGAAAGATTTTCCCTACTTATTATACAATAAGTGTATATAATCATATAATAATTCATAGAAAAGTCTAAAGGTTCTCAGGTGATTAACTCACCAAAAGTTCCGGTTTGCAAAACATTTGAAGATCTTCCTATCCTAAGCATTATACGAGTGACTGTACTTTTTTATCCAGTTGAAATAGCTAAAAACTTCAGTTACTTAGTATTTACTGACTCTAGCTATATTATATGAGATTTTCCCTACTTATTACACAATAAATGTATATATTCACATATTGTTTCATTTTTAATCACTGTATTTATTCAATGTAGATATATTTCCTCTCTCTCCTCTCTCTCAAGATATCATATGACTCGGAATTACAAAAAATTATCAAACCTTAAATGCCTCACATTCAAAATCTAGACATCCTATGAGTTATAATTATGTATACAATTATGTAAAAAATTATCATAACTTAGATGCCATACATTCAAAATCTATTACCATATAAGTTCAAATTAAGTAAAATATAATCAAAACTCAAATGCCACTTAAATGCCACTCAAATGCCACTCAAGTACCCCTCAAATAAAACACAATATAAACTCGGCGAATTCATTCAACGCCGTAACCCATTGCATCACCCCAGATTATGACCCCACAAAAAAACACTTGGTAGGGAGATCTGCTCATATATTACTACAACTATCTGTAGTGTCTTGTACTCTCTGTAGCAGCATGTACTATCTGTAGTATCATGTGCTATCTGTAGTAGCTTGTACTATCTGTAGTATCATGTACTATCTGTGGTAACATGTACTTTCTGTAGTAGCGTGTACTATCTGTGGTAGCAATGTACTATCTGTAGTGTCTTGTACTATCTGTAGTAGCATGTACTGTCTGTAGTAGCATGTACTATCTTTAGTAGCATGAACTGTCTGTAGTATCATGTACTATCTGTGGTATTATGTACTGTCTGTAGTAACATGTACTATATGTAGTAGCATGTACTATCTGTAGTTTCATGTACTACCTGTTGTATCGTGTACTATCTGTAAAAGCTTGTACTGTTTGTAATAGCGTAAACTGTCTGAAGTCGAATGTACTGTCTGTAGTAGCATTTACTATCTGTAGTAGCATATACTATCAGTAGTATCATGTACTGTCTGCAGTATCATGTACTATCTGTAGTAGCATGTACCACCTGTAGTAGCATGTACTATCTGTAGTAGCATGTACTATCTGTAGTAACATGTACTATCTGTAGTGTTATGTACTATCTGTAGTAGCATGTACTATCTGTAGTATCATTTACTGTCTGTAGTATCATGTACTATCTTTAGTAGCATGTACTATTTGTAGTAGCATGTACTGTCTGCAGTCGCATGTACTATCTGTAGTAGCAAGTACCACCTGTAGTATCATGTACTATCTGTAGTATCATGTACTATCTGTAGTATAATGTACTATCTGTAGTATCATGTACTATCTGTAGTAGCTTGTACTGTCTGTAATAACATGTACTGTCTGTAGTAGCATGTACTGTCTATAGTAGCATGTACTATCTGTTTTAGCATGTACGATCTGTAGTATCAAGTAGTGTCTGTAGTATCATGTCCTATCTGTAGTATAATGTACTATCTGTAGTATCATATACTATCTGTAGTAGCATGTACTATCTGTAGTGTCATGTTCTATCTGTAGTAGCATGTTCTATCTGTAGTATCATGTGCTATCTGTAGTAGCATGTACTATCTGTAGTATCATGTACTATCTGTAGTATCATGTACTATCTGTGGTATCATGTACTTTCTCTAGTAGCGTGTACTATCTGTGGTAGCAATGTACTATCTGTAGTATCTTGTACTATCTGTAGTACATGTACTGTCTGTAGTAGCATGTACTATCTTTAGTAGCATGAACTGTCTGTAGTATCATGTACTATCTGTGGTATCATGTACTGTCTGTAGTAACATGTACTATATGTAGTAGCATGTACTACCTGTAGTTTCATGTAATACCTGTAGTATCGTGTACTATCTGTAAAAGCTTGTACTGTTTGTAATAGCGTAAACTGTCTGAAGTCGCATGTACTGTCTGTAGTAGCGTTTACTATCTGTAGTAGCATGTACTATCAGTAGTATCATGTACTGTCTGTAGTATCATGTACTATCTGTAGTAGCATGTACCACCTGTAGTAGCATGTACTATCTGTAGTAGCATGTACTATCTGTAGTATCATGTACTATCTGTAGTGTCATGTACTATCTGTAGTAGCATGTACTATCTGTAGTATCATTTACTGTCTGTAGTATCATGTACTATCTTTAGTAGCATGTACTATTTGTAGTAGCATGTACTGTCTGTAGTCGCATGTACTATCTGTAGTAGCAAGTACCACCTGTAGTATCATGTACTATCTGTAGTATCATGTACTATCTGTAGTATCGTGTACTGTCTGTAGGATCGTGTATTGTCTGTAGTATCATGTACTTTCTGTAGTGTCATGTACTGTCTGTAGTAGCATGTACTATCTGTAGTAGCATGTACTATCTGTAGTAGCATGTACTATTTGTACTATCTTGTACTATCTGTAGTAGCATGTACTGTCTGTAGTAGCATGTACTATCTGTAGTAGCATGCACTATCTTTAGTATCATGTACTATCTGTAGTAGCATTGTTATTGTGGGAAATACCCTTCATAACTTTAGCCGGGAATCTTAAGTCTATGGATGTCTTATGCGAATACAGTAAATATGTTCAGTTTTGAATATGGTAATACAATGAGAGAGAGAGATGTGAGTTAGAGTGGTGTGTATTGGTTGAGGTTGTCAAAAAGATTGTATACTAGATGTTATTAATTACACAGATATTACAATGGATATAAGTAGAAGATGCTATAAAGTCTTAAGACACCTGACCTAGACTGCAATCGCTCAGTCCAATCCTCATACGTTTTTGATGTTGTTCGGTTGCGGAAATAGGATGACTGTATGTCAAGCCTTTGTATTTATACTAAAGTTAGTGTGTGGTACGTATTGACGCATGTGTGCTAATTTGGGAACAGCCTGAGGTCCCGTGTTACATCGCGTCCTTCACTACATTTGTGTATTTATATTACTTTCTTTTAGGATCCCTGGAATACATCTTATTATGTTGAAGTCGCGGCGGATTATTGTTACACAAGGCTGTTTGCCAGATTAATCCTTGGAGCTTAGTGGTGAGAAACTGTTACACAACTCTGCAGAAGATCCTGTTTGCCAGCGTAATCTCTAGAGCTTAGTGGTGAGGTGTTGTTACACAAGGCTGTCAAAATCCTGGTTGCCAGCTCATTGTCTTGAGATTGGTGGTGACTTCGATCCTCTCCTGTTATGGCATATTACTTGGTAGATATGATTTATGGAGTCTGGAGCTTTTCTTGCCGATGTACCTTGTGATAAGATCAAAGTTAGCTGCTGACTTACTTGTACTTATAACAGCATGTAGCTCGCACTATCTGTAGTATCATGTACTATCTGTAGTAGCATGTACTGTCTGTAGTTTCATGTACTGTCTGTAGTAGCTTGTACTGTCTGTGGTAGCATGTGTTGTCTGTAGTAGCATGTACTCTCTGTAGTATCATGTACTATCTGTAGTTGCATGTACTGTCTGTAGTAGCATTTACTATCTGTAGTATCATGTACTATCTGTAGTAGCATGTACTCTCTGTAGTAGCATGTACTGTCTGTACTAGCATGTACTATCTGTAGTATCATGTACTATCTGTAGTAGCATGTACTATCTGTAGTATCATGTACTATCTGTAGTAGCATGTACTATCTGTAGTATCATGTACCATCTGTAGTAGCATGTACTGTCTGTAGTATCATGTCCTGTCTGTAGTATAATGTACTATCTGTAGTATCATGTACTGTCTGTAGTATCATATACTAAATGTAGTATCATGTACTATCTGTAGTAGCATGTACTGTCTGTAGTTTCATGTACTGTCTGTAGTAGCTTGTACTGTCTGTGGTAGCATGTGTTGTCTGTAGTAGCATGTACTCTCTGTAGTATCATGTACTATCTGTAGTTGCATGTACTGTCTGTAGTAGCATTTACTATCTGTAGTATCATGTACTATCTGTAGTAGCATGTACTCTCTGTAGTAGCATGTACTGTCTGTATTAGCATGTACTATCTGTAGTATCATGTACTATCTGTAGTAGCATGTACTATCTGTAGTATCATGTACTATCTGTAGTAGCATGTACTATCTGTAGTATCATGTACCATCTGTAGTAGCATGTACTGTCTGTAGTATCATGTCTTGTCTGTAGTATAATGTACTATCTGTAGTATCATGTACTGTCTGTAGTATCATATACTATATGTAGTAGCATGTACTGTTTGTAGTAACATGTACTATCGGTAGTAGCATGTACTATCTGTAGTGTCTTGTACTCTCTGTAGCAGCATGTACTATCTGTAGTATCATGTGTTATCTGTAGTAGCTTCTACTATCTGTAGTATTATGTACTATCTGTAGTATCACGTACTATCTGTGGTATCATGTACTTTCTGTAGTATCATGTACTATCTGTAGTAGCATGTACTATCTGTAGTAGCATGTACTGTCTGTAGTATCATGTCCTGTCTGTAGTATAATGTACTCACTGTAGTATCATGTACTATCTGTAGTAGCTTGCACTGTCTGTAATACCATGTACTGTCTGTAGTAGCATGTACTGTCTATAGTAGCATGTACTATCTGTTTTAGCATGTACGATCTGTAGCATCAAGTAGTGTCTGTAGTATCATGTCCTATCCGTAGTACAATGTACTATCTGTAGTATCATGTACTATATGTGGTAGCATGTACTAACTGTAGTATCATTTACTGTCTGTAGTATCATATACTATATGTAGTAGCATGTACTGTTTGTAGTAACATGTACTATCGGTAGTAGCATGTACTATCTGTAGTGTCTTGTACTCTCTGTAGCAGCATGTACTATCTGTAGTATCATGTGCTATCTGTAGTAGCTTGTACTATCTGTAGTATCATGTACTATCTGTGGTAACATGTACTTTCTGTAGTAGCGTGTACTATCTGTGGTAGCAATGTACTATCTGTAGTGTCTTGTACTATCTGTAGTAGCATGTACTGTCTGTAGTAGCATGTACTATCTTTAGTAGCATGAACTGTCTGTAGTATCATGTACTATCTGTGGTATTATGTACTGTCTGTAGTAACATGTACTATATGTAGTAGCATGTACTATCTGTAGTTTCATGTACTACCTGTTGTATCGTGTACTATCTGTAAAAGCTTGTACTGTTTGTAATAGCGTAAACTGTCTGAAGTCGAATGTACTGTCTGTAGTAGCATTTACTATCTGTAGTAGCATATACTATCAGTAGTATCATGTACTGTCTGCAGTATCATGTACTATCTGTAGTAGCATGTACCACCTGTAGTAGCATGTACTATCTGTAGTAGCATGTACTATCTGTAGTAACATGTACTATCTGTAGTGTTATGTACTATCTGTAGTAGCATGTACTATCTGTAGTATCATTTACTGTCTGTAGTATCATGTACTATCTTTAGTAGCATGTACTATTTGTAGTAGCATGTACTGTCTGCAGTCGCATGTACTATCTGTAGTAGCAAGTACCACCTGTAGTATCATGTACTATCTGTAGTATCATGTACTATCTGTAGTATAATGTACTATCTGTAGTATCATGTACTATCTGTAGTAGCTTGTACTGTCTGTAATAACATGTACTGTCTGTAGTAGCATGTACTGTCTATAGTAGCATGTACTATCTGTTTTAGCATGTACGATCTGTAGTATCAAGTAGTGTCTGTAGTATCATGTCCTATCTGTAGTATAATGTACTATCTGTAGTATCATATACTATCTGTAGTAGCATGTACTATCTGTAGTGTCATGTTCTATCTGTAGTAGCATGTTCTATCTGTAGTATCATGTGCTATCTGTAGTAGCATGTACTATCTGTAGTATCATGTACTATCTGTAGTATCATGTACTATCTGTGGTATCATGTACTTTCTCTAGTAGCGTGTACTATCTGTGGTAGCAATGTACTATCTGTAGTATCTTGTACTATCTGTAGTACATGTACTGTCTGTAGTAGCATGTACTATCTTTAGTAGCATGAACTGTCTGTAGTATCATGTACTATCTGTGGTATCATGTACTGTCTATAGTAACATGTACTATATGTAGTAGCATGTACTACCTGTAGTTTCATGTAATACCTGTAGTATCGTGTACTATCTGTAAAAGCTTGTACTGTTTGTAATAGCGTAAACTGTCTGAAGTCGCATGTACTGTCTGTAGTAGCGTTTACTATCTGTAGTAGCATGTACTATCAGTAGTATCATGTACTGTCTGTAGTATCATGTACTATCTGTAGTAGCATGTACCACCTGTAGTAGCATGTACTATCTGTAGTAGCATGTACTATCTGTAGTATCATGTACTATCTGTAGTGTCATGTACTATCTGTAGTAGCATGTACTATCTGTAGTATCATTTACTGTCTGTAGTATCATGTACTATCTTTAGTAGCATGTACTATTTGTAGTAGCATGTACTGTCTGTAGTCGCATGTACTATCTGTAGTAGCAAGTACCACCTGTAGTATCATGTACTATCTGTAGTATCATGTACTATCTGTAGTATCGTGTACTGTCTGTAGGATCGTGTATTGTCTGTAGTATCATGTACTTTCTGTAGTGTCATGTACTGTCTGTAGTAGCATGTACTATCTGTAGTAGCATGTACTATCTGTAGTAGCATGTACTATTTGTACTATCTTGTACTATCTGTAGTAGCATGTACTGTCTGTAGTAGCATGTACTATCTGTAGTAGCATGCACTATCTTTAGTATCATGTACTATCTGTAGTAGCATTGTTATTGTGGGAAATACCCTTCATAACTTTAGCCGGGAATCTTAAGTCTATGGATGTCTTATGCGAATACAGTAAATATGTTCAGTTTTGAATATGGTAATACAATGAGAGAGAGAGATGTGAGTTAGAGTGGTGTGTATTGGTTGAGGTTGTCAAAAAGATTGTATACTAGATGTTATTAATTACACAGATATTACAATGGATATAAGTAGAAGATGCTATAAAGTCTTAAGACACCTGACCTAGACTGCAATCGCTCAGTCCAATCCTCATACGTTTTTGATGTTGTTCGGTTGCGGAAATAGGATGACTGTATGTCAAGCCTTTGTATTTATACTAAAGTTAGTGTGTGGTACGTATTGACGCATGTGTGCTAATTTGGGAACAGCCTGAGGTCCCGTGTTACATCGCGTCCTTCACTACATTTGTGTATTTATATTACTTTCTTTTAGGATCCCTGGAATACATCTTATTATGTTGAAGTCGCGGCGGATTATTGTTACACAAGGCTGTTTGCCAGATTAATCCTTGGAGCTTAGTGGTGAGAAACTGTTACACAACTCTGCAGAAGATCCTGTTTGCCAGCGTAATCTCTAGAGCTTAGTGGTGAGGTGTTGTTACACAAGGCTGTCAAAATCCTGGTTGCCAGCTCATTGTCTTGAGATTGGTGGTGACTTCGATCCTCTCCTGTTATGGCATATTACTTGGTAGATATGATTTATGGAGTCTGGAGCTTTTCTTGCCGATGTACCTTGTGATAAGATCAAAGTTAGCTGCTGACTTACTTGTACTTATAACAGCATGTAGCTCGCACTATCTGTAGTATCATGTACTATCTGTAGTAGCATGTACTGTCTGTAGTTTCATGTACTGTCTGTAGTAGCTTGTACTGTCTGTGGTAGCATGTGTTGTCTGTAGTAGCATGTACTCTCTGTAGTATCATGTACTATCTGTAGTTGCATGTACTGTCTGTAGTAGCATTTACTATCTGTAGTATCATGTACTATCTGTAGTAGCATGTACTCTCTGTAGTAGCATGTACTGTCTGTACTAGCATGTACTATCTGTAGTATCATGTACTATCTGTAGTAGCATGTACTATCTGTAGTATCATGTACTATCTGTAGTAGCATGTACTATCTGTAGTATCATGTACCATCTGTAGTAGCATGTACTGTCTGTAGTATCATGTCCTGTCTGTAGTATAATGTACTATCTGTAGTATCATGTACTGTCTGTAGTATCATATACTATATGTAGTATCATGTACTATCTGTAGTAGCATGTACTGTCTGTAGTTTCATGTACTGTCTGTAGTAGCTTGTACTGTCTGTGGTAGCATGTGTTGTCTGTAGTAGCATGTACTCTCTGTAGTATCATGTACTATCTGTAGTTGCATGTACTGTCTGTAGTAGCATTTACTATCTGTAGTATCATGTACTATCTGTAGTAGCATGTACTCTCTGTAGTAGCATGTACTGTCTGTATTAGCATGTACTATCTGTAGTATCATGTACTATCTGTAGTAGCATGTACTATCTGTAGTATCATGTACTATCTGTAGTAGCATGTACTATCTGTAGTATCATGTACCATCTGTAGTAGCATGTACTGTCTGTAGTATCATGTCTTGTCTGTAGTATAATGTACTATCTGTAGTATCATGTACTGTCTGTAGTATCATATACTATATGTAGTAGCATGTACTGTTTGTAGTAACATGTACTATCGGTAGTAGCATGTACTATCTGTAGTGTCTTGTACTCTCTGTAGCAGCATGTACTATCTGTAGTATCATGTGTTATCTGTAGTAGCTTCTACTATCTGTAGTATTATGTACTATCTGTAGTATCACGTACTATCTGTGGTATCATGTACTTTCTGTAGTATCATGTACTATCTGTAGTAGCATGTACTATCTGTAGTAGCATGTACTGTCTGTAGTATCATGTCCTGTCTGTAGTATAATGTACTCACTGTAGTATCATGTACTATCTGTAGTAGCTTGCACTGTCTGTAATACCATGTACTGTCTGTAGTAGCATGTACTGTCTATAGTAGCATGTACTATCTGTTTTAGCATGTACGATCTGTAGCATCAAGTAGTGTCTGTAGTATCATGTCCTATCCGTAGTACAATGTACTATCTGTAGTATCATGTACTATATGTGGTAGCATGTACTAACTGTAGTATCATTTACTGTCTGTAGTATCATATACTATATGTAGTAGCATGTACTGTTTGTAGTAACATGTACTATCGGTAGTAGCATGTACTATCTGTAGTGTCTTGTACTCTCTGTAGCAGCATGTACTATCTGTAGTATCATGTGCTATCTGTAGTAGCTTGTACTATCTGTAGTATCATGTACTATCTGTGGTATCATGTACTTTCTGTAGTAGCGTGTACTATCTGTGGTAGCAATGTACTATCTGTAGTGTCTTGTACTATATGTAGTAGCATGTACTGTCTGTAGTAGCATGTACTATCTTTAGTAGCATGAACTGTCTGTAGTATCATGTACTATCTGTGGTATTATGTACTGTCTGTAGTAACATGTACTAGATGTAGTAGCATGTACTATCTGTAGTAGCATGTACTACCTGTAGTATCGTGTACTATCTGTAAAAGCTTGTACTGTTTGTAATAGCGTAAACTGTCTGAAGTCGAATGTACTGTCTGTAGTAGCATTTACTATCTGTAGTAGCATATACTATCAGTAGTATCATGTACTGTCTGCAGTATCATGTACTATCTGTAGTAGCATGTACCACCTGTAGTAGCATGTACTATCTGTAGTAGCATGTACTATCTGTAGTAACATGTACTATCTGTAGTGTCATGTACTATCTGTAGTAGCATGTACTATCTGTAGTATCATTTACTGTCTGTAGTATCATGTACTATCTTTAGTAGCATGTACTATTTGTAGTAGCATGTACTGTCTGCAGTCGCATGTACTATCTGTAGTAGCAAGTACCACCTGTAGTATCATGTACTATCTGTAGTATCATGTACTATCTGTAGTATAATGTACTATCTGTAGTATCATGTACTATCTGTAGTAGCTTGTACTGTCTGTAATAACATGTACTGTTTGTAGTAGCATGTACTGTCTATAGTAGCATGTACTATCTGTTTTAGCATGTACGATCTGTAGTATCAAGTAGTGTCTGTAGTATCATGTCCTATCTGTAGTATAATGTACTATCTGTAGTATCATATACTATCTGTAGTAGCATGTACTATCTGTAGTGTCATGTTCTATCTGTAGTAGCATGTTCTATCTGTAGTATCATGTGCTATCTGTAGTAGCATGTACTATCTGTAGTATCATGTACTATATGTAGTATCATGTACTATCTGTGGTATCATGTACTTTCTCTAGTAGCGTGTACTATCTGTGGTAGCAATGTACTATCTGTAGTATCTTGTACTATCTGTAGTACATGTACTGTCTGTAGTAGCATGTACTATCTTTAGTAGCATGAACTGTCTGTAGTATCATGTACTATCTGTGGTATCATGTACTGTCTGTAGTAACATGTACTATATGTAGTAGCATGTACTACCTGTAGTTTCATGTAATACCTGTAGTATCGTGTACTATCTGTAAAAGCTTGTACTGTTTGTAATAGCGTAAACTGTCTGAAGTCGCATGTACTGTCTGTAGTAGCGTTTATTATCTGTAGTAGCATGTACTATCAGTAGTATCATGTACTGTCTGTAGTATCATGTACTATCTGTAGTAGCATGTACCACCTGTAGTAGCATGTACTATCTGTAGTAGCATGTACTATCTGTAGTATCATGTACTATCTGTAGTGTCATGTACTATCTGTAGTAGCATGTACTATCTGTAGTATCATTTACTGTCTGTAGTATCATGTACTCTCTTTAGTAGCATGTACTATTTGTAGTAGCATGTACTGTCTGTAGTCGCATGTTCTATCTGTAGTAGCAAGTACCACTTGTAGTATCGTGTACTATCTGTAGTATCATGTACTATCTGTAGTATCGTGTACTGTCTGTAGGATCGTGTATTGTCTGTAGTATCATGTACTTTCTGTAGTGTCATGTACTGTCTGTAGTAGCATGTGCTATCTGTAGTAGCATGTACTATCTGTAGTAGCATGTACTATTTGTAGTATCTTGTACTATCTGTAGTAGCATGTACTGTCTGTAGTAGCATGTACTATCTGTAGTAGCATGCACTATCTTTAGTATCATGTACTATCTGTAGTAGCATTGTTATTGTGGGAAATACCCTTCATAACTTTAGCCGGGAATCTTAAGTCTATGGATGTCTTATGCGAATAGAGTAAATATGTTCAGTTTTGAATATGGTAATACAATGAGAGAGAGAGAGATGTGAGTTAGAGTGGTGTGTATTGGTTGAGGTTGTCAAAAAGATTGTATACTAGATGTTATTAATTACACAGATATTACAATGGATATAAGTAAAAGATGCTATAAAGTCTTAAGACACCTGACCTAGACTGCAATCGCTCAGTCCAATCCTCATACGTTTTTGATGTTGTTCCGTTGCGGAAATAGGATGACTGTATGTCAAGCCTTTGTATTTATACTAAAGTTAGTGTGTGCTACGTATTGACGCATGTGTGCTAATTTGGGAACAGCCTGAGGTCCCGTGTTACATCGCATCCTTCACTACATTTGTGTATTTATATTACTTTCTTTTAGGATCCCTGGAGTACATCTTATTATGTTGAAGTCGCGGCGGATTATTGTTACACAAGGCTGTTTGCCAGATTAATCCTTGGAGCTTAGTGGTGAGAAACTGTTACACAACTCTGCAGAAGATCCTGTTTGCCAGCGTAATCTCTAGAGCTTAGTGGTGAGGTGTTGTTACACAAGGCTGTCAAGATCCTGGTCGCCAGCTCATTGTCTTGAGATTGGTGGTGACTTCGATCCTCTCCTGTTATGGCATATTACTTGGTAGATATGATTTATGGAGTCTGGAGCTTTTCTTGCCGATGTACCTTGTGATAAATTCAAAGTTAGCTGCTGACTTACTTGTACTTATAACAGCATGTAGCTCGCATTATCTGTAGTATCATGTACTATCTGTAGTGGCATGTACTGTCTGTAGTTTCATGTACTGTCTGTAGTATCATGTACTATCTGTAGTAGCATGTGCTCTCTGTAGTAGCATGTACTGTCTGTACTAGCATGTACTATCTGTAGTATCATGTACTATCTGTAGTAGCATGTACTATCTGTAGTATCATGTACTATCTGTAGTAGCATGTACTGTTTGTAGTATCATGTACTATCTGTAGTAGCATGTACTATCTGTAGTATCATGTACTATCTGTAGTAGCATGTACTGACTGTAGTATCATGTACCATCTGTAGTATCATGTATTATCTGTAGTATCATGTACTATCTGTAGTAGCATGTACTATCTGTAGTAGCATGTACTGTCTGTAGTATCATGTCCTGTCTGTAGTATAATGTACTATCTGTAGTATCATGTACTATCTGTAGTAGCTTGTACTGTCTGTAATAACATGTACTGTCTGTAGTAGCATGTACTGTCTATAGTAGCATGTACTATCTGTTTTAGCATGTACGATCTGTAGTATCAAGTAGTGTCTGTAGTATCATGTCATATCTGTAGTATAATGTACTATCTGTAGTATCATATACTATCTGTAGTAGCATGTACTATCTGTAGTGTCATGTTCTATCTGTAGTAGCATATTCTATCTGTAGTATCATGTGCTATCTGTAGTAGCATGTACTATCTGTAGTATCATGTACTATCTGTAGTATCATGTACTATCTGTGGTATCATGTACTTTCTCTAGTAGCGTGTACTATCTGTGGTAGCAATGTACTATCTGTAGTATCTTGTACTATCTGTAGTAGCATGTACTGTCTGTAGTAGCATGTACTATCTTTAGTAGCATGAACTGTCTGTAGTATCATGTACTATCTGTGGTATCATGTACTGTCTGTAGTAACATGTACTATATGTAGTAGCATGTACTACCTGTAGTTTCATGTAATACCTGTAGTATCGTGTACTATCTGTAAAAGCTTGTACTGTTTGTAATAGCGTAAACTGTCTGAAGTCGCATGTACTGTCTGTAGTAGCGTTTACTATCTGTAGTAGCATGTACTATCAGTAGTATCATGTACTGTCTGTAGTATCATGTACTATCTGTAGTAGCATGTACCACCTGTAGTAGCATGTACTATCTGTAGTAGCATGTACTATCTGTAGTATCATGTACTATCTGTAGTGTCATGTACTATCTGTAGTAGCATGTACTATCTGTAGTATCATTTACTTTCTGTAGTATCATGTACTATCTTTAGTAGCATGTACTATTTTTAGTAGCATGTACTGTCTGTAGTCGCATGTACTATATGTAGTAGCAAGTACCACCTGTAGTATCATGTACTATCTGTAGTATCATGTACTATCTGTAGTATCGTGTACTGTCTGTAGGATCGTGTATTGTCTGTAGTATCATGTACTTTCTGTAGTGTCATGTACTGTCTGTAGTAGCATGTACTATCTGTAGTAGCATGTACTATCTGTAGTAGCATGTACTATTTGTAGTATCTTGTACTATCTGTAGTAGCATGTACTGTCTGTAGTAGCATGTACTATCTGTAGTAGCATGCACTATCTTTAGTATCATGTACTATCTGTAGTAGCATTGTTATTGTGGGAAGTACCCTTCATAACTTTAGCCGGGAATCTTAAGTCTATGGATGTCTTATGCGAATAGAGTAAATATGTTCAGTTTTGAGTATGGTAATACAATGAGAGAGAGAGATGTGAGTTAGAGTGGTGTGTATTAATTGGGGTTGTCAGAAAGATTGTATACTAGATGTTATTAATTACACAGATATTACAATGGATATAAGTAAAAGATGCTATAAAATCTTAAGACACCTGACCTAGACTGCAATCGCTCAGTGCAATCCTCATACGTTTTTGATGTTGTTCCGTTGCGGAAATAGGATGACTGTATGTCAAGCCTTTGTATTTATACTAAAGTTAGTGTGAGGTACGTATTGACGCATGTGTGCTAATTTGGGAACAGCCTGAGGTCCCGTGTTACATCGCGTCCTTCACTACATTTGTGTATTTATATTACTTTCTTTTAGGATCCCTGGAGTACATCTTATTATGTTGAAGTCGCGGCGGATTATTGTTACACAAGGCTGTTTGCCAGATTAATCCTTGGAGCTTAGTGGTGAGAAACTGTTACACAACTCTGCAGAAGATCCTGTTTGCCAGCGTAATCTCTAGAGCTTAGTGGTGAGGTGTTGTTACACAAGGCTGTCAAAATCCTGGTTGCCAGCTCATTGTCTTGAGATTGGTGGTGACTTCGATCCTCTCCTGTTATAGCATATTACTTGGTAAATATGATTTATGGAGTCTGGAGCTTTTCTTGCCGATGTACCTTGTGATAAATTCAAAGTTAGCTGCTGACTTACTTGTACTTATAACAGCATGTAGCTCGCACTATCTGTAGTATCATGTACTATCTGTAGTAGCATGTACTGTCTGTAGTTTCATGTACTGTCTGTAGTAGCTTGTACTGTCTGTGGTAGCATGTGTTGTCTGTAGTAGCATGTACTCTCTGTAGTATCATGTACTATCTGTAGTTGCATGTACTGTCTGTAGTAGCATTTACTATCTGTAGTATCATGTACTATCTGTAGTAGCATGTACTCTCTGTAGTAGCATGTACTGTCTGTACTAGCATGTACTATCTGTAGTATCATGTACTATCTATAGTAGCATGTACTATCTGTAGTATCATGTACTATCTGTAGTAGCATGTACTATCTGTAGTATCATGTACCATCTGTAGTATCATGTACTATCTCTAGTATCATGTACTATCTGTAGTAGCATGTACTATCTGTAGTAGCATGTACTGTCTGTAGTATCATGTCCTGTCTGTAGTATAATGTACTATCTTTAGTATCATGTACTATCTGTAGTAGCTTGTACTGTCTGTAATAACATGTACTGTCTGTAGTAGCATGTACTGTCTATAGTAGCATGTACTATCTGTTTTAGCATGTACGATCTGTAGCATCAAGTAGTGTCTGTAGTATCATGTCCTATCTGTAGTATAATGTACTATCTGTAGTATCATATACTATCTGTAGTAGCATGTACTATCTGTAGTGTCATTATCTAACTGTAGTAGCATGTTCTATCTGTAGTATCATGTGCTATCTGTAGTAGCATGTAATATCTGTAGTATCTTGTACTATCTGTAGTAGCATGTACTGTCTGTAATAGCATGTACTATCTGTAGTATCATGTACTTTTTGTAGTAGCATGTACTGTCTGTAGTATCATGTACTGTCTGTAGTAGCATGTACTGTCTGTAGTATCATGTACTATCTGTAGTAGCATGTACTATCTGTAGTAGCATGTACCATCTGTAGTATCATGTGCTATCTGTAGTATCATGTACTATCTGTGGAATCATGTACTTTCTCTAGTAGCGTGTACTATCTGTGGTAGCAATGTACTATCTGTAGTATCTTGTACTATCTGTAGTAGCGTGTACTGTCTGTAGTAGCATGTACTATTTTTAGTAGCATGAACTGTTTGTAGTATCATGTACTATCTGTGGTGTCATATACTGTCTGTAGAATCATGTACTATATGTAGTAGCGTGTACTATCTGTAGTTTCATGTAATACCTGTAGTATCGTGTACTATCTGTAAAAGCTTGTACTGTTTGTAATAGCGTAAACTGTCTGAAGTCGCATGTACTGTCTGTAGTAGCGTTTACTACCTGTAGTAGCATGTACTATCAGTAGTATCATGCACTGTCTGTAGTATCATGTACTATCTGTAGTAGCATGTACCACCTGTAGTAGCATGTACTATCTGTAGTATCATGTAATATCTTTAGTAGGATGTACTATTTGTAGTAGCATGTACAATCTGTAGTAACATGTACTATCTGTAGTATCATGGACTGTCTGTAGTATCATTTACTATCTGTAGTAGCATGTACTGTCTGTAGTGTCATGTACTATATGTGGTAGCATTTACTATCTGTAGTAGTTCGTACTATCTGTAGTATCATGTCCTATTTGTCGTATCATGTACTATCTGTAGTATCATGTACTGTCTGTAGTATCATTTACTGTCTGTAGTATCATGTACTGTCTGTAGTATCATGTACTATCTGTAGTCGCTGGTACTATCTGCCGTATCATGTACTATCTGTAGTATCATGTACTGTCTGTAGTATCTCGTACTGTCTGTAGTATTATGTACTATCTGTAGTATCATGTACTATCTGTAGTATCTTGTACTATCTGTAGTAGCATGTACTGTCTGTAGTAGCATGTACTATCTGTAGTATCATGTACTATTTGTAGTAGCATGTACTGTCTGTAGTATCATGTACTGTCTGTAGTAGCTTGTACTGTCTGTGGTAGCATGTGTTGTCTGTAGTAGCATGTACTCTCTGTAGTATCATGTACTATCTGTAGTTGCATGTACTGTCTGTAGTAGTATTTACTATCTGTAGTATCATGTACTATCTGTAGTACCATGTACTATCTGTAGTAGCATGTACTGTCTGTACTAGCATGTACTATCTGTAGTATCATGTACTATCTGTAGTAGCATGTACTATCTGTAGTATCATGTACTATCTGTAGTAGCATGTACTATCTGTAGTATCATGTACCATCTGTAGTATCATGTACTATCTGTAGTATCATGTACTATCTGTAGTAGCATGTACTATCTGTAGTAGCATGTACTGTCTGTAGTATCATGTCCTGTCTGTAGTATAATGTACTATCTGTAGTATAATGTGCTATCTGTAGTATCATGTACTATCTGTAGTAGCTTGTACTGTCTGTAATACCATGTACTGTCTGTAGTAGCATGTACTGTATATAGTAGCATGTACTATCTGTTTTAGCATGTACGATCTGTAGCATCAAGTAGTGTCTGTAGTATCATGTCCTATCTGTAGTACAATGTACTATCTGTAGTATCATGTACTATATGTGGTAGCATGTACTAACTGTAGTATCATTTACTGTCTGTAGTATCATTTACTATATGTAGTATCATGGACTGTCCGTAGTAACATGTACTATCGGTAGTAGCATGTACTATCTGTAGTGTCTTGTACTCTCTGTAGTGGCATGTACTATCTGTAGTATCATGTGCTATCCGTAGTAGCTTGTACTATCTGTAGTATCGTGTACTATCTGTAGTATCATGTACTATCTGTGGTATCATGTACTTTCTCTAGTAGCGTGTACTATCTGTGGTAGCAATGTACTATCTGTAGTGTCTTGTACTATCTGTAGTAGCATGTACTGTCTGTAGTAGCATGTACTATCTTTAGTAGCATGAACTGTCTGTAGTATCATGTACTATCTGTGGTATTATGTACTGTCTGTAGTAACATGTACTATATGTAGTTGCATGTACTATCTGTAGTTTCATGTACTACCTGTAGTATCGTGTACTATCTGTAAAAGCTTGTACCGTTTGTAATAGCGTAAACTGTCTGAAGTCGAATGTACTGTCTGTAGTAGCATTTACTATCTGTAGTAGCATATACTATCAGTAGTATCATGTACTGTCTGTAGTATCATGTACTATCTGTAGTAGCATGTACCACCTGTAGTAGCATGTACTATCTGTACGTTCATGTACTATCTGTAGTGTCATGTACTATCTGTAGTAACATGTACTATCTGTAGTATCATGTACTGTCTGTAGTGTCAAGTACTGTCTGTAGTAGCATGTACTGTCTGTAGTGTCATGTACTATATGTGGTAGCATTTACTATCTTTAGTAGTGTGTACTATCTGTAGTATCATGTACTATTTGTAGTATCATGTTCTATCTGTAGTATCATGTACTATCTGTAGTATCATGTACTTTCTGTAGTATTGTGTACTATCTGCCGTATCATGTACTATCTGTAGTATCATGTACCGTCTGTAGTATCATGTACTGTCTGTAGTATCATGTACTATCTGTAGTATCATGTACTATCTGTAGTATCTTGTACTATCGGTAGTAGCATGTATTGTCTGTAGTAGCATGTACTATCTGTAGTATCATGTACTATTTGTAGTAGCATGTACTGTCTGTAGTATCATGTACTGTCTGTAGTAGCTTGTACTGTCTGTGGTAGCTTGTGTTGTCTGTAGTAGCATGTACTCTCTGTAGTATCATGTACTATCTGTTGTTGCATGTACTGTCTGTAGTAGTATTTACTATCTGTAGTATCATGTACTATCTGTAGTAGCATGTCCTATCTGTAGTAGCATGTACTGTCTGTACTAGCATGTCCTATCTGTAGTAGCATGTACTGTCTGTACTAGCATGTACTATCTGTAGTATCATGTACTATCTGTAGTATCATGTACTATCTGTAGTATCATGTACTATCTGTAGTAGCATGTACTATCTGTAGTAGCATGTACTGTCTGTAGTATCATGTCCTGTCTGTAGTATAATGTACTATCTGTAGTATCATGTACTATCTGTAGTAGCTTGTACTGTCTGTAATACCATGTACTGTCTGTAGTAGCATGTACTGTCTATAGTAGCATTAACTATCTGTTTTAGCATGTACGATCTGTAGCATCAAGTAGTGTCTGTAGTATCATGTCCTATCTGTAGTACAATGTACTATCTGTAGTATCATGTACTATATATGGTAGCATGTACTAACTGTAGTATCATTTACTGTCTGTAGTATCATATACTCTATGTAGTAGCATGTACTGTTTGTAGTAACATGTACTATCGGTAGTAGCATGTACTATCTGTAGTGTCTTGTACTCTCTGTAGCAGCATGTACTATCTGTAGTTTCATGTGCTATCTGTAGTAGCTTGTACTATCTGTAGTATCATGTACTATCTGTGGTATCATGTACTTTCTGTAGTAGCGTGTACTATCTGTGGTAGCAATGTACTATCTGTAGTGTCTTGTACTATCTGTAGTAGCATGTACTGTCTGTAGTAGCATGTACTATCTTTAGTAGCATGAACTGTCTGTAGTATCATGTACTATCTGTGGTATTATGTACTGTCTGTAGTAACATGTTCTATATGTAGTAGCATGTACTATCTGTAGTTTCATGTACTACCTGTAGTATCGTGTACTATCTGTAAAAGCTTGTACTGTTTGTAATAGCGTAAACTGTCTGAAGTCGCATGTACTGTCTGTAGTAGCATTTACTATCTGTAGTAGCATATACTATCAGTAGTATCATGTATTGTCTGCAGTATCATGTACTATCTGTAGTAGCATGTACCACCTGTAGTAGCATGTACTATCTGTAGTAGCATGTACTATCTGTAGTAACATGTACTATCTGTAGTGTCATGTACTATCTGTAGTAGCATGTACTATCTGTAGTATCATTTACTGTCTGTAGTATCATGTACTATCTTTAGTAGCATGTACTATTTGTAGTAGCATGTACTGTCTGTAGTCGCATGTACTATCTGTAGTAGCAAGTACCACCTGTAGTATCATGTACTATCTGTAGTATCATGTACTATCTGTAGTATCGTGTACTGTCTGTAGGATCGTGTATTGTCTGTAGTATCATGTACTTTCTGTAGTGTCATGTACTGTCTGTAGTAGCATGTACTATCTGTAGTAGCATGTACTATCTGTAGTAGCATGTACTATTTGTAGTATCTTGTACTATCTGTAGTAGCATGTACTGTCTGTAGTAGCATGTACTATCTGTAGTAGCATGCACTATCTTTAGTATCATGTACTATCTGTAGTAGCATTGTTATTGTGGGAAATACCCTTCATAACTTTAGCCGGGAATCTTAAGTCTATGGATGTCTTATGCGAATAGAGTAAATATGTTCAGTTTTGAATATGGTAATACAATGAGAGAGAGAGATGTGAGTTAGAGTGGTGTGTATTGGTTGAGGTTGTCAAAAAGATTGTATACTAGATGTTATTAATTACACAGATATTACAATGGATATAAGTAAAAGATGCTATAAAGTCTTAAGACACCTGACCTAGACTGCAATCACTCAGTCCAATCCTCATACGTTTTTGATGTTGTTCGGTTGCGGAAATAGGATGACTGTATGTCAAGCCTTTGTATTTATACTAAAGTTAGTGTGTGGTACGTATTGACGCATGTGTGCTAATTTGGGAACAGCCTGAGGTCCCGTGTTACATCGCGTCCTTCACTACATTTGTGTATTTTTATTACTTTCTTTTAGGATCCCTGGAGTACATCTTATTATGTTGAAGTCGCGGCGGATTATTGTTACACATGGCTGTTTGCCAGATTAATCCTTGGAGCTTAGTGGTGAGAAACTGTTACACAACTCTGCAGAAGATCCTGTTTGCCAGCGTAATCTCTAGAGCTTAGTGGTGAGGTGTTGTTACACAAGGCTGTCAAGATCCTGGTTGCCAGCTCATTGTCTTGAGATTGGTGGTGACTTCGATCCTCTCCTGTTATGGCATATTACTTGGTAGATATGATTTATGGAGTCTGGAGCTTTTCTTGCCGATGTACCTTGTGATAAATTCAACGTTAGCTGCTGACTTACTTGTACTTATAACAGCATGTACTGTCTGTAGTAGCTCGCACTATCTGTAGTATCATGTACTATCTGTAGTAGCATGTACTGTCTGTAGTTTCATGTACTGTCTGTACTAGCTTGTACTGTCTGTGGTAGCATGTGTTGTCTGTAGTAGCATGTACTCTCTGTAGTATCATGTACTATCTGTAGTTGCATGTACTGTCTGTAGTAGCATTTACTATCTGTAGTGTCTTGTACTATCTGTAGTAGCATGTACTGTCTGTAGTAGCATGTACTATCTTTAGTAGCATGAACTGTCTGTAGTATCATGTACTATCTGTGGTATTATGTACTGTCTGTAGTAACATGTACTATATGTAGTTGCATGTACTATCTGTAGTTTCATGTACTACCTGTAGTATCGTGTACTATCTGTAAAAGCTTGTACTGTTTGTAATAGCGTAAACTGTCTGAAGTCGAATGTACTGTCTGTAGTAGCATTTACTATCTGTAGTAGCATTTACTATCAGTAGTATCATGTACTGTCTGTAGTATCATGTTCTATCAGTAGTAGCATGTACCACCTGTAGTAGCATGTACTATCTGTACTTTCATGTACTATCTGTAGTGTCATTTACTATCTGTAGTAACATGTACTATCTGTAGTATCATGTACTGTCTGTAGTATCATGTCCTGTCTGTAGTATAATGTACTATCTGTAGTATAATGTGCTATCTGTAGTATCATGTACTATCTGTAGTAGCTTGTACTGTCTGTAATACCATGTACTGTCTGTAGTAGCATGTACTGTCTATAGTAGCATGTACTATCTGTTTTAGCATGTACGATCTGTAGCATCAAGTAGTGTCTGTAGTATCATGTCCTATCTGTAGTACAATGTACTATCTGTAGTATCATGTACTATATGTGGTAGCATGTACTAACTGTAGTATCATTTACTGTCTGTAGTATCATATACTATATGTAGTATCATTTACTGTCTGTAGTAACATGTACTATCGGTAGTAGCATGTACTATCTGTAGTGTCTTGTACTCTCTGTAGTAGCATGTACTATCTGTAGTATCATGTGCTATCTGTAGTAGCTTGTACTCTCTGTAGTATCATGTACTATCTGTAGTATCATGTACTATCTGTGGTATCATGTACTTTCTGTAGTAGCGTGTACTATCTGTGGTAGCAATGTACTATCTGTAGTGTCTTGTACTATCTGTAGTAGCATGTACTGT
Source organism: Cryptosula pallasiana (assembly GCA_945261195.1). Taxonomy (NCBI): domain Eukaryota; kingdom Metazoa; phylum Bryozoa; class Gymnolaemata; order Cheilostomatida; family Cryptosulidae; genus Cryptosula; species Cryptosula pallasiana. The sequence continues at coordinate 114,014 of CALYOO010000010.1, read as the reverse complement.
CTGTAGTAGCATGTACTATCTTTAGTAGCATGAACTGTCTGTAGTATCATGTACTATCTGTGGTATTATGTACTGTCTGTAGTAACATGTACTATATGTAGTTGCATGTACTATCTGTAGTTTCATGTACTACCTGTAGTATCGTGTACTATCTGTAAAAGCTTGTACTGTTTGTAATAGCGTAAACTGTCTGAAGTCGAATGTACTGTCTGTAGTAGCATTTACTATCTGTAGTAGCATTTACTATCAGTAGTATCATGTACTGTCTGTAGTATCATGTTCTATCAGTAGTAGCATGTACCACCTGTAGTAGCATGTACTATCTGTACTTTCATGTACTATCTGTAGTGTCATTTACTATCTGTAGTAACATGTACTATCTGTAGTATCATGTACTGTCTGTAGTATCATGTCCTGTCTGTAGTATAATGTACTATCTGTAGTATAATGTGCTATCTGTAGTATCATGTACTATCTGTAGTAGCTTGTACTGTCTGTAATACCATGTACTGTCTGTAGTAGCATGTACTGTCTATAGTAGCATGTACTATCTGTTTTAGCATGTACGATCTGTAGCATCAAGTAGTGTCTGTAGTATCATGTCCTATCTGTAGTACAATGTACTATCTGTAGTATCATGTACTATATGTGGTAGCATGTACTAACTGTAGTATCATTTACTGTCTGTAGTATCATATACTATATGTAGTATCATTTACTGTCTGTAGTAACATGTACTATCGGTAGTAGCATGTACTATCTGTAGTGTCTTGTACTCTCTGTAGTAGCATGTACTATCTGTAGTATCATGTGCTATCTGTAGTAGCTTGTACTCTCTGTAGTATCATGTACTATCTGTAGTATCATGTACTATCTGTGGTATCATGTACTTTCTGTAGTAGCGTGTACTATCTGTGGTAGCAATGTACTATCTGTAGTGTCTTGTACTATCTGTAGTAGCATGTACTGTCTGTAGTAGCATGTACTATCTTTAGTAGCATGAACTGTCTGTAGTATCATGTACTATCTGTGGTATTATATACTGTCTGTAGTAACATGTACTATATGTAGTTGCATGTACTATCTGTAGTTTCATGTACTACCTGTAGTATCGTGTACTATCTGTAAAGGCTTGTACTGTTTGTAATAGCGTAAACTGTCTGAAGTCGAATGTACTGTCTGTAGTAGCATTTACTATCTGTAGTAGCATTTACTATCAGTAGTATCATGTACTGTCTGTAGTATCATGTTCTATCTGTAGTAGCATGTACCACCTGTAGTAGCATGTACTATCTGTACTTTCATGTACTATCTGTAGTGTCATGTACTATCTGTAGTAACATGTACTATCTGTAGTATCATGTACTGTCTGTAGTGTCAAGTACTGTCTATAGTAGCATGTACTGTCTGTAGTGTCACGTACTATATGTGGTAGCATTTACTATCTTTAGTAGTATGTACTATCTGTAGTATCATGTACTATTTGTAGTATCATGTACTATCTGTAGTATCATGTATTATCTGTAGTAGCATGTACTATCTGTAGTGTCATGTTCTATCTGTAGTAGCATGTTCTATCTGTAGTATCATGTGCTATCTGTAGTAGCATGTACTATCTGTAGTATCATGTACTATCTGTAGTATCATGTACTATCTGTGGTATCATGTACTTTCCCTAGTAGCGTGTACTATCTGTGGTAGCAATGTACTATCTGTAGTATCTTGTACTATCTGTAGTAGCATGTACTGTCTGTAGTAGCATGTACTATCTTTAGTAGCATGAACTTTCTGTAGTATCATGTACTATCTGTGGTATCATGTACTGTCTGTAGTAACATGTACTATATGTGGTAGCATGTACTACCTGTAGTTTCATGTAATACCTGTAGTATCGTGTACTATCTGTAAAAGCTTGTACTGTTTGTACTAGCGTAAACTGTCTGAAGTCGCATGTACTGTCTGTAGTAGCGTTTACTATCTGTAGTAGCATGTACTATCAGTAGTTTCATGTACTGTCTGTAGTAGCATGTACCACCTGTAGTAGCATGTACTATCTCTAGTAGCATGTACTATCTGTAGTATCAAGTACTATCTGTAGTGTCATGTACTATCTGTAGTAGCATGTACTGTCTGTAGTATCATTTACTGTCTGTAGTAGCATGTACTATCTGTAGTATCATGTACTATCTGTAGTATTATGTACTATCTGTGGTTTCATGTACTTTATGTAGTAGCGTGTACTATCTGTGGTAGCAATGTACTATCTGTAGTATCTTGTACTATCTGTAGTAGCATGTACTGTCTGTAGTAGCATGTACTATATTTAGTAGCATGAACTGTCTGTAGTATCATGTACTGTATGTGGTATCATGTACTGTCCGTAGTAACATGTACTATATGTAGTAGCATGTACTACCTGTAGTTTCATGTACTATCTGTAGTATCTTGTACCATCTGTAGTATCATGTACTATCTGTAGTATCATGTACTATCTGTAGTAGCATGTACTATCTGTAGTAGCATGTACTGTCTGTAGTATCATGTCCTGTCTGTAGTATATTGTACTATCTGTAGTATCATGTACTATCTGTAGTAGCTTGTACTGTCTGTAATATCATGTACTGTCTGTAGTAGCATGTACTGTCTCTAGTAGCATGTACTATCTGTTTTAGCATGTACGATCTGTAGCATCAAGTAGTCTCTGTAGTATCATGTCCTCTCTGTAGTATCATGTACTATCTGTAGTATCATCTACTATCTGTGGTATCATGTACTTTCTCTAGTAGCGTGTAGTATATGTGGTAGCAATGTACTATCTGTAGTATCTTGTACTATCTGTAGTAGCATGTACTGTCTGTAGTAGCATGTACTATCTTTAGTAGCATGAACTGTCTGTAGTATTATGTACTATCTGTGGTATCATGTACTGTCTGTAGTAACATGTACTATATGTAGTAGCATGTACTATCTGTAGTTTCATGTAATACCTGTTGTATCGTGTACTATCTGTAAAAGCTTGTACTGTTTGTAATAGCGTAAACTGTCTGAAGTCGCATGTACTATATGTGGTATCATGTACTATCTGTAGTATCATGTACTGTCTGTAGTATCATTTACTATCTGTAGTAGCATGTACTGTCTGTAGTGTCATGTACTATATGTGGTAGCATTTACTATCTGTAATAGTATGTACTATCTGTAGTATCATGTACTATTTGTAGTATCATGTACTTTCTGTAGTAGTATTTACTATCTGTAGTATCATGTACTATCTGTAGTACCATGTACTATCTGTAGTAGCATGTACTGTCTGTACTAGCATGTACTATCTGTAGTATCATGTACTATCTGTAGTAGCATGTACTATCTGTAGTATCATGTACTATCTGTAGTAGCATGTACTATCTGTAGTATCATGTACCATCTGTAGTGTCATGTACTATGTGTAGTATCATGTACTATCTGTAGTAGCATGTACTATCTGTAGTAGCATGTACTGTCTGTAGTATCATGTCCTGTCTGTAGTATAATGTACTATCTGCAGTATAATGTGCTATCTGTAGTATCATGTACTATCTGTAGTAGCTTGTACTGTCTGTAATACCATGTACTGTCTGTAGTAGCATGTACTGTCTATAGTAGCATGTACTATCTGTTTTAGCATGTACGATCTGTAGCATCAAGTAGTGTCTGTAGTATCATGTCCTATCTGTAGTACAATGTACTATCTGTAGTATCATGCACTATATGTGGTAGCATGTACTAACTGTAGTATCATTTACTGTCTGTAGTATCATATACTATATGTAGTATCATTTACTGTCTGTAGTAACATGTACTATCGGTAGTAGCATGTACTATCTGTAGTGTCTTGTACGCTCTGTAGTAGCATGTACTATCTGTAGTATCATGTGCTATCTGTAGTAGCTTGTACTCTCTGTAGTATCATGTACTGTCTGTAGTATCATGTACTATCTGTGGTATCATGTACTTTCTGTAGTAGCGTGTACTATCTGTGGTAGCAATGTACTATCTGTAGTGTCTTGTACTATCTGTAGTAGCATGTACTGTCTGTAGTAGCATGTACTATCTTTAGTAGCATGAACTGTCTGTAGTATCGTGTACTGTCTGTGGTATTTTGTACTGTCTGTAGTAACATGTACTATATGTAGTTGCATGTACTATCTGTAGTTTCATGTACTACCTGTAGTATCGTGTACTATCTGTAAAAGCTTGTACTGTTTGTAATAGCGTAAACTGTCTGAAGTCGAATGTACTGTCTGTAGTAGCATTTACTATCTGTAGTAGCATTTACTATCAGTAGTATCATGTACTGTCTGTAGTATCATGTTCTATCTGTAGTAGCATGTACCACCTGTAGTAGCATGTACTATCTGTACTTTCATGTACTATCTGTAGTGTCATTTACTATCTGTAGTAACATGTACTATCTGTAGTATCATGTACTGTCTGTAGTATCATGTCCTGTCTGTAGGATAATGTACTATCTGTAGTATAATGTGCTATCTGTAGTATCATGTACTATCTGTAGTAGCTTGTACTGTCTGTATTACCATGTACTGTCTGTAGTAGCATGTACTGTCTATAGTAGCATGTACTATCTGTTTTAGCATGTACGATCTGTAGCATCAAGTAGTGTCTGTAGTATCATGTCCTATCTGTAGTACATTGTACTATCTGTAGTATCATGTACTATATGTGGTAGCATGTACTAACTGTAGTATCATTTACTGTCTGTAGTATCATATACTATATGTAGTATCATTTACTGTCTGTAGTAACATGTACTATCGGTAGTAGCATGTACTATCTGTAGTGTCTTGTACTCTCTGTAGTAGCATGTACTATCTGTAGTATCATGTGCTATCTGTAGTAGCTTGTACTCTCTGTAGTATCATGTACTATCTGTAGTATCATGTACTATCTGTGGTATCATGTACTTTCTGTAGTAGCGTGTACTATCTGTGGTAGCAATGTACTATCTGTAGTGTCTTGTACTATCTGTAGTAGCATGTACTGTCTGTAGTAGCATGTACTATCTTTAGTAGCATGAACTGTCTGTAGTATCATGTACTATCTGTGGTATTATATACTGTCTGTAGTAACATGTACTATATGTAGTTGCATGTACTATCTGTAGTTTCATGTACTACCTGTAGTATCGTGTACTATCTGTAAAGGCTTGTACTGTTTGTAATAGCGTAAACTGTCTGAAGTCGAATGTACTGTCTGTAGTAGCATTTACTATCTGTAGTAGCATTTACTATCAGTAGTATCATGTACTGTCTGTAGTATCATGTTCTATCTGTAGTAGCATGTACCACCTGTAGTAGCATGTACTATCTGTACTTTCATGTACTATCTGTAGTGTCATGTACTATCTGTAGTAACATGTACTATCTGTAGTATCATGTACTGTCTGTAGTGTCAAGTACTGTCTATAGTAGCATGTACTGTCTGTAGTGTCATGTACTATATGTGGTAGCATTTACTATCTTTAGTAGTATGTACTATCTGTAGTATCATGTACTATTTGTAGTATCATGTACTATCTGTAGTATCATGTACTATCTGTAGTAGCATGTACTATCTGTAGTGTCATGTTCTATCTGTAGTAGCATGTTCTATCTGTAGTATCATGTGCTATCTGTAGTAGCATGTACTATCTGTAGTTTATGTACTATCTGTAGTATCATGTACTATCTGTGGTATCATGTACTTTCTCTAGTAGCGTGTACTCTCTGTGGTAGCAATGTACTATCTGTAGTATCTTGTACTATCTGTAGTAGCATGTACTGTCTGTAGTAGCATGTACTATATTTAGTAGCATGAACTGTCTGTAGTATCATGTACTGTATGTGGTATCATGTACTGTCTGTAGTAACATGTACTATATGTAGTAGCATGTACTACCTGTAGTTTCATGTACTACCTGTAGTATCGTGTACTATCTGTAAAAGCTTGTACCGTTTGTAATAGCGTAAACTGTCTGAAGTCGCATGTACTGTTTGTAGTAGCATTTACTATCTGTAGTAGCATGTACTATCAGTCGTATCATGTACTGTCTGTAGTATCATGTACTATCTGTAGTAGCATGTACCACCTGTAGTAGCATGTACTATCTGTAGTATCATGTACCATCTGTAGTGTCATGTACTATCTGTAGTAGCACGTACTATCTGTAGTATCATTTATTGTTTGTAGTATCATGTACTATCTGTAGTAGCATGTACTATCTGTAGTAGCATGTACTATCTGTAGTAACATGTACTATCTGTAGTATCATGTACTGTCTGTAGTGTCAAGTACTGTCTGTAGTAGCATGTACTGTCTGTAGTGTCATGTACTATATGTGGTAGCATTTACTATCTTTAGTAGTATGTACTATCTGTAGTATCATGTACTATTTGTAGTATCATGTACTATCTGTAGTAACATGTACTATCTGTTGTATCATGTACTTTCTGTAGTATCGTGTACTATCTGCCGTATCATGTACTATCTGTAGTATCATGTACTGTCTGTAGTATCATGTACTGTCTGTAGTATCATGTACTATCTGTAGTATCATGTACTATCTGTAGTATCTTGTACTATATGTAGTAGCGTGTACTGTCTGTAGTAGCATGTACTATCTGTAGTATCATGTACTATTTGTAGTAGCATGTACTGTCTGTAGTATCATGTACTGTCTGTAGTAGCATGTACTGTCTCTAGTATCATGTACTATCTGTAGTAGCATGTACTATCTGTAGTAGCATGTACTATCTGTAGTATCATGTACCATCTGTAGTATCATGTACTATCTCTAGTATCTTGTACTATCTGTAGTAGCATGTACTATCTGTAGTAGCATGTACTGTCTGTAGTATCATATCCTGTCTGTAGTATAATGTACTATCTTTAGTATCATGTACTATCTGTAGTAGCTTGTACTGTCTGTAATAACATGTACTGTCTGTAGTAGCATGTACTGTCTATAGTAGCATGTACTATCTGTTTTAGCATGTACGATCTGTAACGTCAAGTAGTGTCTGTAGTATCATGTCCTATCTGTAGTATAATGTACTATCTGTAGTATCATATACTATCTGTAGTATCATGTCCTGTCTGTAGTATAATGTACTATCTGTAGTATAATGTGCTATCTGTAGTATCATGTACTATCTGTAGTAGCATGTACTATCTGTAGTAGTATATACTATCTGTAGTATCATGTACTATCTGTAGTACCATGTACTATCTGTAGTAGCATGTACTGTCTGTACTAGCATGTACTATCTGTAGTATCATGTACTATCTGTAGTAGCATGTACTATCTGTAGTATCATGTACTGTCTGTAGTAGCATGTACTATCTGTAGTATCATGTACCATCTGTAGTATCATGTACTATGTGTAGTATCATGTACTATCTGTAGTAGCATGTACTATCTGTAGTAGCATGTACTGTCTGTAGTATCATGTCCTGTCTGTAGTATAATGTACTATCTGTAGTATCATATACTATCTGTAGTAGCATGTACTATCTGTAGTGTCATTATCTATCTGTAGTAGCATGTTCTATCTGTAGTATCATGTGCTATCTGTAGTAGCATGTAATATCTGTAGTATCATGTACTATCTGTAGTATCATGTACTATCTGTGGAATCATGTACTTTCTCTAGTAGCGTGTACTATCTGTGGTAGCAATGTACTATCTGTAGTATCTTGTACTATCTGTAGTAGCGTGTACTGTCTGTAGTAGCATGTACTATCTTTAGTAGCATGAACTGTTTGTAGTATCATGTACTATCTGTGGTATCATGTACTGTCTGTAGAAACATGTACTATATGTAGTAGCATGTAATATCTGTAGTTTCATGTAATACCTGTAGTATCGTGTACTATCTGTAAAAGCTTTTACTGTTTGTAATAGCGTAAACTGTCTGAAGTCGCATGCACTGTCTGTAGTAGCGTTTGCTACCTGTAGTAGCATGTACTATCAGTAGTATCATGTACTGTCTGTAGTATCATGTACTATCTGTAGTAGCATGTACCACCGGTAGTAGCATGTACTATCTGTAGTAGCATGTACTATCTGTAGTATCATGTACTATCTGTAGTGTCATGTACTATCTGTAGTAGCATGTACTATCTGTAGTATCATTTACTGTCTGTAGTATCATGTAATATCTTTAGTAGGATGTACTATTTGTAGTAGCATGTACTGTCTGTAGTAGCATGTACTATCTGTAGTAACATAAACTATCTGTAGTATCATGGACTGTCTGTAGTATCATTTACTATCTGTAGTAGCATGTACTGTCTGTAGTGTCATGTACTATATGTGGTAGCATTTACTATCTGTAGTAGTTCGTACTATCTGTAGTATCATGTCCTATTTGTAGTATCATATACTATCTGTAGTATCATGTACTATCTGTAGTATCATGTACTTTCTGTAGTATCGTGTACTATCTGCCGTATCATGTACTATCTGTAGTATTATGTACTGTCTGTAGTATCATTTACTGTCTGTAGTATCATGTACTGTCTGTAGTATCATGTACTATCTGTAGTCGCTGGTACTATCTGCCGTATCATGTACTATCTGTAGCATCATGTACTGTCTGTAGTATCTTGTACTGTCTGTAGTATCATGTACTATCTGTAGTATCATGTACTATCTGTAGTATCTTGTACTATCTGTAGTAGCATGTACTGTCTGTAGTAGCATGTACTATCTGTAGTATCATGTACTATTTGTAGTAGCATGTACTGTCTGTAGTATCATGTACTGTCTGTAGTAGCTTGTACTGTCTGTGGTAGCATGTGTTGTCTGTAGTAGCATGTACTCTCTGTAGTATCATGTACTATCTGTAGTTGCATGTACTGTCTGTAGTAGTATTTACTATCTGTAGTATCATGTACTATCTGTAGTACCATGTACTATCTGTAGTAGCATGTACTGTCTGTACTAGCATGTACTATCTGTAGTATCATGTACTATCTGTAGTAGCATGTACTATCTGTAGTACCATGTACTATCTGTAGTGGCATGTACTATCTGTAGTATCATGTACCATCTGTAGTATCATGTACTATCTGTAGTATCATGTACTATCTGTAGTAGCATGTACTATCTGTAGTAGCATGTACTGTCTGTAGTATCATGTCCTGTCTGTAGTATAATGTACTATCTGTAGTATAATGTGCTATCTGTAGTATCATGTACTATCTGTAGTAGCTTGTACTGTCTGTAATACAATGTACTGTCTGTAGTAGCATGTACTGTATATAGTAGCATGAACTATCTGTTTTAGCATGTACGATCTGTAGCATCAAGTAGTGTCTGTAGTATCATGTCCTATCTGTAGTACATTGTACTATCTGTAGTATCATGTACTATATGTGGTAGCATGTACTAACTGTAGTATCATTTACTGTCTGTAGTATCATATACTATATGTAGTATCATGGACTGTCTGTAGTAACATGTACTATCGGTAGTAGCATGTACTATCTGTAGTGTCTTGCACTCTCTGTAGTAGCATGTACTATCTGTAGTATCATGTGCTATCTGTAGTAGCTTGTACTATCTGTAGTATCATGTACTATCTGTAGTATCATGTACTATCTGTGGTATCATGTACTTTCTGTAGTAGCGTGTACTATCTGTGGTAGCAATGTACTATCTGTAGTGTCTTGTACTATCTGTAGTAGCATGTACTGTCTGTAGTAGCATGTACTATCTTTAGTAGCATGAACTGTCTGTAGTATCATGTACTATCTGTGGTATTATGTACTGTCTGTAGTAACATGTACTATATGTAGTTGCATGTACTATCTGTAGTTTCATGTACTACCTGTAGTATCGTGTACTATCTGTAAAAGCTTGTACCGTTTGTAATAGCGTAAACTGTCTGAAGTCGAATGTACTGTCTGTAGTAGCATTTACTATCTGTAGTAGCATATACTATCAGTAGTATCATGTACTGTCTGTAGTATCATGTACTATCTGTAGTAGCATGTACCACCTGTAGTAGCATGTACTATCTGTACTTTCATGTACTATCTGTAGTGTCATTTACTATCTGTAGTAACATGTACTATCTGTAGTATCATGTACTGTCTGTAGTGTCAAGTACTGTCTGTAGTAGCATGTACTGTCTGTAGTGTCATGTACTATATCTGGTAGCATTTACTATCTTTAGTAGTATGTACTATCTGTAGTATCATGTACTATTTGTAGTATCATGTTCTATCTGTAGCATCATGTACTATCTGTAGTATCATGTACTTTCTGTAGTATCGTGTACTATCTGCCGTATCATGTACTATCTGTAGTATCATGTACCGTCTGTAGTATCATGTACTGTCTGTAGTATCATGTACTATCTGTAGTATCATGTACTATCTGTAGTATCTTTCACTATCTGTAGTAGCATGTATTGTCTGTAGTAGCATGTACTATCTGTAGTATCATGTACTATTTGTAGTAGCATGTACTGTCTGTAGTATCATGTACTGTCTGTAGTCGCTTGTACTGTCTGTGGTAGCTTGTGTTGTCTGTAGTAGCATGTACTCTCTGTAGTCTTATGTACTATCTGTTGTTGCATGTACTGTCTGTAGTAGTATTTACTATCTGTAGTATCATGTACTATCTGTAGTAGCATGTCCTATCTGTAGTAGCATGTACTGTCTGTACTAGCATGTACTATCTGTAGTATCATGTACTATCTGTAGTAGCATGTACTATCTGTAGTATCATGTACTATCTGTAGTAGCATGTACTATCTGTAGTATCATGTACCATCTGTAGTATCATGTACTATCTGTAGTATCATGTAGTATCTGTAGTAGCAAGTACTATCTGTAGTAGCATGTACTGTCTGTAGTATCATGTCCTGTCTGTAGTATAATGTACTATCTGTAGTATCATGTACTATCTGTAGTAGCTTGTACTGTCTGTAATACCATGTACTGTCTGTAGTAGCATGTACTGTCTATAGTAGCATTAACTATCTGTTTTAGCATGTACGATCTGTAGCATCAAGTAGTGTCTGTAGTATCATGTCCTATCTGTAGTACAATGTACTATCTGTAGTATCATGTACTATATGTGGTAGCATGTACTAACTGTAGTATCATTTACTGTCTGTAGTATCATATACTATTTGTAGTAGCATGTACTGTTTGTAGTAACATGTACTATCGGTAGTAGCATGTACTATCTGTAGTGTGTTGTACTCTCTGTAGCAGCATGTACTATCTGTAGTTTCATGTGCTAACTGTAGTAGCTTGTACTATCTGTAGTATCATGTACTATCTGTGGTATCATGTACTTTCTGTAGTAGCGTGTACTTTCTGTGGTAGCAATGTACTATCTGTAGTGTCTTGTACTATCTGTAGTAGCATGTACTGTCTGTAGTAGCATGTACTATCTTTAGTAGCATGAACTGTCTGTAGTATCATGTACTATCTGTGGTATTATGTACTGTCTGTAGTAACATGTACTATATGTAGTAGCATGTACTATCTGTAGTTTCATGTACTACCTGTAGTATCGTGTACTATCTGTAAAAGCTTGTACTGTTTGTAATAGCGTAAACTGTCTGAAGTCGAATGTACTGTCTGTAGTAGCATTTACTATCTTTAGTAGCATATACTATCAGTAGTATCATGTATTGTCTGCAGTATCATGTACTATCTGTAGTAGCATGTACCACCTGTAGTAGCATGTACTATCTGTAGTAGCATGTACTATCTGTAGTAACATGTACTATCTGTAGTGTCATGTACTATCTGTAGTAGCATGTACTATCTGTAGTATCATTTACTGTCTGTAGTATCATGTACTATCTTTAGTAGCATGTACTATTTGTAGTAGCATGTACTGTCTGTAGTCGCATGTACTATCTGTAGTAGCAAGTACCACCTGTAGTATCATGTACTATCTGTAGTATCATTTACTATCTGTAGTATCGTGTACTGTCTGTAGGATCGTGTATTGTCTGTAGTATCATGTACTTTCTGTTGTGTCATGTACTGTCTGTAGTAGCATGTACTATCTGTAGTAGCATGTACTATCTGTAGTAGCATGTACTATCTGTAGTAGCATGTACTCTCTGTAGTAGCATGTACTGTCTGTACTAGCATGTACTATCTGTAGTATCATGTACTATCTGTAGTAGCATGTACTATCTGTAGTATCATGTACTATCTGTAGTAGCATGTACTGTTTGTAGTATCATGTACTATCTGTAGTAGCATGTACTATCTGTAGTATCATGTACTATCTGTAGTAGCATGTACTGACTGTAGTATCATGTACCATCTGTAGTATCATGTATTATCTGTAGTATCATGTACTATCTGTAGTAGCATGTACTATCTGTAGTAGCATGTACTGTCTGTAGTATCATGTCCTGTCTGTAGTATAATGTACTATCTGTAGTATCATGTACTATCTGTAGTAGCTTGTACTGTCTGTAATAACATGTACTGTCTGTAGTAGCATGTACTGTCTATAGTAGCATGTACTATCTGTTTTAGCATGTACGATCTGTAGTATCAAGTAGTGTCTGTAGTATCATGTCATATCTGTAGTATAATGTACTATCTGTAGTATCATATACTATCTGTAGTAGCATGTACTATCTGTAGTGTCATGTTCTATCTGTAGTAGCATATTCTATCTGTAGTATCATGTGCTATCTGTAGGAGCATGTACTATCTGTAGTATCATGTACTATCTGTAGTATCATGTACTCTCCGTGGTATCATGTACTTTCTCTAGTAGCGTGTACTATCTTTAGTAGCATGAACTGTCTGTAGTATCATGTACTATCTGTGGTATCATGTACTATCTGTAGTAACATGTACTATATGTAGTAGCATGTACTACCTGTAGTTTCATGTAATACCTGTAGTATCGTGTACTATCTGTAAAAGCTTGTACTGTTTGTAATAGCGTAAACTGTCTGAAGTCGCATGTACTGTCTGTAGTAGCGTTTACTATCTGTAGTAGCATGTACTATCAGTAGTATCATGTACTGTCTGTAGTATCATGTACTATCTGTAGTAGCATGTACCACCTGTAGTAGCATGTACTATCTGTAGTAGCATGTACTATCTGTAGTATCATGTACTATCTGTAGTGTCATGTACTATCTGTAGTAGCATGTACTATCTGTAGTATCATTTACTGTCTGTAGTATCATGTACTATCTGTAGTAGCATGTACTATCTGTAGTAACATGTACTATCTGTAGTATCATGTACTGTCTGTAGTGTCAAGTACTGTCTGTAGTAGCATGTACTGTCTGTAGTGTCATGTACTATATGTGGTAGCATTTACTATCTTTAGTAGTATGTACTATCTGTAGTATCGTGTACTATTTGTAGTATCATGTACTATCTGTAGTAACATGTACTATCTGTTGTATCATGTACTTTCTGTAGTATTGTGTACTATCTGCCGTATCATGTACTATCTGTAGTATCATGTACTGTCTGTAGTATCATGTACTGTCTGTAGTATCATGTACTATCTGTAGTATCATGTACTATCTGTAGTATCTTGTACTATCTGTAGTAGCATGTACTGTCTGTAGTAGCATGTACTGTCTGTAGTATCATGTACTATTTGTAGTAGCATGTACTGTCTGTAGTATCGTGTACTGTTTGTAGTAGCATGTACTGTCTGTAGTATCATGGACTATCTGTAGTAGCGTGTACTATCTGTAGTAGCATGTACTATCTGTAGTATCATGTACCATCTGTAGTATCATGTACTATCTCTAGTATCATGTACTATCTGTAGTAGCATGTACTATCTGTAGTAGCATGTACTGTCTGTAGTATCATGTCCTGTCTGTAGTATAATGTACTATCTTTAGTATCATGTACTATCTGTAGTAGCTTGTACTGTCTGTAATAACATGTACTGTCTGTAGTAGCATGTACTGTCTATAGTAGCATGTACTATCTGTTTTAGCATGTACGATCTGTAGCATCAAGTAGTGTCTGTAGTATCATGTCCTATCTGTAGTATAATGTACTATCTGTAGTATCATATACTATCTGTAGTAGCATGTACTATCTGTAGTATCATTATCTATCTGTAGTAGCATGTTCTATCTGTAGTATCATGTGCTCTCTGTAGTAGCATGTAATATCTGTAGTATCATGTACTATCTGTAGTGTCATGTACTATCTGTGGAATCATGTACTTTCTCTAGTAGCGTGTACTATCTGTGGTAGCAATGTACTATCTGTAGTATCTTGTACTATCTGTAGTAGCGTGTACTGTCTGTAGTAGCATGTACTATCTTTAGTAACATGAACTCTTTGTAGTATCATGTACTATCTGTGGTATCATGTGCTGTCTGTAGAAACATGTACTATATGTAGTAGCATGTACTATCTGTAGTTTCATGTAATACCTGTAGTATCGTGTACTATCTGTAAAAGCTTGTACTGTTTGTAATAGCGTAAACTGTCTGAAGTCGCATGTACTGTCTGTAGTAGCGTTTACTACCTGTAGTAGCATGTACTATCAGTAGTATCATGTACTGTCTGTAGTATCATGTACTATCTGTAGTAGCATGTACCACCGGTAGTAGCATGTACTATCTGTAGTAGCATGTACTATCTGTAGTATCATGTACTATCTGTAGTGTCATGTACTATCTGTACTAGCATGTACTATCTGTAGTATCATTTACTGTCTGTAGTATCATGTAATATCTTTAGTAGGATGTACTATTTGTAGTAGCATGTACTGTCTGTAGTAGCATGTACTATCTGTAGTAACATGTACTATCTGTAGTATCATGGACTGTCTGTAGTATCATTTACTATCTGTAGTAGCATGTACTGTCTGTAGTGTCATGTACTATATGTGGTAGCATTTACTATCTGTAGTAGTTCGTACTATCTGTAGTATCATGTCCTATTTGTAGTATCATGTACTATCTGTAGTATCATGTACTATCTGTAGTATCATGTACTTTCTGTAGTATCGTGTACTATCTGCCGTATCATGTACTATCTGTAGTATCATATACTGTCTGTAGTATCATTTACTGTCTGTAGTATCATGTACTGTCTGTAGTATCATGTACTATCTGTAGTCGCTGGTACTATCTGCCGTATCATGTACTATCTATAGTATCATGTACTGTCTGTAGTATCTTGTACTGTCTGTAGTATCATGTACTATCTGTGGTATCATGTACTATCTGTAGTATCTTGTACTATCTGTAGTAGCATGTACTGTCTGTAGTAGCATGTACTATCTGTAGTATCATGTACTATTTGTAGTAGCATGTACTGTCTGTAGTATCATGTACTGTCTGTAGTAGCTTGTACTGTCTGTGGTAGCATGTGTTGTCTGTAGTAGCATGTACTCTCTGTAGTATCATGTACTATCTGTAGTTGCATGTACTGTCTGTAGTAGTATTTACTATCTGTAGTATCATGTACTATCTGTAGTACCATGTACTATCTGTAGTAGCATGTACTGTCTGTACTAGCATGTACTATCTGTAGTATCATGTACTATCTGTAGTAGCATGTACTATCTGTAGTACCATGTACTATCTGTAGTAGCATGTACTATCTGTAGTATCATGTACCATCTGTAGTATCATGTACTATCTGTAGTATCATGTACTATCTGTAGTAGCATGTACTATCTGTAGTAGCATGTACTGTCTGTAGTATCATGTCCTGTCTGTAGTATAATGTACTTTCTGTAGTATAATGTGCTATCTGTAGTATCATGTACTATCTGTAGTAGCTTGTACTGTCTGTAATACAATGTACTGTCTGTAGTAGCATGTACTGTATATAGTAGCATGTACTATCTGTTTTAGCATGTACGATCTGTAGCATCAAGTAGTGTCTGTAGTATCATGTCCTATCTGTAGTACAATGTACTCTCTGTAGTATCATGTACTATATGTGGTAGCATGTACTAACTGTAGTATCATTTACTGTCTGTAGTATCATATACTATATGTAGTATCATGGACTGTCTGTAGTAACATGTTCTATCGGTAGTAGCATGTACTATCTGTAGTGTCTTGTACTCTCTGTAGTAGCATGTACTATCTGTAGTATCATGTACTATTTGTAGTAGCATGTTCTGTCTGTAGTATCATGTACTGTCTGGAGTAGCTTGTACTGTCTGTGGTAGCATGTGTTGTCTGTAGTAGCATGTACTCTCTGTAGTATCATGTACTATCTGTAGTTGCATGTACTGTCTGTAGTAGTATTTACTATCTGTAGTATCATGTACTATCTGTAGTACCATGTACTATCTGTAGTAGCATGTACTGTCTGTACTAGCATGTACTATCTGTAGTATCATGTACTATCTGTAGTAGCATGTACTATCTGTAGTACCATGTACTATCTGTAGTAGCATGTACTATCTGTAGTATCATGTACCATCTGTAGTATCATGTACTATCTGTAGTAACATGTACTATCGGTAGTAGCATGTACTATCTGTAGTGTCTTGTACTCTCTGTAGTAGCATGTACTATCTGTAGTATCATGTGCTATCTGTAGTAGCTTGTACTCTCTGTAGTATCATGTACTATCTGTAGTATCATGTACTATCTGTGGTATCATGTACTTTCTGTAGTAGCGTGTACTATCTGTGGTAGCAATGTACTATCTGTAGTGTCTTGTACTATCTGTAGTAGCATGTACTGTCTGTAGTAGCATGTACTATCTTTAGTAGCATGAACTGTCTGTAGTATCATGTACTATCTGTGGTATTATATACTGTCTGTAGTAACATGTACTATATGTAGTTGCATGTACTATCTGTAGTTTCATGTACTACCTGTAGTATCGTGTACTATCTGTAAAGGCTTGTACTGTTTGTAATAGCGTAAACTGTCTGAAGTCGAATGTACTGTCTGTAGTAGCATTTACTATCTGTAGTAGCATTTACTATCAGTAGTATCATGTACTGTCTGTAGTATCATGTTCTATCTGTAGTAGCATGTACCACCTGTAGTAGCATGTACTATCTGTACTTTCATGTACTATCTGTAGTGTCATGTACTATCTGTAGTAACATGTACTATCTGTAGTATCATGTACTGTCTGTAGTGTCAAGTACTGTCTGTAGTAGCATGTACTATCTGTAGTAGCATGTACTATCTGTAGTAACATGTACTATCTGTAGTATCATGTACTGTCTGTAGTGTCAAGTACTGTCTGTAGTAGCATGTACTGTCTGTAGTGTCATGTACTATATGTGGTAGCATTTACTATCTTTAGTAGTATGTACTATCTGTAGTATCATGTACTATTTGTAGTATCATGTTCTATCTGTAGTATCATGTACTATCTGTAGTATCATGTACTTTCTGTAGTATCGTGTACTATCTGCCGTATCATGTACTATCTGTAGTATCATGTACCGTCTGTAGTATCATGTACTGTCTGTAGTATCATGTACTATCTGTAGTATCATGTACTATCTGTAGTATCTTGTACTATCGGTAGTAGCATGTATTGTCTGTAGTAGCATGTACTATCTGTAGTATCATGTACTATCTGTGGAATCATGTACTTTCTCTAGTAGCGTGTACTATCTGTGGTAGCAATGTACTATCTGTAGTATCTTGTACTATCTGTCGTAGCGTGTACTGTCTGTAGTAGCATGTACTATTTTTAGTAGCATGAACTGTTTGTAGTATCATGTACTATCTGTGGTGTCATGTACTGTCTGTAGAATCATGTACTATATGTAGTAGCATGTACTATCTGTAGTTTCATGTAATACCTGTAGTATCGTGTACTATCTGTAAAAGCTTGTACTGTTTGTAATAGCGTAAACTGTCTGAAGTCGCATGTACTGTCTGTAGTAGCGTTTACTACCTGTAGTAGCATGTACTATCAGTAGTATCATGCACTGTCTGTAGTATCATGTACTATCTGTAGTAGCATGTACCACCTGTAGTAGCATGTACTATCTGTAGTATCATGTAATATCTTTAGTAGGATGTACTATTTGTAGTAGCATGTACTGTCTGTAGTAGCATGTACAATCTGTAGTAACATGTACTATCTGTAGTATCATGGACTGTCTGTAGTATCATTTACTATCTGTAGTAGCATGTACTGTCTGTAGTGTCATGTACTATATGTGGTAGCATTTACTATCTGTAGTAGTTCGTACTATCTGTAGTATCATGTCCTATTTGTAGTATCATGTACTATCTGTAGTATCATGTACTATCTGTAGTATCATGTACTTTCTGTAGTATCGTGTACTATCTGCCGTATCATGTACTATCTGTAGTATCATGTACTGTCTGTAGTATCATTTACTGTCTGTAGTGACATGTACTGTCTGTAGTATCATGTACTATCTGTAGTCGCTGGTACTATCTGCCGTATCATGTACTATCTGTAGTATCATGTACTGTCTGTAGTATCTCGTACTGTCTGTAGTATTATGTACTATCTGTAGTATCATGTACTATCTGTAGTATCTTGTACTATCTGTAGTAGCATGTACTGTCTGTAGTAGCATGTACTGTCTGTAGTATCATGTACTATTTGTAGTAGCATGTACTGTCTGTAGTATCATGTACTGTCTGTAGTAGCTTGTACTGTCTGTGGTAGCATGTGTTGTCTGTAGTAGCATGTACTCTCTGTAGTATCATGTACTATCTGTAGTTGCATGTACTGTCTGTAGTAGTATTTGCTATCTGTAGTATCATGTACTATCTGTAGTACCATGTACTATCTGTAGTAGCATGTACTGTCTGTACTAGCATGTACTATCTGTAGTATCATGTACTATCTGTAGTAGCATGTACTATCTGTAGTATCATGTACTATCTGTAGTAGCATGTACTATCTGTAGTATCATGTACCATCTGTAGTATCATGTACTATCTGTAGTATCATGTACTATCTGTAGTAGCATGTACTATCTGTAGTAGCATGTACTGTCTGTAGTATCATGTCCTGTCTGTAGTATAATGTACTATCTGTAGTATAATGTGCTATCTGTAGTATCATGTACTATCTGTAGTAGCTTGTACTGTCTGTAATACCATGTACTGTCTGTAGTAGCATGTACTGTATATAGTAGCATGTACTATCTGTTTTAGCATGTACGATCTGTAGCATCAAGTAGTGTCTGTAGTATCATGTCCTATCTGTAGTACAATGTACTATCTGTAGTATCATGTACTATATGTGGTAGCATGTACTAACTGTAGTATCATTTACTGTCTGTAGTATCATTTACTATATGTAGTATCATGGACTGTCCGTAGTAACATGTACTATCGGTAGTAGCATGTACTATCTGTAGTGTCTTGTACTCTCTGTAGTAGCATGTACTATCTGTAGTATCATGTGCTATCCGTAGTAGCTTGTACTATCTGTAGTATCATGTACTATCTGTAGTATCATGTACTATCTGTGGTATCATGTACTTTCTGTAGTAGCGTGTACTATCTGTGGTAGCAATGTACTATCTGTAGTGTCTTGTACTATCTGTAGTAGCATGTACTGTCTGTAGTAGCATGTACTATCTTTAGTAGCATGAACTGTCTGTAGTATCATGTACTATCTGTGGTATTATGTACTGTCTGTAGTAACATGTACTATATGTAGTTGCATGTACTATCTGTAGTTTCATGTACTACCTGTAGTATCGTGTACTATCTGTAAAAGCTTGTACCGTTTGTAATAGCGTAAACTGTCTGAAGTCGAATGTACTGTCTGTAGTAGCATTTACTATCTGTAGTAGCATATACTATCAGTAGTATCATGTACTGTCTGTAGTATCATGTACTATCTGTAGTAGCATGTACCACCTGTAGTAGCATGTACTATCTGTACGTTCATGTACTATCTGTAGTGTCATGTACTATCTGTAGTAACATGTACTATCTGTAGTATCATGTACTGTCTGTAGTGTCAAGTACTGTCTGTAGTAGCATGTACTGTCTGTAGTGTCATGTACTATATGTGGTAGCATTTACTATCTTTAGTAGTGTGTACTATCTGTAGTATCATGTACTATTTGTAGTATCATGTTCTATCTGTAGTATCATGTACTATCTGTAGTATCATGTACTTTCTGTAGTATTGTGTACTATCTGCCGTATCATGTACTATCTGTAGTATCATGTACCGTCTGTAGTATCATGTACTGTCTGTAGTATCATGTACTATCTGTAGTATCATATACTATCTGTAGTATCTTGTACTATCGGTAGTAGCATGTATTGTCTGTAGTAGCATGTACTATCTGTAGTATCATGTACTATTTGTAGTAGCATGTACTGTCTGTAGTATCATGTACTGTCTGTAGTAGCTTGTACTGTCTGTGGTAGCTTGTGTTGTCTGTAGTAGCATGTACTCTCTGTAGTATCATGTACTATCTGTTGTTGCATGTACTGTCTGTAGTAGTATTTACTATCTGTAGTATCATGTACTATCTGTAGTAGCATGTCCTATCTGTAGTAGCATGTACTGTCTGTACTAGCATGTCCTATCTGTAGTAGCATGTACTGTCTGTACTAGCATGTACTATCTGTAGTATCATGTACTATCTGTAGTATCATGTACTATCTGTAGTATCATGTACTATCTGTAGTAGCATGTACTATCTGTAGTAGCATGTACTGTCTGTAGTATCATGTCCTGTCTGTAGTATAATGTACTATCTGTAGTATCATGTACTATCTGTAGTAGCTTGTACTGTCTGTAATACCATGTACTGTCTGTAGCAGCATGTACTGTCTATAGTAGCATTAACTATCTGTTTTAGCATGTACGATCTGTAGCATCAAGTAGTGTCTGTAGTATCATGTCCTATCTGTAGTACAATGTACTATCTGTAGTATCATGTACTATATATGGTAGCATGTACTAACTGTAGTATCATTTACTGTCTGTAGTATCATATACTCTATGTAGTAGCATGTACTGTTTGTAGTAACATGTACTATCGGTAGTAGCATGTACTATCTGTAGTGTCTTGTACTCTCTGTAGCAGCATGTACTATCTGTAGTTTCATGTGCTATCTGTAGTAGCTTGTACTATCTGTAGTATCATGTACTATCTGTGGTATCATGTACTTTCTGTAGTAGCGTGTACTATCTGTGGTAGCAATGTACTATCTGTAGTGTCTTGTACTATCTGTAGGAGCATGTACTGTCTGTAGTAGCATGTACTATCTTTAGTAGCATGAACTGTCTGTAGTATCATGTACTATCTGTGGTATTATGTACTGTCTGTAGTAACATGTTCTATATGTAGTAGCATGTACTATCTGTAGTTTCATGTACTACCTGTAGTATCGTGTACTATCTGTAAAAGCTTGTACTGTTTGTAATAGCGTAAACTGTCTGAAGTCGCATGTACTGTCTGTAGTAGCATTTACTATCTGTAGTAGCATATACTATCAGTAGTATCATGTATTGTCTGCAGTATCATGTACTATCTGTAGTAGCATGTACCACCTGTAGTAGCATGTACTATCTGTAGTAGCATGTACTATCTGTAGTAACATGTACTATCTGTAGTGTCATGTACTATCTGTAGTAGCATGTACTATCTGTAGTATCATTTACTGTCTGTAGTATCATGTACTATCTTTAGTAGCATGTACTATTTGTAGTAGCATGTACTGTCTGTAGTCGCATGTACTATCTGTAGTAGCAAGTACCACCTGTAGTATCATGTACTATCTGTAGTATCATGTACTATCTGTAGTATCGTGTACTGTCTGTAGGATCGTGTATTGTCTGTAGTATCATGTACTTTCTGTAGTGTCATGTACTGTCTGTAGTAGCATGTACTATCTGTAGTAGCATGTACTATCTGTAGTAGCATGTACTATTTGTAGTATCTTGTACTATCTGTAGTAGCATGTACTGTCTGTAGTAGCATGTACTATCTGTAGTAGCATGCACTATCTTTAGTATCATGTACTATCTGTAGTAGCATTGTTATTGTGGGAAATACCCTTCATAACTTTAGCCGGGAATCTTAAGTCTATGGATGTCTTATGCGAATAGAGTAAATATGTTCAGTTTTGAATATGGTAATACAATGAGAGAGAGAGATGTGAGTTAGAGTGGTGTGTATTGGTTGAG
The DNA here is from genome assembly GCA_945261195.1 of Cryptosula pallasiana. Taxonomy (NCBI): domain Eukaryota; kingdom Metazoa; phylum Bryozoa; class Gymnolaemata; order Cheilostomatida; family Cryptosulidae; genus Cryptosula; species Cryptosula pallasiana. The sequence continues at coordinate 91,856 of CALYOO010000010.1, read as the reverse complement.
GTTGTCAAAAAGATTGTATACTAGATGTTATTAATTACACAGATATTACAATGGATATAAGTAAAAGATGCTATAAAGTCTTAAGACACCTGACCTAGACTGCAATCGCTCAGTCCAATCCTCATACGTTTTTGATGTTGTTCGGTTGCGGAAATAGGATGACTGTATGTCAAGCCTTTGTATTTATACTAAAGTTAGTGTGTGGTACGTATTGACGCATGTGTGCTAATTTGGGAACAGCCTGAGGTCCCGTGTTACATCGCGTCCTTCACTACATTTGTGTATTTTTATTACTTTCTTTTAGGATCCCTGGAGTACATCTTATTATGTTGAAGTCGCGGCGGATTATTGTTACACATGGCTGTTTGCCAGATTAATCCTTGGAGCTTAGTGGTGAGAAACTGTTACACAACTCTGCAGAAGATCCTGTTTGCCAGCGTAATCTCTAGAGCTTAGTGGTGAGGTGTTGTTACACAAGGCTGTCAAGATCCTGGTTGCCAGCTCATTGTCTTGAGATTGGTGGTGACTTCGATCCTCTCCTGTTATGGCATATTACTTGGTAGATATGATTTATGGAGTCTGGAGCTTTTCTTGCCGATGTACCTTGTGATAAATTCAACGTTAGCTGCTGACTTACTTGTACTTATAACAGCATGTACTGTCTGTAGTAGCTCGCACTATCTGTAGTATCATGTACTATCTGTAGTAGCATGTACTGTCTGTAGTTTCATGTACTGTCTGTACTAGCTTGTACTGTCTGTGGTAGCATGTGTTGTCTGTAGTAGCATGTACTTTCTGTAGTATCATGTACTATCTGTAGTTGCATGTACTGTCTGTAGTAGCATTTACTATCTGTAGTGTCTTGTACTATCTGTAGTAGCATGTACTGTCTGTAGTAGCATGTACTATCTTTAGTAGCATGAACTGTCTGTAGTATCATGTACTATCTGTGGTATTATGTACTGTCTGTAGTAACATGTACTATATGTAGTTGCATGTACTATCTGTAGTTTCATGTACTACCTGTAGTATCGTGTACTATCTGTAAAAGCTTGTACTGTTTGTAATAGCGTAAACTGTCTGAAGTCGAATGTACTGTCTGTAGTAGCATTTACTATCTGTAGTAGCATTTACTATCAGTAGTATCATGTACTGTCTGTAGTATCATGTTCTATCAGTAGTAGCATGTACCACCTGTAGTAGCATGTACTATCTGTACTTTCATGTACTATCTGTAGTGTCATTTACTATCTGTAGTAACATGTACTATCTGTAGTATCATGTACTGTCTGTAGTATCATGTCCTGTCTGTAGTATAATGTACTATCTGTAGTATAATGTGCTATCTGTAGTATCATGTACTATCTGTAGTAGCTTGTACTGTCTGTAATACCATGTACTGTCTGTAGTAGCATGTACTGTCTATAGTAGCATGTACTATCTGTTTTAGCATGTACGATCTGTAGCATCAAGTAGTGTCTGTAGTATCATGTCCTATCTGTAGTACAATGTACTATCTGTAGTATCATGTACTATATGTGGTAGCATGTACTAACTGTAGTATCATTTACTGTCTGTAGTATCATATACTATATGTAGTATCATTTACTGTCTGTAGTAACATGTACTATCGGTAGTAGCATGTACTATCTGTAGTGTCTTGTACTCTCTGTAGTAGCATGTACTATCTGTAGTATCATGTGCTATCTGTAGTAGCTTGTACTCTCTGTAGTATCATGTACTATCTGTAGTATCATGTACTATCTGTGGTATCATGTACTTTCTGTAGTAGCGTGTACTATCTGTGGTAGCAATGTACTATCTGTAGTGTCTTGTACTATCTGTAGTAGCATGTACTGTCTGTAGTAGCATGTACTATCTTTAGTAGCATGAACTGTCTGTAGTATCATGTACTATCTGTGGTATTATATACTGTCTGTAGTAACATGTACTATATGTAGTTGCATGTACTATCTGTAGTTTCATGTACTACCTGTAGTATCGTGTACTATCTGTAAAGGCTTGTACTGTTTGTAATAGCGTAAACTGTCTGAAGTCGAATGTACTGTCTGTAGTAGCATTTACTATCTGTAGTAGCATTTACTATCAGTAGTATCATGTACTGTCTGTAGTATCATGTTCTATCTGTAGTAGCATGTACCACCTGTAGTAGCATGTACTATCTGTACTTTCATGTACTATCTGTAGTGTCATGTACTATCTGTAGTAACATGTACTATCTGTAGTATCATGTACTGTCTGTAGTGTCAAGTACTGTCTATAGTAGCATGTACTGTCTGTAGTGTCACGTACTATATGTGGTAGCATTTACTATCTTTAGTAGTATGTACTATCTGTAGTATCATGTACTATTTGTAGTATCATGTACTATCTGTAGTATCATGTATTATCTGTAGTAGCATGTACTATCTGTAGTGTCATGTTCTATCTGTAGTAGCATGTTCTATCTGTAGTATCATGTGCTATCTGTAGTAGCATGTACTATCTGTAGTATCATGTACTATCTGTAGTATCATGTACTATCTGTGGTATCATGTACTTTCCCTAGTAGCGTGTACTATCTGTGGTAGCAATGTACTATCTGTAGTATCTTGTACTATCTGTAGTAGCATGTACTGTCTGTAGTAGCATGTACTATCTTTAGTAGCATGAACTTTCTGTAGTATCATGTACTATCTGTGGTATCATGTACTGTCTGTAGTAACATGTACTATATGTAGTAGCATGTACTACCTGTAGTTTCATGTAATACCTGTAGTATCGTGTACTATCTGTAAAAGCTTGTACTGTTTGTACTAGCGTAAACTGTCTGAAGTCGCATGTACTGTCTGTAGTAGCGTTTACTATCTGTAGTAGCATGTACTATCAGTAGTTTCATGTACTGTCTGTAGTAGCATGTACCACCTGTAGTAGCATGTACTATCTCTAGTAGCATGTACTATCTGTAGTATCAAGTACTATCTGTAGTGTCATGTACTATCTGTAGTAGCATGTACTGTCTGTAGTATCATTTACTGTCTGTAGTAGCATGTACTATCTGTAGTATCATGTACTATCTGTAGTATTATGTACTATCTGTGGTTTCATGTACTTTATGTAGTAGCGTGTACTATCTGTGGTAGCAATGTACTATCTGTAGTATCTTGTACTATCTGTAGTAGCATGTACTGTCTGTAGTAGCATGTACTATATTTAGTAGCATGAACTGTCTGTAGTATCATGTACTGTATGTGGTATCATGTACTGTCCGTAGTAACATGTACTATATGTAGTAGCATGTACTACCTGTAGTTTCATGTACTATCTGTAGTATCTTGTACCATCTGTAGTATCATGTACTATCTGTAGTATCATGTACTATCTGTAGTAGCATGTACTATCTGTAGTAGCATGTACTGTCTGTAGTATCATGTCCTGTCTGTAGTATATTGTACTATCTGTAGTATCATGTACTATCTGTAGTAGCTTGTACTGTCTGTAATATCATGAACTGTCTGTAGTAGCATGTACTGTCTCTAGTAGCATGTACTATCTGTTTTAGCATGTACGATCTGTAGCATCAAGTAGTGTCTGTAGTATCATGTCCTCTCTGTAGTATCATGTACTATCTGTAGTATCATCTACTATCTGTGGTATCATGTACTTTCTCTAGTAGCGTGTAGTATATGTGGTAGCAATGTACTATCTGTAGTATCTTGTACTATCTGTAGTAGCATGTACTGTCTGTAGTAGCATGTACTATCTTTAGTAGCATGAACTGTCTGTAGTATTATGTACTATCTGTGGTATCATGTACTGTCTGTAGTAACATGTACTATATGTAGTAGCATGTACTATCTGTAGTTTCATGTAATACCTGTTGTATCGTGTACTATCTGTAAAAGCTTGTACTGTTTGTAATAGCGTAAACTGTCTGAAGTCGCATGTACTATATGTGGTATCATGTACTATCTGTAGTATCATGTACTGTCTGTAGTATCATTTACTATCTGTAGTAGCATGTACTGTCTGTAGTGTCATGTACTATATGTGGTAGCATTTACTATCTGTAATAGTATGTACTATCTGTAGTATCATGTACTATTTGTAGTATCATGTACTTTCTGTAGTAGTATTTACTATCTGTAGTATCATGTACTATCTGTAGTACCATGTACTATCTGTAGTAGCATGTACTGTCTGTACTAGCATGTACTATCTGTAGTATCATGTACTATCTGTAGTAGCATGTACTATCTGTAGTATCATGTACTATCTGTAGTAGCATGTACTATCTGTAGTATCATGTACCATCTGTAGTGTCATGTACTATGTGTAGTATCATGTACTATCTGTAGTAGCATGTACTATCTGTAGTAGCATGTACTGTCTGTAGTATCATGTCCTGTCTGTAGTATAATGTACTATCTGCAGTATAATGTGCTATCTGTAGTATCATGTACTATCTGTAGTAGCTTGTACTGTCTGTAATACCATGTACTGTCTGTAGTAGCATGTACTGTCTGTAGTAGCATGTACTATCTGTTTTAGCATGTACGATCTGTAGCATCAAGTAGTGTCTGTAGTATCATGTCCTATCTGTAGTACAATGTACTATCTGTAGTATCATGCACTATATGTGGTAGCATGTACTAACTGTAGTATCATTTACTGTCTGTAGTATCATATACTATATGTAGTATCATTTACTGTCTGTAGTAACATGTACTATCGGTAGTAGCATGTACTATCTGTAGTGTCTTGTACGCTCTGTAGTAGCATGTACTATCTGTAGTATCATGTGCTATCTGTAGTAGCTTGTACTCTCTGTAGTATCATGTACTGTCTGTAGTATCATGTACTATCTGTGGTATCATGTACTTTCTGTAGTAGCGTGTACTATCTGTGGTAGCAATGTACTATCTGTAGTGTCTTGTACTATCTGTAGTAGCATGTACTGTCTGTAGTAGCATGTACTATCTTTAGTAGCATGAACTGTCTGTAGTATCGTGTACTGTCTGTGGTATTTTGTACTGTCTGTAGTAACATGTACTATATGTAGTTGCATGTACTATCTGTAGTTTCATGTACTACCTGTAGTATCGTGTACTATCTGTAAAAGCTTGTACTGTTTGTAATAGCGTAAACTGTCTGAAGTCGAATGTACTGTCTGTAGTAGCATTTACTATCTGTAGTAGCATTTACTATCAGTAGTATCATGTACTGTCTGTAGTATCATGTTCTATCTGTAGTAGCATGTACCACCTGTAGTAGCATGTACTATCTGTACTTTCATGTACTATCTGTAGTGTCATTTACTATCTGTAGTAACATGTACTATCTGTAGTATCATGTACTGTCTGTAGTATCATGTCCTGTCTGTAGGATAATGTACTATCTGTAGTATAATGTGCTATCTGTAGTATCATGTACTATCTGTAGTATCATGTACTGTCTGTAGTGTCAAGTACTGTCTATAGTAGCATGTACTGTCTGTAGTGTCATGTACTATATGTGGTAGCATTTACTATCTTTAGTAGTATGTACTATCTGTAGTATCATGTACTATTTGTAGTATCATGTACTATCTGTAGTATCATGTACTATCTGAAGTAGCATGTACTATCTGTAGTGTCATGTTCTATCTGTAGTAGCATGTTCTATCTGTAGTATCATGTGCTATCTGTAGTAGCATGTACTATCTGTAGTTTATGTACTATCTGTAGTATCATGTACTATCTGTGGTATCATGTACTTTCTCTAGTAGCGTGTACTCTCTGTGGTAGCAATGTACTATCTGTAGTATCTTGTACTATCTGTAGTAGCATGTACTGTCTGTAGTAGCATGTACTATATTTAGTAGCATGAACTGTCTGTAGTATCATGTACTGTATGTGGTATCATGTACTGTCTGTAGTAACATGTACTATATGTAGTAGCATGTACTACCTGTAGTTTCATGTACTACCTGTAGTATCGTGTACTATCTGTAAAAGCTTGTACCGTTTGTAATAGCGTAAACTGTCTGAAGTCGCATGTACTGTTTGTAGTAGCATTTACTATCTGTAGTAGCATGTACTATCAGTCGTATCATGTACTGTCTGTAGTATCATGTACTATCTGTAGTAGCATGTACCACCTGTAGTAGCATGTACTATCTGTAGTATCATGTACCATCTGTAGTGTCATGTACTATCTGTAGTAGCACGTACTATCTGTAGTATCATTTATTGTTTGTAGTATCATGTACTATCTGTAGTAGCATGTACTATCTGTAGTAGCATGTACTATCTGTAGTAACATGTACTATCTGTAGTATCATGTACTGTCTGTAGTGTCAAGTACTGTCTGTAGTAGCATGTACTGTCTGTAGTGTCATGTACTATATGTGGTAGCATTTACTATCTTTAGTAGTATGTACTATCTGTAGTATCATGTACTATTTGTAGTATCATGTACTATCTGTAGTAACATGTACTATCTGTTGTATCATGTACTTTCTGTAGTATCGTGTACTATCTGCCGTATCATGTACTATCTGTAGTATCATGTACTGTCTGTAGTATCATGTACTGTCTGTAGTATCATGTACTATCTGTAGTATCATGTACTATCTGTAGTATCTTGTACTATCTGTAGTAGCGTGTACTGTCTGTAGTAGCATGTACTATCTGTAGTATCATGTACTATTTGTAGTAGCATGTACTGTCTGTAGTATCATGTACTGTCTGTAGTAGCATGTACTGTCTCTAGTATCATGTACTATCTGTAGTAGCATGTACTATCTGTAGTAGCATGTACTATCTGTAGTATCATGTACCATCTGTAGTATCATGTACTATCTCTAGTATCTTGTACTATCTGTAGTAGCATGTACTATCTGTAGTAGCATGTACTGTCTGTAGTATCATATCCTGTCTGTAGTATAATGTACTATCTTTAGTATCATGTACTATCTGTAGTAGCTTGTACTGTCTGTAATAACATGTACTGTCTGTAGTAGCATGTACTGTCTATAGTAGCATGTACTATCTGTTTTAGCATGTACGATCTGTAACGTCAAGTAGTGTCTGTAGTATCATGTCCTATCTGTAGTATAATGTACTATCTGTAGTATCATATACTATCTGTAGTATCATGTCCTGTCTGTAGTATAATGTACTATCTGTAGTATAATGTGCTATCTGTAGTATCATGTACTATCTGTAGTAGCATGTACTATCTGTAGTAGTATATACTATCTGTAGTATCATGTACTATCTGTAGTACCATGTACTATCTGTAGTAGCATGTACTGTCTGTACTAGCATGTACTATCTGTAGTATCATGTACTATCTGTAGTAGCATGTACTATCTGTAGTATCATGTACTGTCTGTAGTAGCATGTACTATCTGTAGTATCATGTACCATCTGTAGTATCATGTACTATGTGTAGTATCATGTACTATCTGTAGTAGCATGTACTATCTGTAGTAGCATGTACTGTCTGTAGTATCATGTCCTGTCTGTAGTATAATGTACTATCTGTAGTATCATATACTATCTGTAGTAGCATGTACTATCTGTAGTGTCATTATCTATCTGTAGTAGCATGTTCTATCTGTAGTATCATGTGCTATCTGTAGTAGCATGTAATATCTGTAGTATCATGTACTATCTGTAGTATCATGTACTATCTGTGGAATCATGTACTTTCTCTAGTAGCGTGTACTATCTGTGGTAGCAATGTACTATCTGTAGTATCTTGTACTATCTGTAGTAGCGTGTACTGTCTGTAGTAGCATGTACTATCTTTAGTAGCATGAACTGTTTGTAGTATCATGTACTATCTGTGGTATCATGTACTGTCTGTAGAAACATGTACTATATGTAGTAGCATGTAATATCTGTAGTTTCATGTAATACCTGTAGTATCGTGTACTATCTGTAAAAGCTTGTACTGTTTGTAATAGCGTAAACTGTCTGAAGTCGCATGCACTGTCTGTAGTAGCGTTTGCTACCTGTAGTAGCATGTACTATCAGTAGTATCATGTACTGTCTGTAGTATCATGTACTATCTGTAGTAGCATGTACCACCGGTAGTAGCATGTACTATCTGTAGTAGCATGTACTATCTGTAGTATCATGTACTATCTGTAGTGTCATGTACTATCTGTAGTAGCATGTACTATCTGTAGTATCATTTACTGTCTGTAGTATCATGTAATATCTTTAGTAGGATGTACTATTTGTAGTAGCATGTACTGTCTGTAGTAGCATGTACTATCTGTAGTAACATAAACTATCTGTAGTATCATGGACTGTCTGTAGTATCATTTACTATCTGTAGTAGCATGTACTGTCTGTAGTGTCATGTACTATATGTGGTAGCATTTACTATCTGTAGTAGTTCGTACTATCTGTAGTATCATGTCCTATTTGTAGTATCATAAACTATCTGTAGTATCATGTACTATCTGTAGTATCATGTACTTTCTGTAGTATCGTGTACTATCTGCCGTATCATGTACTATATGTAGTATTATGTACTGTCTGTAGTATCATTTACTGTCTGTAGTATCATGTACTGTCTGTAGTATCATGTACTATCTGTAGTCGCTGGTACTATCTGCCGTATCATGTACTATCTGTAGCATCATGTACTGTCTGTAGTATCTTGTACTGTCTGTAGTATCATGTACTATCTGTAGTATCATGTACTATCTGTAGTATCTTGTACTATCTGTAGTAGCATGTACTGTCTGTAGTAGCATGTACTATCTGTAGTATCATGTACTATTTGTAGTAGCATGTACTGTCTGTAGTATCATGTACTGTCTGTAGTAGCTTGTACTGTCTGTGGTAGCATGTGTTGTCTGTAGTAGCATGTACTCTCTGTAGTATCATGTACTATCTGTAGTTGCATGTACTGTCTGTAGTAGTATTTACTATCTGTAGTATCATGTACTATCTGTAGTACCATGTACTATCTGTAGTAGCATGTACTGTCTGTACTAGCATGTACTATCTGTAGTATCATGTACTATCTGTAGTAGCATGTACTATCTGTAGTACCATGTACTATCTGTAGTGGCATGTACTATCTGTAGTATCATGTACCATCTGTAGTATCATGTACTATCTGTAGTATCATGTACTATCTGTAGTAGCATGTACTATCTGTAGTAGCATGTACTGTCTGTAGTATCATGTCCTGTCTGTAGTATAATGTACTATCTGTAGTATAATGTGCTATCTGTAGTATCATGTACTATCTGTAGTAGCTTGTACTGTCTGTAATACAATGTACTGTCTGTAGTAGCATGTACTGTATATAGTAGCATGTACTATCTGTTTTAGCATGTACGATCTGTAGCATCAAGTAGTGTCTGTAGTATCATGTCCTATCTGTAGTACAATGTACTATCTGTAGTATCATGTACTATATGTGGTAGCATGTACTAACTGTAGTATCATTTACTGTCTGTAGTATCATATACTATATGTAGTATCATGGACTGTCTGTAGTAACATGTACTATCGGTAGTAGCATGTACTATCTGTAGTGTCTTGTACTCTCTGTAGTAGCATGTACTATCTGTAGTATCATGTGCTATCTGTAGTAGCTTGTACTATCTGTAGTATCATGTACTATCTGTAGTATCATGTACTATCTGTGGTATCATGTACTTTCTGTAGTAGCGTGTACTATCTGTGGTAGCAATGTACTATCTGTAGTGTCTTGTACTATCTGTAGTAGCATGTACTGTCTGTAGTAGCATGTACTATCTTTAGTAGCATGAACTGTCTGTAGTATCATGTACTATCTGTGGTATTATGTACTGTCTGTAGTAACATGTACTATATGTAGTTGCATGTACTATCTGTAGTTTCATGTACTACCTGTAGTATCGTGTACTATCTGTAAAAGCTTGTACCGTTTGTAATAGCGTAAACTGTCTGAAGTCGAATGTACTGTCTGTAGTAGCATTTACTATCTGTAGTAGCATATACTATCAGTAGTATCATGTACTGTCTGTAGTATCATGTACTATCTGTAGTAGCATGTACCACCTGTAGTAGCATGTACTATCTGTACTTTCATGTACTATCTGTAGTGTCATTTACTATCTGTAGTAACATGTACTATCTGTAGTATCATGTACTGTCTGTAGTGTCAAGTACTGTCTGTAGTAACATGTACTGTCTGTAGTGTCATGTACTATATCTGGTAGCATTTACTATCTTTAGTAGTATGTACTATCTGTAGTATCATGTACTATTTGTAGTATCATGTTCTATCTGTAGCATCATGTACTATCTGTAGTATCATGTACTTTCTGTAGTATCGTGTACTATCTGCCGTATCATGTACTATCTGTAGTATCATGTACCGTCTGTAGTATCATGTACTGTCTGTAGTATCATGTACTATCTGTAGTATCATGTACTATCTGTAGTATCTTTCACTATCTGTAGTAGCATGTATTGTCTGTAGTAGCATGTACTATCTGTAGTATCATGTACTATTTGTAGTAGCATGTACTGTCTGTAGTATCATGTACTGTCTGTAGTAGCTTGTACTGTCTGTGGTAGCTTGTGTTGTCTGTAGTAGCATGTACTCTCTGTAGTCTCATGTACTATCTGTTGTTGCATGTACTGTCTGTAGTAGTATTTACTATCTGTAGTATCATGTACTATCTGTAGTAGCATGTCCTATCTGTAGTAGCATGTACTGTCTGTACTAGCATGTACTATCTGTAGTATCATGTACTATCTGTAGTAGCATGTACTATCTGTAGTATCATGTACTATCTGTAGTAGCATGTACTATCTGTAGTATCATGTACCATCTGTAGTATCATGTACTATCTGTAGTATCATGTAGTATCTGTAGTAGCAAGTACTATCTGTAGTAGCATGTACTGTCTGTAGTATCATGTCCTGTCTGTAGTATAATGTACTATCTGTAGTATCATGTACTATCTGTAGTAGCTTGTACTGTCTGTAATACCATGTACTGTCTGTAGTAGCATGTACTGTCTATAGTAGCATTAACTATCTGTTTTAGCATGTACGATCTGTAGCATCAAGTAGTGTCTGTAGTATCATGTCCTATCTGTAGTACAATGTACTATCTGTAGTATCATGTACTATATGTGGTAGCATGTACTAACTGTAGTATCATTTACTGTCTGTAGTATCATATACTATTTGTAGTAGCATGTACTGTTTGTAGTAACATGTACTATCGGTAGTAGCATGTACTATCTGTAGTGTGTTGTACTCTCTGTAGCAGCATGTACTATCTGTAGTTTCATGTGCTATCTGTAGTAGCTTGTACTATCTGTAGTATCATGTACTATCTGTGGTATCATGTACTTTCTGTAGTAGCGTGTACTTTCTGTGGTAGCAATGTACTATCTGTAGTGTCTTGTACTATCTGTAGTAGCATGTACTGTCTGTAGTAGCATGTACTATCTTTAGTAGCATGAACTGTCTGTAGTATCATGTACTATCTGTGGTATTATGTACTGTCTGTAGTAACATGTACTATATGTAGTAGCATGTACTATCTGTAGTTTCATGTACTACCTGTAGTATCGTGTACTATCTGTAAAAGCTTGTACTGTTTGTAATAGCGTAAACTGTCTGAAGTCGAATGTACTGTCTGTAGTAGCATTTACTATCTTTAGTAGCATATACTATCAGTAGTATCATGTATTGTCTGCAGTATCATGTACTATCTGTAGTAGCATGTACCACCTGTAGTAGCATGTACTATCTGTAGTAGCATGTACTATCTGTAGTAACATGTACTATCTGTAGTGTCATGTACTATCTGTAGTAGCATGTACTATCTGTAGTATCATTTACTGTCTGTAGTATCATGTACTATCTTTAGTAGCATGTACTATTTGTAGTAGCATGTACTGTCTGTAGTCGCATGTACTATCTGTAGTAGCAAGTACCACCTGTAGTATCATGTACTATCTGTAGTATCATTTACTATCTGTAGTATCGTGTACTGTCTGTAGGATCGTGTATTGTCTGTAGTATCATGTACTATCTGTAGTAGCATGTACCACCTGTAGTAGCATGTACTATCTGTAGTAGCATGTACTATCTGTAGTAACATGTACTATCTGTAGTAACATGTAATATCTGTAGTAGCATGTACTATCTGTAGTAACATGTACTATCTGTAGTAACATGTAATATCTGTAGTATCATGTACTGTCTGTAGTGTCAAGTACTGTCTATAGTAGCATGTACTGTCTGTAGTGTCATGTACTATATGTGGTAGCATTTACTATCTTTAGTAGTATGTACTATCTGTAGTATCATGTACTATTTGTAGTATCATGTACTATCTGTAGTATCATGTACTATCTGTAGTAGCATGTACTATCTGTAGTGTCATGTTCTATCTGTAGTAGCATGTTCTATCTGTAGTATCATGTGCTATCTGTAGTAGCATGTACTATCTGTAGTATCATGTACTATCTGTAGTATTATGTACTATCTGTGGTATCATGTACTTTCTCTAGTAGCGTGTACTCTCTGTGGTAGCAATGTACTATCTGTAGTATCTTGTACTATCTGTAGTAGCATGTACTGTCTGTAGTAGCATGTACTATATTTAGTAGCATGAACTGTCTGTAGTATCATGTACTGTATGTGGTATCATGTACTGTCTGTAGTAACATGTACTATATGTAGTAGCATGTACTACCTGTAGTTTCATGTACTACCTGTAGTATCGTGTACTATCTGTAAAAGCTTGTACGGTTTGTAATAGCGTAAACTGTCTGAAGACGCATGTACTGTTTGTAGTAGCATTTACTATCTGTAGTAGCATGTACTATCAGTCGTATCATGTACTGTCTGTAGTATCATGTACTATCTGTAGTAGCATGTACCACCTGTAGTAGCATGTACTATCTGTAGTATCATGTACCATCTGTAGTGTCATGTACTATCTGTAGTAGCACGTACTATCTGTAGTATCATTTATTGTTTGTAGTATCATGTACTATCTGTAGTAGCATGTACTATCTGTAGTAGCATGTACTATCTGTAGTAACATGTACTATCTGTAGTATCATGTACTGTCTGTAGTGTCAAGTACTGTCTGTAGTAGCATGTACTGTCTGTAGTGTCATGTACTATATGTGGTAGCATTTACTATCTTTAGTAGTATGTACTATCTGTAGTATCATGTACTATTTGTAGTATCATGTACTATCTGTAGTAACATGTACTATCTGTTGTATCATGTACTTTCTGTAGTATCGTGTACTATCTGCCGTATCATGTACTATCTGTAGTATCATGTACTGTCTGTAGTATCATGTACTGTCTGTAGTATCATGTACTATCTGTAGTATCATGTACTATCTGTAGTATCTTGTACTATCTGTAGTAGCGTGTACTGTCTGTAGTAGCATGTACTATCTGTAGTATCATGTACTATTTGTAGTAGCATGTACTGTCTGTAGTATCATGTACTGTCTGTAGTAGCATGTACTGTCTCTAGTATCATGTACTATCTGTAGTAGCATGTACTATCTGTAGTAGCATGTACTATCTGTAGTATCATGTACCATCTGTAGTATCATGTACTATCTCTAGTATCATGTACTATCTGTAGTAGCATGTACTATCTGTAGTAGCATGTACTGTCTGTAGTATCATATCCTGTCTGTAGTATAATGTACTATCTTCAGTATCATGTACTATCTGTAGTAGCTTGTACTGTCTGTAATAACATGTACTGTCTGTAGTAGCATGTACTGTCTATAGTAGCATGTACTATCTGTTTTAGCATGTACGATCTGTAGCGTCAAGTAGTGTCTGTAGTATCATGTCCTATCTGTAGTATAATGTACTATCTGTAGTATCATATATTATCTGTAGTATCATGTCCTGTCTGTAGTATAATGTACTATCTGTAGTATAATGTGCTATCTGTAGTATCATGTACTATCTGTAGTAGCATGTACTATCTGTAGTAGTATATACTATCTGTAGGATCATGTACTATCTGTAGTACCATGTACTATCTGTAGTAGCATGTACTGTCTGTACTAGCATGTACTATCTGTAGTATCATGTACTATCTGTAGTAGCATGTACTATCTGTAGTATCATGTACTGTCTGTAGTAGCATGTACTATCTGTAGTATCATGTACCATCTGTATTATCATGTACTATGTGTAGTATCATGTACTATCTGTAGTAGCATGTACTATCTGTAGTAGCATGTACTGTCTGTAGTATCATGTCCTGTCTGTAGTATAATGTACTATCTGTAGTATCATATACTATCTGTAGTAGCATGTACTATCTGTAGTGTCATTATCTATCTGTAGTAGCATGTTCTATCTGTAGTATCATGTGCTATCTGTAGTAGCATGTAATATCTGTAGTATCATGTACTATCTGTAGTATCATGTACTATCTGTGGAATCATGTACTTTCTCTAGTAGCGTGTACTATCTGTGGTAGCAATGTACTATCTCTAGTATCTTGTACTATCTGTAGTAGCGTGTACTGTCTGTAGTAGCATGTACTATCTTTAGTAGCATGAACTGTTTGTAGTATCATGTACTATCTGTGGTATCATGTACTGTCTGTAGAAACATGTACTATATGTAGTAGCATGTAATATCTGTAGTTTCATGTAATACCTGTAGTATCGTGTACTATCTGTAAAAGCTTGTACTGTTTGTAATAGCGTAAACTGTCTGAAGTCGCATGCACTGTCTGTAGTAGCGTTTGCTACCTGTAGTAGCATGTACTATCAGTAGTATCATGTACTGTCTGTAGTATCATGTACTATCTGTAGTAGCATGTACCACCGGTAGTAGCATGTACTATCTGTAGTAGCATGTACTATCTGTAGTATCATGTACTATCTGTAGTGTCATGTACTATCTGTAGTAGCATGTACTATCTGTAGTATCATTTACTGTCTGTACTATCATGTAATATCTTTAGTAGGATGTACTATTTGTAGTAGCATGTACTGTCTGTAGTAGCATTTACTATCTTTAGTAGCATATACTATCAGTAGTATCATGTATTGTCTGCAGTATCATGTACTATCTGTAGTAGCATGTACCACCTGTAGTAGCATGTACTATCTGTAGTAGCATGTACTATCTCTAGTAACATGTACTATCTGTAGTGTCATGTACTATCTGTAGTAGCATGTACTATCTGTAGTATCATTTACTGTCTGTAGTATCATGTACTATCTTTAGTGGCATGTACTATTTGTAGTAGCATGTACTGTCTGTAGTCGCATGTACTATCTGTAGTAGCAAGTACCACCTGTAGTATCATGTACTATCTGTAGTATCATTTACTATCTGTAGTATCGTGTACTGTCTGTAGGATCGTGTATTGTCTGTAGTATCATGTACTTTCTGTTGTGTCATGTACTGTCTGTAGTAGCATGTACTATCTGTAGTAGCATGTACTATCTGTAGTAGCATGTACTATCTGTAGTAGCATGTACTCTCTGTAGTAGCATGTACTGTCTGTACTAGCATGTACTATCTGTAGTATCATGTACTATCTGTAGTAGCATGTACTATCTGTAGTATCATGTACTATCTGTAGTAGCATGTACTGTTTGTAGTATCATGTACTATCTGTAGTAGCATGTACTATCTGTAGTATCATGTACTATCTGTAGTAGCATGTACTGACTGTAGTATCATGTACCATCTGTAGTATCATGTATTATCTGTAGTATCATGTACTATCTGTAGTAGCATGTACTATCTGTAGTAGCATGTACTGTCTGTAGTATCATGTCCTGTCTGTAGTATAATGTACTATCTGTAGTATCATGTACTATCTGTAGTAGCTTGTACTGTCTGTAATAACATGTACTGTCTGTAGTAGCATGTACTGTCTATAGTAGCATGTACTATCTGTTTTAGCATGTACGATCTGTAGTATCAAGTAGTGTCTGTAGTATCATGTCATATCTGTAGTATAATGTACTATCTGTAGTATCATATACTATCTGTAGTAGCATGTACTATCTGTAGTGTCATGTTCTATCTGTAGTAGCATATTCTATCTGTAGTATCATGTGCTATCTGTAGGAGCATGTACTATCTGTAGTATCATGTACTATCTGTAGTATCATGTACTCTCCGTGGTATCATGTACTTTCTCTAGTAGCGTGTACTATCTTTAGTAGCATGAACTGTCTGTAGTATCATGTACTATCTGTGGTATCATGTACTGTCTGTAGTAACATGTACTATATGTAGTAGCATGTACTACCTGTAGTTTCATGTAATACCTGTAGTATCGTGTACTATCTGTAAAAGCTTGTACTGTTTGTAATAGCGTAAACTGTCTGAAGTCGCATGTACTGTCTGTAGTAGCGTTTACTATCTGTAGTAGCATGTACTATCAGTAGTGTCATGTACTGTCTGTAGTATCATGTACTATCTGTAGTAGCATGTACCACCTGTAGTAGCATGTACTATCTGTAGTAGCATGTACTATCTGTAGTATCATGTACTATCTGTAGTGTCATGTACTATCTGTAGTAGCATGTACTATCTGTAGTATCATTTACTGTCTGTAGTATCATGTACTATCTGTAGTAGCATGTACTATCTGTAGTAACATGTACTATCTGTAGTATCATGTACCGTCTGTAGTGTCAAGTACTGTCTGTAGTAGCATGTACTGTCTGTAGTGTCATGTACTATATGTGGTAGCATTTACTATCTTTAGTAGTATGTACTATCTGTAGTATCATGTACTATTTGTAGTATCATGTACTATCTGTAGTAACATGTACTATCTGTTGTATCATGTACTTTCTGTAGTATTGTGTACTATCTGCCGTATCATGTACTATCTGTAGTATCATGTACTGTCTGTAGTATCATGTACTGTCTGTAGTATCATGTACTATCTGTAGTATCATGTACTATCTGTAGTATCTTGTACTATCTGTAGTAGCATGTACTGTCTGTAGTAGCATGTACTGTCTGTAGTATCATGTACTATTTGTAGTAGCATGTACTGTCTGTAGTATCGTGTACTGTTTGTAGTAGCATGTACTGTCTGTAGTATCATGGACTATCTGTAGTAGCGTGTACTATCTGTAGTAGCATGTACTATCTGTAGTATCATGTACCATCTGTAGTATCATGTACTATCTCTAGTATCATGTACTATCTGTAGTATCATGTACTATCTGAAGTAGCATGTACTCTCTGTAGTATCATGTCCTGTCTGTAGTATAATGTACTATCTTTAGTATCATGTACTATCTGTAGTAGCTTGTACTGTCTGTAATAACATGTACTGTCTGTAGTAGCATGTACTGTCTATAGTAGCATGTACTATCTGTTTTAGCATGTACGATCTGTAGCATCAAGTAGTGTCTGTAGTATCATGTCCTATCTGTAGTATAATGTACTATCTGTAGTATCATATACTATCTGTAGTAGCATGTACTATCTGTAGTATCATTATCTATCTGTAGTAGCATGTTCTATCTGTAGTATCATGTGCTCTCTGTAGTAGCATGTAATATCTGTAGTATCATGTACTATCTGTAGTGTCATGTACTATCTGCGGAATCATGTACTTTCTCTAGTAGCGTGTACTATCTGTGGTAGCAATGTACTATCTGTAGTATCTTGTACTATCTGTAGTAGCGTGTACTGTCTGTAGTAGCATGTACTATCTTTAGTAACATGAACTGTTTGTAGTATCATGTACTATCTGTGGTATCATGTGCTGTCTGTAGAAACATGTACTATATGTAGTAGCATGTACTATCTGTAGTTTCATGTAATACCTGTAGTATCGTGTACTATCTGTAAAAGCTTGTACTGTTTGTAATAGCGTAAACTGTCTGAAGTCGCATGTACTGTCTGTAGTAGCGTTTACTACCTGTAGTAGCATGTACTATCAGTAGTATCATGTACTGTCTGTAGTATCATGTACTATCTGTAGTAGCATGTACCACCGGTAGTAGCATGTACTATCTGTAGTAGCATGTACTATCTGTAGTATCATGTACTATCTGTAGTGTCATGTACTATCTGTACTAGCATGTACTATCTGTAGTATCATTTACTGTCTGTAGTATCATGTAATATCTTTAGTAGGATGTACTATTTGTAGTAGCATGTACTGTCTGTAGTAGCATGTACTATCTGTAGTAACATGTACTATCTGTAGTATCATGGACTGTCTGTAGTATCATTTACTATCTGTAGTAGCATGTACTGTCTGTAGTGTCATGTACTATATGTGGTAGCATTTACTATCTGTAGTAGTTCGTACTATCTGTAGTATCATGTCCTATTTGTAGTATCATGTACTATCTGTAGTATCATGTACTATCTGTAGTATCATGTACTTTCTGTAGTATCGTGTACTATTTGCCGTATCATGTACTATCTGTAGTATCATATACTGTCTGTAGTATCATTTACTGTCTGTAGTATCATGTACTGTCTGTAGTATCATGTACTATCTGTAGTCGCTGGTACTATCTGCCGTATCATGTACTATCTATAGTATCATGTACTGTCTGTAGTATCTTGTACTGTCTGTAGTATCATGTACTATCTGTGGTATCATGTACTATCTGTAGTATCTTGTACTATCTGTAGTAGCATGTACTGTCTGTAGTAGCATGTACTATCTGTAGTATCATGTACTATTTGTAGTAGCATGTACTGTCTGTAGTATCATGTACTGTCTGTAGTAGCTTGTACTGTCTGTGGTAGCATGTGTTGTCTGTAGTAGCATGTACTCTCTGTAGTATCATGTACTATCTGTAGTTGCATGTACTGTCTGTAGTAGTATTTACTATCTGTAGTATCATGTACTATCTGTAGTACCATGTACTATCTGTAGTAGCATGTACTGTCTGTACTAGCATGTACTATCTGTAGTATCATGTACTATCTGTAGTAGCATGTACTATCTGTAGTACCATGTACTATCTGTAGTAGCATGTACTATCTGTAGTATCATGTACCATCTGTAGTATCATGTACTATCTGTAGTATCATGTACTATCTGTAGTAGCATGTACTATCTGTAGTAGCATGTACTGTCTGTAGTATCATGTCCTGTCTGTAGTATAATGTACTTTCTGTAGTATAATGTGCTATCTGTAGTATCATGTACTATCTGTAGTAGCTTGTACTGTCTGTAATACAATGTACTGTCTGTAGTAGCATGTACTGTATATAGTAGCATGTACTATCTGTTTTAGCATGTACGATCTGTAGCATCAAGTAGTGTCTGTAGTATCATGTCCTATCTGTAGTACAATGTACTCTCTGTAGTATCATGTACTATATGTGGTAGCATGTACTAACTGTAGTATCATTTACTGCCTGTAGTATCATATACTATATGTAGTATCATGGACTGTCTGTAGTAACATGTACTATCGGTAGTAGCATGTACTATCTGTAGTGTCTTGTACTCTCTGTAGTAGCATGTACTATCTGTAGTATCATGTGCTATCTGTAGTAGCTTGTACTATCTGTAGTATCATGTACTATCTGTAGTATCATGTACTATCTGTGGTATCATGTACTTTCTGTAGTAGCGTGTACTATCTGTGGTAGCAATGTACTATCTGTAGTGTCTTGTACTATCTGTAGTAGCATGTACTGTCTGTAGTAGCATGTACTATCTTTAGTAGCATGAACTGTCTGTAGTATCATGTACTATCTGTGGTATTATGTACTGTCTGTAGTAACATGTACTATATGTAGTTGCATGTACTATCTGTAGTTTCATGTACTACCTGTAGTATCGTGTACTATCTGTAAAAGCTTGTACCGTTTGTAATAGCGTAAACTGTCTGAAGTCGAATGTACTGTCTGTAGTAGCATTTACTATCTGTAGTAGCATATACTATCAGTAGTATCATGTACTGTCTGTAGTATCATGTACTATCTGTAGTAGCATGTACCACCTGTAGTAGCATGTACTATCTGTACTCTCATGTACTATCTGTAGTGTCATTTACTATCTGTAGTAACATGTACTATCTGTAGTATCATGTACTGTCTGTAGTGTCAAGTACTGTCTGTAGTAGCATGTACTGTCTGTAGTGTCATGTACTATATCTGGTAGCATTTACTATCTTTAGTAGTATGTACTATCTGTAGTATCATGTACTATTTGTAGTATCATGTTCTATCTGTAGCATCATGTACTATCTGTAGTATCATGTACTTTCTGTAGTATCGTGTACTATCTGCCGTATCATGTACTATCTGTAGTATCATGTACCGTCTGTAGTATCATGTACTGTCTGTAGTATCATGTACTATCTGTAGTATCATGTACTATCTGTAGTATCTTTCACTATCTGTAGTAGCATGTATTGTCTGTAGTAGCATGTACTATCTGTAGTATCATGTACTATTTGTAGTAGCATGTACTGTCTGTAGTATCATGTACTGTCTGTAGTAGCTTGTACTGTCTGTGGTAGCTTGTGTTGTCTGTAGTAGCATGTACTCTCTGTAGTCTCATGTACTATCTGTTGTTGCATGTACTGTCTGTAGTAGTATTTACTATCTGTAGTATCATGTACTATCTGTAGTAGCATGTCCTATCTGTAGTAGCATGTACTGTCTGTACTAGCATGTACTATCTGTAGTATCATGTACTATCTGTAGTAGCATGTACTATCTGTTGTATCATGTACTATCTGTAGTAGCATGTACTATCTGTAGTATCATGTACCATCTGTAGTATCATGTACTATCTGTAGTATCATGTAGTATCTGTAGTAGCAAGTACTATCTGTAGTAGCATGTACTGTCTGTAGTATCATGTCCTGTCTGTAGTATAATGTACTATCTGTAGTATCATGTACTATCTGTAGTAGCTTGTACGGTCTGTAATACCATGTACTGTCTGTAGTAGCATGTACTGTCTATAGTAGCATTAACTATCTGTTTTAGCATGTACGATCTGTAGCATCAAGTAGTGTCTGTAGTATCATGTCCTATCTGTAGTACAATGTACTATCTGTAGTATCATGTACTATATGTGGTAGCATGTACTAACTGTAGTATCATTTACTGTCTGTAGTATCATATACTATTTGTAGTAGCATGTACTGTTTGTAGTAACATGTACTATCGGTAGTAGCATGTACTATCTGTAGTGTGTTGTACTCTCTGTAGCAGCATGTACTATCTGTAGTTTCATGTGCTATCTGTAGTAGCTTGTACTATCTGTAGTATCATGTACTATCTGTGGTATCATGTACTTTCTGTAGTAGCGTGTACTTTCTGTGGTAGCAATGTACTATCTGTAGTGTCTTGTACTATCTGTAGTAGCATGTACTGTCTGTAGTAGCATGTACTATCTTTAGTAGCATGAACTGTCTGTAGTATCATGTACTATCTGTGGTATTATGTACTGTCTGTAGTAACATGTACTATATGTAGTAGCATGTACTATCTGTAGTTTCATGTACTACCTGTAGTATCGTGTACTATCTGTAAAAGCTTGTACTGTTTGTAATAGCGTAAACTGTCTGAAGTCGAATGTACTGTCTGTAGTAGCATTTACTATCTTTAGTAGCATATACTATCAGTAGTATCATGTATTGTCTGCAGTATCATGTACTATCTGTAGTAGCATGTACCACCTGTAGTAGCATGTACTATCTGTAGTAGCATGTACTATCTCTAGTAACATGTACTATCTGTAGTGTCATGTACTATCTGTAGTAGCATGTACTATCTGTAGTATCATTTACTGTCTGTAGTATCATGTACTATCTTTAGTAGCATGTACTATTTGTAGTAGCATGTACTGTCTGTAGTCGCATGTACTATCTGTAGTAGCAAGTACCACCTGTAGTATCATGTACTATCTGTAGTATCATTTACTATCTGTAGTATCGTGTACTGTCTGTAGGATCGTGTATTGTCTGTAGTATCATGTACTTTCTGTTGTGTCATGTACTGTCTGTAGTAGCATGTACTATCTGTAGTAGCATGTACTATCTGTAGTAGCATGTACTATCTGTAGTAGCATGTACTCTCTGTAGTAGCATGTACTGTCTGTACTAGCATGTACTATCTGTAGTATCATGTACTATCTGTAGTAGCATGTACTATCTGTAGTATCATGTACTATCTGTAGTAGCATGTACTGTTTGTAGTATCATGTACTATCTGTAGTAGCATGTACTATCTGTAGTATCATGTACTATCTGTAGTAGCATGTACTGACTGTAGTATCATGTACCATCTGTAGTATCATGTATTATCTGTAGTATCATGTACTATCTGTAGTAGCATGTACTATCTGTAGTAGCATGTACTGTCTGTAGTATCATGTCCTGTCTGTAGTATAATGTACTATCTGTAGTATCATGTACTATCTGTAGTAGCTTGTACTGTCTGTAATAACATGTACTGTCTGTAGTAGCATGTACTGTCTATAGTAGCATGTACTATCTGTTTTAGCATGTACGATCTGTAGTATCAAGTAGTGTCTGTAGTATCATGTCATATCTGTAGTATAATGTACTATCTGTAGTATCATATACTATCTGTAGTAGCATGTACTATCTGTAGTGTCATGTTCTATCTGTAGTAGCATATTCTATCTGTAGTATCATGTGCTATCTGTAGGAGCATGTACTATCTGTAGTATCATGTACTATCTGTAGTATCATGTACTCTCCGTGGTATCATGTACTTTCTCTAGTAGCGTGTACTATCTTTAGTAGCATGAACTGTCTGTAGTATCATGTACTATCTGTGGTATCATGTACTGTCTGTAGTAACATGTACTATATGTAGTAGCATGTACTACCTGTAGTTTCATGTAATACCTGTAGTATCGTGTACTATCTGTAAAAGCTTGTACTGTTTGTAATAGCGTAAACTGTCTGAAGTCGCATGTACTGTCTGTAGTAGCGTTTACTATCTGTAGTAGCATGTACTATCAGTAGTATCATGTACTGTCTGTAGTATCATGTACTATCTGTAGTAGCATGTACCACCTGTAGTAGCATGTACTATCTGTAGTAGCATGTACTATCTGTAGTATCATGTACTATCTGTAGTGTCATGTACTATCTGTAGTAGCATGTACTATCTGTAGTATCATTTACTGTCTGTAGTATCATGTACTATCTGTAGTAGCATGTACTATCTGTAGTAACATGTACTATCTGTAGTATCATGTACTGTCTGTAGTGTCAAGTACTGTCTGTAGTAGCATGTACTGTCTGTAGTGTCATGTACTATATGTGGTAGCATTTACTATCTTTAGTAGTATGTACTATCTGTAGTATCATGTACTATTTGTAGTATCATGTACTATCTGTAGTAACATGTACTATCTGTTGTATCATGTACTTTCTGTAGTATTGTGTACTATCTGCCGTATCATGTACTATCTGTAGTATCATGTACTGTCTGTAGTATCATGTACTGTCTGTAGTATCATGTACTATCTGTAGTATCATGTACTATCTGTAGTATCTTGTACTATCTGTAGTAGCATGTACTGTCTGTAGTAGCATGTACTGTCTGTAGTATCATGTACTATTTGTAGTAGCATGTACTGTCTGTAGTATCGTGTACTGTTTGTAGTAGCATGTACTGTCTGTAGTATCATGGACTATCTGTAGTAGCGTGTACTATCTGTAGTAGCATGTACTATCTGTAGTATCATGTACCATCTGTAGTATCATGTACTATCTCTAGTATCATGTACTATCTGTAGTATCATGTACTATCTGAAGTAGCATGTACTGTCTGTAGTATCATGTCCTGTCTGTAGTATAATGTACTATCTTTAGTATCATGTACTATCTGTAGTAGCTTGTACTGTCTGTAATAACATGTACTGTCTGTAGTAGCATGTACTGTCTATAGTAGCATGTACTATCTGTTTTAGCATGTACGATCTGTAGCATCAAGTAGTGTCTGTAGTATCATGTCCTATCTGTAGTATAATGTACTATCTGTAGTATCATATACTATCTGTAGTAGCATGTACTATCTGTAGTATCATTATCTATCTGTAGTAGCATGTTCTATCTGTAGTATCATGTGCTCTCTGTAGTAGCATGTAATATCTGTAGTATCATGTACTATCTGTAGTGTCATGTACTATCTGTGGAATCATGTACTTTCTCTAGTAGCGTGTACTATCTGTGGTAGCAATGTACTATCTGTAGTATCTTGTACTATCTGTAGTAGCGTGTACTGTCTGTAGTAGCATGTACTATCTTTAGTAACATGAACTGTTTGTAGTATCATGTACTATCTGTGGTATCATGTGCTGTCTGTAGAAACATGTACTATATGTAGTAGCATGTACTATCTGTAGTTTCATGTAATACCTGTAGTATCGTGTACTATCTGTAAAAGCTTGTACTGTTTGTAATAGCGTAAACTGTCTGAAGTCGCATGTACTGTCTGTAGTAGCGTTTACTACCTGTAGTAGCATGTACTATCAGTAGTATCATGTACTGTCTGTAGTATCATGTACTATCTGTAGTAGCATGTACCACCGGTAGTAGCATGTACTATCTGTAGTAGCATGTACTATCTGTAGTATCATGTACTATCTGTAGTGTCATGTACTATCTGTACTAGCATGTACTATCTGTAGTATCATTTACTGTCTGTAGTATCATGTAATATCTTTAGTAGGATGTACTATTTGTAGTAGCATGTACTGTCTGTAGTAGCATGTACTATCTGTAGTAACATGTACTATCTGTAGTATCATGGACTGTCTGTAGTATCATTTACTATCTGTAGTAGCATGTACTGTCTGTAGTGTCATGTACTATATGTGGTAGCATTTACTATCTGTAGTAGTTCGTACTATCTGTAGTATCATGTCCTATTTGTAGTATCATGTACTATCTGTAGTATCATGTACTATCTGTAGTATCATGTACTTTCTGTAGTATCGTGTACTATCTGCCGTATCATGTACTATCTGTAGTATCATATACTGTCTGTAGTATCATTTACTGTCTGTAGTATCATGTACTGTCTGTAGTATCATGTACTATCTGTAGTCGCTGGTACTATCTGCCGTATCATGTACTATCTATAGTATCATGTACTGTCTGTAGTATCTTGTACTGTCTGTAGTATCATGTACTATCTGTGGTATCATGTACTATCTGTAGTATCTTGTACTATCTGTAGTAGCATGTACTGTCTGTAGTAGCATGTACTATCTGTAGTATCATGTACTATTTGTAGTAGCATGTACTGTCTGTAGTATCATGTACTGTCTGTAGTAGCTTGTACTGTCTGTGGTAGCATGTGTTGTCTGTAGTAGCATGTACTCTCTGTAGTATCATGTACTATCTGTAGTTGCATGTACTGTCTGTAGTAGTATTTACTATCTGTAGTATCATGTACTATCTGTAGTACCATGTACTATCTGTAGTAGCATGTACTGTCTGTACTAGCATGTACTATCTGTAGTATCATGTACTATCTGTAGTAGCATGTACTATCTGTAGTACCATGTACTATCTGTAGTAGCATGTACTATCTGTAGTATCATGTACCATCTGTAGTATCATGTACTATCTGTAGTATCATGTACTATCTGTAGTAGCATGTACTATCTGTAGTAGCATGTACTGTCTGTAGTATCATGTCCTGTCTGTAGTATAATGTACTTTCTGTAGTATAATGTGCTATCTGTAGTATCATGTACTATCTGTAGTAGCTTGTACTGTCTGTAATACAATGTACTGTCTGTAGTAGCATGTACTGTATATAGTAGCATGTACTATCTGTTTTAGCATGTACGATCTGTAGCATCAAGTAGTGTCTGTAGTATCATGTCCTATCTGTAGTACAATGTACTCTCTGTAGTATCATGTACTATATGTGGTAGCATGTACTAACTGTAGTATCATTTACTGCCTGTAGTATCATATACTATATGTAGTATCATGGACTGTCTGTAGTAACATGTACTATCGGTAGTAGCATGTACTATCTGTAGTGTCTTGTACTCTCTGTAGTAGCATGTACTATCTGTAGTATCATGTACTATTTGTAGTAGCATGTTCTGTCTGTAGTATCATGTACTGTCTGTAGTAGCTTGTACTGTCTGTGGTAGCATGTGTTGTCTGTAGTAGCACGTACTCTCTGTAGTATCATGTACTATCTGTAGTTGCATGTACTGTCTGTAGTAGTATTTACTATCTGTAGTATCATGTACTATCTGTAGTACCATGTACTATCTGTAGTAGCATGTACTGTCTGTACTAGCATGTACTATCTGTAGTATCATGTACTATCTGTAGTAGCATGTACTCTCTGTAGTACCATGTACTATCTGTAGTAGCATGTACTATCTGTAGTATCATGTACCATCTGTAGTATCATGTACTATCTGTAGTATCATGTACTATCTGTAGTAGCATGTACTATCTGTAGTAGCATGTACTGTCTGTAGTATCATGTCCTGTCTGTAGTATAATGTACTATCTGTAGTATAATGTGCTATCTGTAGTATCATGTACTATCTGTAGTAGCTTGTACTGTCTGTAATACAATGTACTGTCTGTAGTGGCATGTACTGTATATAGTAGCATGTACTATCTGTTTTAGCATGTACGATCTGTAGCATCAAGTAGTGTCTGTAGTATCATGTCCTATCTGTAGTACAATGTACTATCTGTAGTATCATGTACTATATGTGGTAGCATGTACTAACTGTAGTATCATTTACTGTCTGTAGTATCATATACTATATGTAGTATCATGGACTGTCTGTAGTAACATGTACTATCGGTAGTGGCATGTACTATCTGTAGTGTCTTGTACTCTCTGTAGTAGCATGTACTATCTGTAATATCATGTGCTATCTGTAGTATCATGTAGTATCTGTAGTAGCAAGTACTATCTGTAGTAGCATGTACTGTCTGTAGTATCATGTCCTGTCTGTAGTATAATGTACTATCTGTAGTATCATGTACTATCTGTAGTAGCTTGTACTGTCTGTAATACCATGTACTGTCTGTAGTAGCATGTACTGTCTATAGTAGCATTAACTATCTGTTTTAGCATGTACGATCTGTAGCATCAAGTAGTGTCTGTAGTATCATGTCCTATCTGTAGTACAATGTACTATCTGTAGTATCATGTACTATATGTGGTAGCATGTACTAACTGTAGTATCATTTACTGTCTGTAGTATCATATGCTATTTGTAGTAGCATGTACTGTTTGTAGTAACATGTACTATCGGTAGTAGCATGTACTATCTGTAGTGTGTTGTACTCTCTGTAGCAGCATGTACTATCTGTAGTTTCATGTGCTATCTGTAGTAGCTTGTACTATCTGTAGTATCATGTACTATCTGTGGTATCATGTACTTTCTGTAGTAGCGTGTACTTTCTGTGGTAGCAATGTACTATCTGTAGTGTCTTGTACTATCTGTAGTAGCATGTACTGTCTGTAGTATCATGTACTATCTGTAGTAGCATGTACCACCGGTAGTAGCATGTACTATCTGTAGTAGCATGTACTATCTGTAGTATCATGTACTATCTGTAGTGTCATGTACTATCTGTAGTAGCATGTACTATCTGTAGTATCATTTACTGTCTGTACTATCATGTAATATCTTTAGTAGGATGTACTATTTGTAGTAGCATGTACTGTCTGTAGTAGCATGTACTATCTGTAGTAACATAAACTATCTGTAGTATCATGGACTGTCTGTAGTATCATTTACTATCTGTAGTAGCATGTACTGTCTGTAGTGTCATGTACTATATGTGGTAGCATTTACTATCTGTAGTAGTTCGTACTATCTGTAGTATCATGTCCTATTTGTAGTATCATATACTATCTGTAGTATCATGTACTATCTGTAGTATCATGTACTTTCTGTAGTATCGTGTACTATCTGCCGTATCATGTACTATCTGTAGTATTATGTACTGTCTGTAGTATCATTTACGGTCTGTAGTATCATGTACTGTCTGTAGTATCATGTACTATCTGTAGTCGCTGGTACTATCTGCCGTATCATGTACTATCTGTAGCATCATGTACTGTCTGTAGTATCTTGTACTGTCTGTAGTATCATGTACTATCTGTAGTATCATGTACTATCTGTAGTATCTTGTACTATCTGTAGTAGCATGTACTGTCTGTAGTAGCATGTACTATCTGTAGTATCATGTACTATTTGTAGTAGCATGTACTGTCTGTAGTATCATGTACTGTCTGTAGTAGCTTGTACTGTCTGTGGTAGCATGTGTTGTCTGTAGTAGCATGTACTCTCTGTAGTATCATGTACTATCTGTAGTTGCATGTACTGTCTGTAGTAGTATTTACTATCTGTAGTATCATGTACTATCTGTAGTACCATGTACTATCTGTAGTAGCATGTACTGTCTGTACTAGCATGTACTATCTGTAGTATCATGTACTATCTGTAGTAGCATGTACTATCTGTAGTACCATGTACTATCTGTAGTGGCATGTACTATCTGTAGTATCATGTACCATCTGTAGTATCATGTACTATCTGTAGTATCATGTACTATCTGTAGTAGCATGTACTATCTGTAGTAGCATGTACTGTCTGTAGTATCATGTCCTGTCTGTAGTATAATGTACTATCTGTAGTATAATGTGCTATCTGTAGTATCATGTACTATCTGTAGTAGCTTGTACTGTCTGTAATACAATGTACTGTCTGTAGTAGCATGTACTGTATATAGTAGCATGTACTATCTGTTTTAGCATGTACGATCTGTAGCATCAAGTAGTGTCTGTAGTATCATGTCCTATCTGTAGTACAATGTACTATCTGTAGTATCATGTACTATATGTGGTAGCATGTACTAACTGTAGTATCATTTACTGTCTGTAGTATCATATACTATATGTAGTTTCATGGACTGTCTGTAGTAACATGTACTATCGGTAGTAGCATGTACTATCTGTAGTGTCTTGTACTCTCTGTAGTAGCATGTACTATCTGTAGTATCATGTGCTATCTGTAGTAGCTTGTACTATCTGTAGTATCATGTACTATCTGTAGTATCATGTACTATCTGTGGTATCATGTACTTTCTGTAGTAGCGTGTACTATCTGTGGTAGCAATGTACTATCTGTAGTGTCTTGTACTATCTGTAGTAGCATGTACTGTCTGTAGTAGCATGTATTATCTTTAGTAGCATGAACTGTCTGTAGTATCATGTACTATCTGTGGTATTATGTACTGTCTGTAGTAACATGTACTATATGTAGTTGCATGTACTATCTGTAGTTTCATGTACTACCTGTAGTATCGTGTACTATCTGTAAAAGCTTGTACCGTTTGTAATAGCGTAAACTGTCTGAAGTCGAATGTACTGTCTGTAGTAGCATTTACTATCTGTAGTAGCATATACTATCAGTAGTATCATGTACTGTCTGTAGTATCATGTACTATCTGTAGTAGCATGTACCACCTGTAGTAGCATGTACTATCTGTACTTTCATGTACTATCTGTAGTGTCATTTACTATCTGTAGTAACATGTACTATCTGTAGTATCATGTACTGTCTGTAGTGTCAAGTACTGTCTGTAGTAGCATGTACTGTCTGTAGTGTCATGTACTATATCTGGTAGCATTTACTATCTTTAGTAGTATGTACTATCTGTAGTATCATGTACTATTTGTAGTATCATGTTCTATCTGTAGCATCATGTACTATCTGTAGTATCATGTACTTTCTGTAGTATCGTGTACTATCTGCCGTATCATGTACTATCTGTAGTATCATGTACCGTCTGTAGTATCATGTACTGTCTGTAGTATCATGTACTATCTGTAGTATCATGTACTATCTGTAGTATCTTTCACTATCTGTAGTAGCATGTATTGTCTGTAGTAGCATGTACTATCTGTAGTATCATGTACTATTTGTAGTAGCATGTACTGTCTGTAGTATCATGTACTGTCTGTAGTAGCTTGTACTGTCTGTGGTAGCTTGTGTTGTCTGTAGTAGCATGTACTCTCTGTAGTCTCATGTACTATCTGTTGTTGCATGTACTGTCTGTAGTAGTATTTACTATCTGTAGTATCATGTACTATCTGTAGTAGCATGTCCTATCTGTAGTAGCATGTACTGTCTGTACTAGCATGTACTATCTGTAGTATCATGTACTATCTGTAGTAGCATGTACTATCTGTGGTATCATGTACTATCTGTAGTAGCATGTACTATCTGTAGTATCATGTACCATCTGTAGTATCATGTACTATCTGTAGTATCATGTAGTATCTGTAGTAGCAAGTACTATCTGTAGTAGCATGTACTGTCTGTAGTATCATGTCCTGTCTGTAGTATAATGTACTATCTGTAGTATCATGTACTATCTGTAGTAG
This sequence comes from Cryptosula pallasiana, assembly GCA_945261195.1. Lineage (NCBI taxonomy): Eukaryota > Metazoa > Bryozoa > Gymnolaemata > Cheilostomatida > Cryptosulidae > Cryptosula > Cryptosula pallasiana. Next base: position 61,434 of record CALYOO010000010.1, on the reverse strand, counting down.
CTTGTACTGTCTGTAATACCATGTACTGTCTGTAGTAGCATGTACTGTCTATAGTAGCATTAACTATCTGTTTTAGCATGTACGATCTGTAGCATCAAGTAGTGTCTGTAGTATCATGTCCTATCTGTAGTACAATGTACTATCTGTAGTATCATGTACTATATGTGGTAGCATGTACTAACTGTAGTATCATTTACTGTCTGTAGTATCATATACTATTTGTAGTAGCATGTACTGTTTGTAGTAACATGTACTATCGGTAGTAACATGTACTATCTGTAGTGTGTTGTACTCTCTGTAGCAGCATGTACTATCTGTAGTTTCATGTGCTATCTGTAGTAGCTTGTACTATCTGTAGTATCATGTACTATCTGTGGTATCATGTACTTTCTGTAGTAGCGTGTACTTTCTGTGGTAGCAATGTACTGACTGTAGTGTCTTGTACTATCTGTAGTAGCATGTACTGTCTGTAGTAGCATGTACTATCTTTAGTAGCATGAACTGTCTGTAGTATCATGTACTATCTGTGGTATTATGTACTGTCTGTAGTAACATGTACTATATGTAGTAGCATGTACTATCTGTAGTTTCATGTACTACCTGTAGTATCGTGTACTATCTGTAAAAGCTTGTACTGTTTGTAATAGCGTAAACTGTCTGAAGTCGAATGTACTGTCTGTAGTAGCATTTACTATCTTTAGTAGCATATACTATCAGTAGTATCATGTATTGTCTGCAGTATCATGTACTATCTGTAGTAGCATGTACCACCTGTAGTAGCATGTACTATCTGTAGTAGCATGTACTATCTCTAGTAACATGTACTATCTGTAGTGTCATGTACTATCTGTAGTAGCATGTACTATCTGTAGTATCATTTACTGTCTGTAGTATCATGTACTATCTTTAGTAGCATGTACTATTTGTAGTAGCATGTACTGTCTGTAGTCGCATGTATTATCTGTAGTAGCAAGTACCACCTGTAGTATCATGTACTATCTGTAGTATCATTTACTATCTGTAGTATCGTGTACTGTCTGTAGGATCGTGTATTGTCTGTAGTATCATGTACTTTCTGTTGTGTCATGTACTGTCTGTAGTAGCATGTACTATCTGTAGTAGCATGTACTATCTGTAGTAGCATGTACTATCTGTAGTAGCATGTACTCTCTGTAGTAGCATGAACTGTCTGTACTAGCATGTACTATCTGTAGTATCATGTACTATCTGTAGTAGCATGTACTATCTGTAGTATCATGTACTATCTGTAGTAGCATGTACTGTTTGTAGTATCATGTACTATCTGTAGTAGCATGTACTATCTGTAGTATCATGTACTATCTGTAGTAGCATGTACTGACTGTAGTATCATGTACCATCTGTAGTATCATGTATTATCTGTAGTATCATGTACTATCTGTAGTAGCATGTACTATCTGTAGTAGCATGTACTGTCTGTAGTATCATGTCCTGTCTGTAGTATAATGTACTATCTGTAGTATCATGTACTATCTGTAGTAGCTTGTACTGTCTGTAATAACATGTACTGTCTGTAGTAGCATGTACTGTCTATAGTAGCATGTACTATCTGTTTTAGCATGTACGATCTGTAGTATCAAGTAGTGTCTGTAGTATCATGTCATATCTGTAGTATAATGTACTATCTGTAGTATCATATACTATCTGTAGTAGCATGTACTATCTGTAGTGTCATGTTCTATCTGTAGTAGCATATTCTATCTGTAGTATCATGTGCTATCTGTAGGAGCATGTACTATCTGTAGTATCATGTACTATCTGTAGTATCATGTACTCTCCGTGGTATCATGTACTTTCTCTAGTAGCGTGTACTATCTTTAGTAGCATGAACTGTCTGTAGTATCATGTACTATCTGTGGTATCATGTACTGTCTGTAGTAACATGTACTATATGTAGTAGCATGTACTACCTGTAGTTTCATGTAATACCTGTAGTATCGTGTACTATCTGTAAAAGCTTGTACTGTTTGTAATAGCGTAAACTGTCTGAAGTCGCATGTACTGTCTGTAGTAGCGTTTACTATCTGTAGTAGCATGTACTATCAGTAGTATCATGTACTGTCTGTAGTATCATGTACTATCTGTAGTAGCATGTACCACCTGTAGTAGCATGTACTATCTGTAGTAGCATGTACTATCTGTAGTATCATGTACTATCTGTAGTGTCATGTACTATCTGTAGTAGCATGTACTATCTGTAGTATCATTTACTGTCTGTAGTATCATGTACTATCTGTAGTAGCATGTACTATCTGTAGTACCATGTACTATCTGTAGTATCATGTACTGTCTGTAGTGTCAAGTACTGTCTGTAGTAGCATGTACTGTCTGTAGTGTCATGTACTATATGTGGTAGCATTTACTATCTTTAGTAGTATGTACTATCTGTAGTATCATGTACTATTTGTAGTATCATGTACTATCTGTAGTAACATGTACTATCTGTTGTATCATGTACTTTCTGTAGTATTGTGTACTATCTGCCGTATCATGTACTATCTGTAGTATCATGTACTGTCTGTAGTATCATGTACTGTCTGTAGTATCATGTACTATCTGTAGTATCATGTACTATCTGTAGTATCTTGTACTATCTGTAGTAGCATGTACTGTCTGTAGTAGCATGTACTGTCTGTAGTATCATGTACTATTTGTAGTAGCATGTACTGTCTGTAGTATCGTGTACTGTTTGTAGTAGCATGTACTGTCTGTAGTATCATGGACTATCTGTAGTAGCGTGTACTATCTGTAGTAGCATGTACTATCTGTAGTATCATGTACCATCTGTAGTATCATGTACTATCTCTAGTATCATGTACTATCTGTAGTATCATGTACTATCTGAAGTAGCATGTACTGTCTGTAGTATCATGTCCTGTCTGTAGTATAATGTACTATCTTTAGTATCATGTACTATCTGTAGTAGCTTGTACTGTCTGTAATAACATGTACTGTCTGTAGTAGCATGTACTGTCTATAGTAGCATGTACTATCTGTTTTAGCATGTACGATCTGTAGCATCAAGTAGTGTCTGTAGTATCATGTCCTATCTGTAGTATAATGTACTATCTGTAGTATCATATACTATCTGTAGTAGCATGTACTATCTGTAGTATCATTATCTATCTGTAGTAGCATGTTCTATCTGTAGTATCATGTGCTCTCTGTAGTAGCATGTAATATCTGTAGTATCATGTACTATCTGTAGTGTCATGTACTATCTGTGGAATCATGTACTTTCTCTAGTAGCGTGTACTATCTGTGGTAGCAATGTACTATCTGTAGTATCTTGTACTATCTGTAGTAGCGTGTACTGTCTGTAGTAGCATGTACTATCTTTAGTAACATGAACTGTTTGTAGTATCATGTACTATCTGTGGTATCATGTGCTGTCTGTAGAAACATGTACTATATGTAGTAGCATGTACTATCTGTAGTTTCATGTAATACCTGTAGTATCGTGTACTATCTGTAAAAGCTTGTACTGTTTGTAATAGCGTAAACTGTCTGAAGTCGCATGTACTGTCTGTAGTAGCGTTTACTACCTGTAGTAGCATGTACTATCAGTAGTATCATGTACTGTCTGTAGTATCATGTACTATCTGTAGTAGCATGTACCACCGGTAGTAGCATGTACTATCTGTAGTAGCATGTACTATCTGTAGTATCATGTACTATCTGTAGTGTCATGTACTATCTGTACTAGCATGTACTATCTGTAGTATCATTTACTGTCTGTAGTATCATGTAATATCTTTAGTAGGATGTACTATTTGTAGTAGCATGTACTGTCTGTAGTAGCATGTACTATCTGTAGTAACATGTACTATCTGTAGTATCATGGACTGTCTGTAGTATCATTTACTATCTGTAGTAGCATGTACTGTCTGTAGTGTCATGTACTATATGTGGTAGCATTTACTATCTGTAGTAGTTCGTACTATCTGTAGTATCATGTCCTATTTGTAGTATCATGTACTATCTGTAGTATCATGTACTATCTGTAGTATCATGTACTTTCTGTAGTATCGTGTACTATCTGCCGTATCATGTACTATCTGTAGTATCATATACTGTCTGTAGTATCATTTACTGTCTGTAGTATCATGTACTGTCTGTAGTATCATGTACTATCTGTAGTCGCTGGTACTATCTGCCGTATCATGTACTATCTATAGTATCATGTACTGTCTGTAGTATCTTGTACTGTCTGTAGTATCATGTACTATCTGTGGTATCATGTACTATCTGTAGTATCTTGTACTATCTGTAGTAGCATGTACTGTCTGTAGTAGCATGTACTATCTGTAGTATCATGTACTATTTGTAGTAGCATGTACTGTCTGTAGTATCATGTACTGTCTGTAGTAGCTTGTACTGTCTGTGGTAGCATGTGTTGTCTGTAGTAGCATGTACTCTCTGTAGTATCATGTACTATCTGTAGTTGCATGTACTGTCTGTAGTAGTATTTACTATCTGTAGTATCATGTACTATCTGTAGTACCATGTACTATCTGTAGTAGCATGTACTGTCTGTACTAGCATGTACTATCTGTAGTATCATGTACTATCTGTAGTAGCATGTACTATCTGTAGTACCATGTACTATCTGTAGTAGCATGTACTATCTGTAGTATCATGTACCATCTGTAGTATCACGTACTATCTGTAGTATCATGTACTATCTGTAGTAGCATGTACTATCTGTAGTAGCATGTACTGTCTGTAGTATCATGTCCTGTCTGTAGTATAATGTACTTTCTGTAGTATAATGTGCTATCTGTAGTATCATGTACTATCTGTAGTAGCTTGTACTGTCTGTAATACAATGTACTGTCTGTAGTAGCATGTACTGTATATAGTAGCATGTACTATCTGTTTTAGCATGTACGATCTGTAGCATCAAGTAGTGTCTGTAGTATCATGTCCTATCTGTAGTACAATGTACTCTCTGTAGTATCATGTACTATATGTGGTAGCATGTACTAACTGTAGTATCATTTACTGCCTGTAGTATCATATACTATATGTAGTATCATGGACTGTCTGTAGTAACATGTACTATCGGTAGTAGCATGTACTATCTGTAGTGTCTTGTACTCTCTGTAGTAGCATGTACTATCTGTAGTATCATGTACTATTTGTAGTAGCATGTTCTGTCTGTAGTATCATGTACTGTCTGTTGTAGCTTGTACTGTCTGTGGTAGCATGTGTTGTCTGTAGTAGCACGTACTCTCTGTAGTATCATGTACTATCTGTAGTTGCATGTACTGTCTGTAGTAGTATTTACTATCTGTAGTATCATGTACTATCTGTAGTACCATGTACTATCTGTAGTAGCATGTATTGTCTGTACTAGCATGTACTATCTGTAGTATCATGTACTTTCTGTAGTAGCATGTACTATCTGTAGTACCATGTACTATCTGTAGTAGCATGTACTATCTGTAGTATCATGTACCATCTGTAGTATCATGTACTATCTGTAGTATCATGTACTATCTGTAGTAGCATGTACTATATGTAGTAGCATGTACTGTCTGTAGTATCATGTCCTGTCTGTAGTATAATGTACTATCTGTAGTATAATGTGCTATCTGTAGTATCATGTACTATCTGTAGTAGCTTGTACTGTCTGTAATACAATGTACTGTCTGTAGTAGCATGTACTGTATATAGTAGCATGTACTATCTGTTTTAGCATGTACGATCTGTAGCATCAAGTAGTGTCTGTAGTATCATGTCCTATCTGTAGTACAATGTACTATCTGTAGTATCATGTACTATATGTGGTAGCATGTACTAACTGTAGTATCATTTACTGTCTGTAGTATCATATACTATATGTAGTATCATGGACTGTCTGTAGTAACATGTACTATCGGTAGTAGCATGTACTATCTGTAGTGTCTTGTACTCTCTGTAGTAGCATGTACTATCTGTAGTATCATGTGCTATCTGTAGTATCATGTAGTATCTGTAGTAGCAAGTACTATCTGTAGTAGCATGTACTGTCTGTAGTATCATGTCCTGTCTGTAGTATAATGTACTATCTGTAGTATCATGTACTATCTGTAGTAGCTTGTACTGTCTGTAATACCATGTACTGTCTGTAGTAGCATGTACTGTCTATAGTAGCATTAACTATCTGTTTTAGCATGTACGATCTGTAGCATCAAGTAGTGTCTGTAGTATCATGTCCTATCTGTAGTACAATGTACTATCTGTAGTATCATGTACTATATGTGGTAGCATGTACTAACTGTAGTATCATTTACTGTCTGTAGTATCATATACTATTTGTAGTAGCATGTACTGTTTGTAGTAACATGTACTATCGGTAGTAGCATGTACTATCTGTAGTGTGTTGTACTCTCTGTAGCAGCATGTACTATCTGTAGTTTCATGTGCTATCTGTAGTAGCTTGTACTATCTGTAGTATCATGTACTGTCTGTGGTATCATGTACTTTCTGTAGTAGCGTGTACTTTCTGTGGTAGCAATGTACTATCTGTAGTGTCTTGTACTATCTGTAGTAGCATGTACTGTCTGTAGTAGCATGTACTATCTTTAGTAGCATGAACTGTCTGTAGTATCATGTACTATCTGTGGTATTATGTACTGTCTGTAGTAACATGTACTATATGTAGTAGCATGTACTATCTGTAGTTTCATGTACTACCTGTAGTATCGTGTACTATCTGTAAAAGCTTGTACTGTTTGTAATAGCGTAAACTGTCTGAAGTCGAATGTACTGTCTGTAGTAGCATTTACTATCTTTAGTAGCATATACTATCAGTAGTATCATGTATTGTCTGCAGTATCATGTACTATCTGTAGTAGCATGTACCACCTGTAGTAGCATGTACTATCTGTAGTAGCATGTACTATCTCTAGTAACATGTACTATCTGTAGTGTCATGTACTATCTGTAGTAGCATGTACTATCTGTAGTATCATTTACTGTCTGTAGTATCATGTACTATCTTTAGTAGCATGTACTATTTGTAGTAGCATGTACTGTCTGTAGTCGCATGTACTATCTGTAGTAGCAAGTACCACCTGTAGTATCATGTACTATCTGTAGTATCATTTACTATCTGTAGTATCGTGTACTGTCTGTAGGATCGTGTATTGTCTGTAGTATCATGTACTTTCTGTTGTGTCATGTACTGTCTGTAGTAGCATGTACTCTCTGTAGTAGCATGTACTATCTGTAGTAGCATGTACTATCTGTAGTAGCATGTACTCTCTGTAGTAGCATGTACTGTCTGTACTAGCATGTACTATCTGTAGTATCATGTACTATCTGTAGTAGCATGTACTATCTGTAGTATCATGTACTATCTGTAGTAGCATGTACTGTTTGTAGTATCATGTACTATCTGTAGTAGCATGTACTATCTGTAGTATCATGTACTATCTGTAGTAGCATGTACTGACTGTAGTATCATGTACCATCTGTAGTATCATGTATTATCTGTAGTATCATGTACTATCTGTAGTAGCATGTACTATCTGTAGTAGCATGTACTGTCTGTAGTATCATGTCCTGTCTGTAGTATAATGTACTATCTGTAGTATCATGTACTATCTGTAGTAGCTTGTACTGTCTGTAATAACATGTACTGTCTGTAGTAGCATGTACTGTCTATAGTAGCATGTACTATCTGTTTTAGCATGTACGATCTGTAGTATCAAGTAGTGTCTGTAGTATCATGTCATATCTGTAGTATAATGTACTATCTGTAGTATCATATACTATCTGTAGTAGCATGTACTATCTGTAGTGTCATGTTCTATCTGTAGTAGCATATTCTATCTGTAGTATCATGTGCTATCTGTAGGAGCATGTACTATCTGTAGTATCATGTACTATCTGTAGTATCATGTACTCTCCGTGGTATCATGTACTTTCTCTAGTAGCGTGTACTATCTTTAGTAGCATGAACTGTCTGTAGTATCATGTACTATCTGTGGTATCATGTACTGTCTGTAGTAACATGTACTATATGTAGTAGCATGTACTACCTGTAGTTTCATGTAATACCTGTAGTATCGTGTACTATCTGTAAAAGCTTGTACTGTTTGTAATAGCGTAAACTGTCTGAAGTCGCATGTACTGTCTGTAGTAGCGTTTACTATCTGTAGTAGCATGTACTATCAGTAGTATCATGTACTGTCTGTAGTATCATGTACTATCTGTAGTAGCATGTACCACCTGTAGTAGCATGTACTATCTGTAGTAGCATGTACTATCTGTAGTATCATGTACTATCTGTAGTGTCATGTACTATCTGTAGGAGCATGTACTATCTGTAGTATCATTTACTGTCTGTAGTATCATGTACTATCTGTAGTAGCATGTACTATCTGTAGTAACATGTACTATCTGTAGTATCATGTACTGTCTGTAGTGTCAAGTACTGTCTGTAGTAGCATGTACTGTCTGTAGTGTCATGTACTATATGTGGTAGCATTTACTATCTTTAGTAGTATGTACTATCTGTAGTATCATGTACTATTTGTAGTATCATGTACTATCTGTAGTAACATGTACTATCTGTTGTATCATGTACTTTCTGTAGTATTGTGTACTATCTGCCGTATCATGTACTATCTGTAGTATCATGTACTGTCTGTAGTATCATGTACTGTCTGTAGTATCATGTACTATCTGTAGTATCATGTACTATCTGTAGTATCTTGTACTATCTGTAGTAACATGTACCGTCTGTAGTAGCATGTACTGTCTGTAGTATCATGTACTATTTGTAGTAGCATGTACTGTCTGTAGTATCGTGTACTGTTTGTAGTAGCATGTACTGTCTGTAGTATCATGGACTATCTGTAGTAGCGTGTACTATCTGTAGTAGCATGTACTATTTGTAGTATCATGTACCATCTGTAGTATCATGTACTATCTCTAGTATCATGTACTATCTGTAGTAGCATGTACTATCTGAAGTAGCATGTACTGTCTGTAGTATCATGTCCTGTCTGTAGTATAATGTACTATCTTTAGTATCATGTACTATCTGTAGTATCTTGTACTGTCTGTAATAACATGTACTGTCTGTAGTAGCATGTACTGTCTATAGTAGCATGTACTATCTGTTTTAGCATGTACGATCTGTAGCATCAAGTAGTGTCTGTAGTATCATGTCCTATCTGTAGTATAATGTACTATCTGTAGTATCATATACTATCTGTAGTAGCATGTACTATCTGTAGTATCATTATCTATCTGTAGTAGCATGTTCTATCTGTAGTATCATGTGCTCTCTGTAGTAGCATGTAATATCTGTAGTATCATGTACTATCTGTAGTGTCATGTACTATCTGTGGAATCATGTACTTTCTCTAGTAGCGTGTACTATCTGTGGTAGCAATGTACTATCTGTAGTATCTTGTACTATCTGTAGTAGCGTGTACTGTCTGTAGTATCATGTACTATCTTTAGTAACATGAACTGTTTGTAGTATCATGTACTATCTGTGGTATCATGTGCTGTCTGTAGAAACATGTACTATATGTAGTAGCATGTACTATCTGTAGTTTCATGTAATACCTGTAGTATCGTGTACTATCTGTAAAAGCTTGTACTGTTTGTAATAGCGTAAACTGTCTGAAGTCGCATGTACTGTCTGTAGTAGCGTTTACTACCTGTAGTAGCATGTACTATCAGTAGTATCATGTACTGTCTGTAGTATCATGTACTATCTGTAGTAGCATGTACCACCGGTAGTAGCATGTACTATCTGTAGTAGCATGTACTATCTGTAGTATCATGTACTATCTGTAGTGTCATGTACTATCTGTACTAGCATGTACTATCTGTAGTATCATTTACTGTCTGTAGTATCATGTAATATCTTTAGTAGGATGTACTATTTGTAGTAGCATGTACTGTCTGTAGTAGCATGTACTATCTGTAGTAACATGTACTATCTGTAGTATCATGGACTGTCTGTAGTATCATTTACTATCTGTAGTAGCATGTACTGTCTGTAGTGTCATGTACTATATGTGGTAGCATTTACTATCTGTAGTAGTTCGTACTATCTGTAGTATCATGTCCTATCTGTAGTATCATGTACTATCTGTAGTATCATGTACTATCTGTAGTATCATGTACTTTCTGTAGTATCGTGTACTATCTGCCGTATCATGTACTATCTGTAGTATCATATACTGTCTGTAGTATCATTTACTGTCTGTAGTATCATGTACTGTCTGTAGTATCATGTACTATCTGTAGTCGCTGGTACTATCTGCCGTATCATGTACTATCTATAGTATCATGTACTGTCTGTAGTATCTTGTACTGTCTGTAGTATCATGTACTATCTGTGGTATCATGTACTATCTGTAGTATCTTGTACTATCTGTAGTAGCATGTACTGTCTGTAGTAGCATGTACTATCTGTAGTATCATGTACTATTTGTAGTAGCATGTACTGTCTGTAGTATCATGTACTGTCTGTAGTAGCTTGTACTGTCTGTGGTAGCATGTGTTGTCTGTAGTAGCATGTACTCTCTGTAGTATCATGTACTATCTGTAGTTGCATGTACTGTCTGTAGTAGTATTTACTATCTGTAGTATCATGTACTATCTGTAGTACCATGTACTATCTGTAGTAGCATGTACTATCTGTAGTACCATGTACTATCTGTAGTAGCATGTACTATCTGTAGTATCATGTACCATCTGTAGTATCATGTACTATCTGTAGTATCATGTACTATCTGTAGTAGCATGTACTATCTGTAGTAGCATGTACTGTCTGTAGTATCATGTCCTGTCTGTAGTATAATGTACTTTCTGTAGTATAATGTGCTATCTGTAGTATCATGTACTATCTGTAGTAGCTTGTACTGTCTGTAATACAATGTACTGTCTGTAGTAGCATGTACTGTATATAGTAGCATGTACTATCTGTTTTAGCATGTACGATCTGTAGCATCAAGTAGTGTCTGTAGTATCATGTCCTATCTGTAGTACAATGTACTCTCTGTAGTATCATGTACTATATGTGGTAGCATGTACTAACTGTAGTATCATTTACTGCCTGTAGTATCATATACTATATGTAGTATCATGGACTGTCTGTAGTAACATGTACTATCGGTAGTAGCATGTACTATCTGTAGTGTCTTGTACTCTCTGTAGTAGCATGTACTATCTGTAGTATCATGTACTATTTGTAGTAGCATGTTCTGTCTGTAGTATCATGTACTGTCTGTAGTAGCTTGTACTGTCTGTGGTAGCATGTGTTGTCTGTAGTAGCACGTACTCTCTGTAGTATCATGTACTATCTGTAGTTGCATGTACTGTCTGTAGTAGTATTTACTATCTGTAGTATCATGTACTATCTGTAGTACCATGTACTATCTGTAGTAGCATGTACTGTCTGTACTAGCATGTACTATCTGTAGTATCATGTACTATCTGTAGTAGCATGTACTATCTGTAGTACCATGTACTATCTGTAGTAGCATGTACTATCTGTAGTATCATGTACCATCTGTAGTATCATGTACTATCTGTAGTATCATGTACTATCTGTAGTAGCATGTACTATCTGTAGTAGCATGTACTGTCTGTAGTATCATGTCCTGTCTGTAGTATAATGTACTATCTGTAGTATAATGTGCTATCTGTAGTATCATGTACTATCTGTAGTAGCTTGTACTGTCTGTAATACAATGTACTGTCTGTAGTAGCATGTACTGTATATAGTAGCATGTACTATCTGTTTTAGCATGTACGATCTGTAGCATCAAGTAGTGTCTGTAGTATCATGTCCTATCTGTAGTACAATGTACTATCTGTAGTATCATGTACTATATGTGGTAGCATGTACTAACTGTAGTATCATTTACTGTCTGTAGCATCATATACTATATGTAGTATCATGGACTGTCTGTAGTAACATGTACTATCGGTAGTAGCATGTACTATCTGTAGTGTCTTGTACTCTCTGTAGTAGCATGTACTATCTGTAGTATCATGTGCTATCTGTAGTAGCTTGTACTATCTGTAGTATCATGTACTATCTGTAGTATCATGTACTATCTGTGGTATTATGTACTTTCTGTAGTAGCGTGTACTATCTGTGGTAGCAATGTACTATCTGTAGTGTCTTGTACTATCTGTAGTAGCATGTACTGTCTGTAGTAGCATGTACTATCTTTAGTAGCATGAACTGTCTGTAGTATCATGTACTATCTGTGGTATTATGTACTGTCTGTAGTAACATGTACTATATGTAGTTGCATGTACTATCTGTAGTTTCATGTACTACCTGTAGTATCGTGTACTATCTGTAAAAGCTTGTACCGTTTGTAATAGCGTAAACTGTCTGAAGTCGAATGTACTGTCTGTAGTAGCATTTACTATCTGTAGTAGCATATACTATCAGTAGTATCATGTACTGTCTGTAGTATCATGTACTATCTGTAGTAGCATGTACCACCTGTAGTAGCATGTACTATCTGTACTTTCATGTACTATCTGTAGTGTCATTTACTATCTGTAGTAACATGTACTATCTGTAGTATCATGTACTGTCTGTAGTGTCAAGTACTGTCTGTAGTAGCATGTACTGTCTGTAGTGTCATGTACTATATCTGGTAGCATTTACTATCTTTAGTAGTATGTACTATCTGTAGTACCATGTACTATTTGTAGTATCATGTTCTATCTGTAGCATCATGTACTATCTGTAGTATCATGTACTTTCTGTAGTATCGTGTACTATCTGCCGTATCATGTACTATCTGTAGTATCATGTACCGTCTGTAGTATCATGTACTGTCTGTAGTATCATGTACTATCTGTAGTATCATGTACTATCTGTAGTATCTTTTACTATCTGTAGTAGCATGTATTGTCTGTAGTAGCATGTACTGTCTGTAGTATCATGTACTATTTGTAGTAGCATGTACTGTCTGTAGTATCATGTACTGTCTGTAGTAGCTTGTACTGTCTGTGGTAGCTTGTGTTGTCTGTAGTAGCATGTACTCTCTGTAGTATCATGTACTATCTGTTGTTGCATGTACTGTCTCTAGTAGTATTTACTATCTGTAGTATCATGTACTATCTGTAGTAGCATGTCCTATCTGTAGTAGCATGTACTGTCTGTACTAGCATGTACTATCTGTAGTATCATGTACTATCTGTAGTAGCATGTACTATCTGTAGTATCATGTATTATCTGTAGTAGCATGTACTATCTGTAGTATCATGTACCATCTGTAGTATCATGTACTATCTGTAGTATCATGTACTATCTGTAGTAGCAAGTACTATCTGTAGTAGCATGTACTGTCTGTAGTATCATGTCCTGTCTGTAGTATAATGTACTATCTGTAGTATCATGTACTATCTGTAGTAGCTTGTACTGTCTGTAATACCATGTACTGTCTGTAGTAGCATGTACTGTCTATAGTAGCATTAAGTATCTGTTTTAGCATGTACGATCTGTAGCATCAAGTAGTGTCTGTAGTATCATGTCCTATCTATAGTACAATGTACTATCTGTAGTATCATGTACTATATGTGGTAGCATGTACTAACTGTAGTATCATTTACTGTCTGTAGTATCATATACTATATGTAGTAGCATGTACTGTTTGTAGTAACATGTACTATCGGTAGTAGCATGTACTATCTGTAGTGTCTTGTACTCTCTGTAGCAGCATGTACTATCTGTAGTTTCATGTGCTATCTGTAGTAGCTTGTACTATCTGTAGTGTCATGTACTATCTGTGGTATCATGTACTTTCTGTAGTAGCGTGTACTATCTGTGGTAGCAATGTACTATCTGTAGTGTCTTGTACTATCTGTAGTAGCATGTACTGTCTGTAGTAGCATGTACTATCTTTAGTAGCATGAACTGTCTGTAGTATCATGTACTATCTGTGGTATTATGTACTGTCTGTAGTAACATGTACTATATGTAGTAGCATGTACTATCTGTAGTTTCATGTACTACCTGTAGTATCGTGTACTATCTGTAAAAGCTTGTACTGTTTGTAATAGCGTAAACTGTCTGAAGTCGAATGTACTGTCTGTAGTAGCATTTACTATCTTTAGTAGCATATACTATCAGTAGTATCATGTATTGTCTGCAGTATCATGTACTATCTGTAGTAGCATGTACCACCTGTAGTAGCATGTACTATCTGTAGTAGCATGTACTATCTGTAGTAACATGTACTATCTGTAGTGTCATGTACTATCTGTAGTAGCATGTACTATCTGTAGTATCATTTACTGTCTGTAGTATCATGTACTATCTTTAGTAGCATGTACTCTTTGTAGTAGCATGTACTGTCTGTAGTCGCATGTACTATCTGTAGTAGCAAGTACCACCTGTAGTATCATGTACTATCTGTAGTATCATGTACTATCTGTAGTATCGTGTACTGTCTGTAGGATCGTGTATTGTCTGTAGTATCATGTACTTTCTGTTGTGTCATGTACTGTCTGTAGTAGCATGTACTATCTGTAGTAGCATGTACTATCTGTAGTAGCATGTACTATCTGTAGTAGCATGTACTCTCTGTAGTAGCATGTACTGTCTGTACTAGCATGTACTATCTGTAGTATCATGTACTATCTGTAGTAGCATGTACTATCTGTAGTATCATGTACTATCTGTAGTAGCATGTACTGTTTGTAGTATCATGTACTATCTGTAGTAGCATGTACTATCTGTAGTATCATGTACTATCTGTAGTAGCATGTACTGACTGTAGTATCATGTACCATCTGTAGTATCATGTATTATCTGTAGTATCATGTACTATCTGTAGTAGCATGTACTATCTGTAGTAGCATGTACTGTCTGTAGTATCATGTCCTGTCTGTAGTATAATGTACTATCTGTAGTATCATGTACTATCTGTAGTAGCTTGTACTGTCTGTAATAACATGTACTGTCTGTAGTAGCATGTACTGTCTATAGTAGCATGTACTATCTGTTTTAGCATGTACGATCTGTAGTATCAAGTAGTGTCTGTAGTATCATGTCATATCTGTAGTATAATGTACTATCTGTAGTATCATATACTATCTGTAGTAGCATGTACTATCTGTAGTGTCATGTTCTATCTGTAGTAGCATATTCTATCTGTAGTATCATGTGCTATCTGTAGTAGCATGTACTATCTGTAGTATCATGTACTATCTGTAGTATCATGTACTCTCCGTGGTATCATGTACTTTCTCTAGTAGCGTGTACTATCTTTAGTAGCATGAACTGTCTGTAGTATCATGTACTATCTGTGGTATCATGTACTGTCTGTAGTAACATGTACTATATGTAGTAGCATGTACTACCTGTAGTTTCATGTAATACCTGTAGTATCGTGTACTATCTGTAAAAGCTTGTACTGTTTGTAATAGCGTAAACTGTCTGAAGTCGCATGTACTGTCTGTAGTAGCGTTTACTATCTGTAGTAGCATGTACTATCAGTAGTATCATGTACTGTCTGTAGTATCATGTACTATCTGTAGTAGCATGTACCACCTGTAGTAGCATGTACTATCTGTAGTAGCATGTACTATCTGTAGTATCATGTACTATCTGTAGTGTCATGTACTATCTGTAGTAGCATGTACTATCTGTAGTATCATTTACTGTCTGTAGTATCATGTACTATCTGTAGTAGCATGTACTATCTGTAGTAACATGTACTATCTGTAGTATCATGTACTGTCTGTAGTGTCAAGTACTGTCTGTATTAGCATGTACTGTCTGTAGTGTCATGTACTATATGTGGTAGCATTTACTATCTCTAGTAGTATGTACTATCTGTAGTATCATGTACTATTTGTAGTATCATGTACTATCTGTAGTAACATGTACTATCTGTTGTATCATGTACTTTCTGTAGTATTGTGTACTCTCTGCCGTATCATGTACTATCTGTAGTATCATGTACTGTCTGTAGTATCATGTACTGTCTGTAGTATCATGTACTATCTGTAGTATCATGTACTATCTGTAGTATCTTGTACTATCTGTAGTAGCATGTACTGTCTGTAGTAGCATGTACTGTCTGTAGTATCATGTACTATTTGTAGTAGCATGTACTGTCTGTAGTATCGTGTACTGTTTGTAGTAGCATGTACTGTCTGTAGTATCATGTACTATCTGTAGTAGCGTGTACTATCTGTAGTAGCATGTACTATCTGTCGTATCATGTACCATCTGTAGTATCATGTACTATCTCTAGTATCATGTACTATCTGTAGTAGCATGTACTATCTGTAGTAGCATGTACTGTCTGTAGTATCATGTCCTGTCTGTAGTATAATGTACTATCTTTAGTATCATGTACTATCTGTAGTAGCTTGTACTGTCTGTAATAACATGTACTGTCTGTAGTAGCATGTACTGTCTATAGTAGCATGTACTATCTGTTTTAGCATGTACGATCTGTAGCATCAAGTAGTGTCTGTAGTATCATGTCCTATCTGTAGTATAATGTACTATCTGTAGTATCATATACTATCTGTAGTAGCATGTACTATCTGTAGTGTCATTATCTATCTGTAGTAGCATGTTCTATCTGTAGTATCATGTGCTATCTGTAGTAGCATGTAATATCTGTAGTATCATGTACTATCTGTAGTGTCATGTACTATCTGTGGAATCATGTACTTTCTCTAGTAGCGTGTACTATCTGTGGTAGCAATGTACTATCTGTAGTATCTTGTACTATCTGTAGTAGCGTGTACTGTCTGTAGTAGCATGTACTATCTTTAGTAGCATGAACTGTTTGTAGTATCATGTACTATCTGTGGTATCATGTGCTGTCTGTAGAAACATGTACTATATGTAGTAGCATGTACTATTTGTAGTTTCATGTAATACCTGTAGTATCGTGTACCATCTGTAAAAGCTTGTACTGTTTGTAATAGCGTAAACTGTCTGAAGTCGCATGTACTGTCTGTAGTAGCGTTTACTACCTGTAGTAGCATGTACTATCAGTAGTATCATGTACTGTCTGTAGTATCATGTACTATCTGTAGTAGCATGTACCACCGGTAGTAGCATGTACTATCTGTAGTAGCATGTACTATCTGTAGTATCATGTACTATCTGTAGTGTCATGTACTATCTGTACTAGCATGTACTATCTGTAGTATCATTTACTGTCTGTAGTATCATGTAATATCTTTAGTAGGATGTACTATTTGTAGTAGCATGTACTGTCTGTAGTAGCATGTACTATCTGTAGTAACATGTACTATCTGTAGTATCATGGACTGTCTGTAGTATCATTTACTATCTGTAGTAGCATGTACTGTCTGTAGTGTCATGTACTATATGTGGTAGCATTTACTATCTGTAGTAGTTCGTACTATCTGTAGTATCATGTCCTATTTGTAGTATCATGTACTATCTGTAGTATCATGTACTATCTGTAGTATCATGTACTTTCTGTAGTATCGTGTACTATCTGCCGTGTCATGTACTATCTGTAGTATCATATACTGTCTGTAGTATCATTTACTGTCTGTAGTATCATGTACTGTCTGTAGTATCATGTACTATCTGTAGTCGCTGGTACTATCTGCCGTATCATGTACTATCTGTAGTATCATGTACTGTCTGTAGTATCTTGTACTGTCTGTAGTATCATGTACTATCTGTGGTATCATGTACTATCTGTAGTATCTTGTACTATCTGTAGTAGCATGTACTGTCTGTAGTAGCATGTACTATCTGTAGTATCATGTACTATTTGTAGTAGCATGTACTGTCTGTAGTATCATGTACTGTCTGTAGTAGCTTGTACTGTCTGTGGTAGCATGTGTTGTCTGTAGTAGCATGTACTCTCTGTAGTATCATGTACTATCTGTAGTTGCATGTACTGTCTGTAGTAGTATTTACTATCTGTAGTATCATGTACTATCTGTAGTACCATGTACTATCTGTAGTAGCATGTACTGTCTGTACTAGCATGTACTATCTGTAGTATCATGTACTATCTGTAGTAGCATGTACTATCTGTAGTACCATGTACTATCTGTAGTAGCATGTACTATCTGTAGTATCATGTACCATCTGTAGTATCACGTACTATCTGTAGTATCATGTACTATCTGTAGTATCATGTACTATCTGTAGTAGCATGTACTATGTGTAGTAGCATGTACTGTCTGTAGTATCATGTCCTGTCTGTAGTATAATGTACTATCTGTAGTATCATGTACTATCTGTAGTAGCTTGTACTGTCTATAATACCATGTACTGTCTGTAGTAGCATGTACTGTCTATAGTAGCATTAACTATCTGTTTTAGCATGTACGATCTGTAGCATCAAGTAGTGTCTGTAGTATCATGTCCTATCTGTAGTACAATGTACTATCTGTAGTATCATGTACTATATGTGGTAGCATGTACTAACTATAGTATCATTTACTGTCTGTAGTATCATATACTATATGTAGTAGCATGTACTGTTTGTAGTAACATGTACTATCGGTAGTAGCATGTACTATCTGTAGTGTCTTGTACTCTCTGTAGCAGCATGTACTATCTGTAGTTTCATGTGCTATCTGTAGTAGCTTGTACTATCTGTAGTATCATGTACTATCTGTGGTATCATGTACTTTCTGTAGTAGCGTGTACTATCTGTGGTAGCAATGTACTATCTGTAGTGTCTTGTACTATCTGTAGTAGCATGTACTGTCTGTAGTAGCATGTACTATCTTTAGTAGCATGAACTGTCTGTAGTATCATGTACTATCTGTGGTATTATGTACTGTCTGTAGTAACATGTACTATATGTAGTAGCATGTACTATCTGTAGTTTCATGTACTACCTGTAGTATCGTGTACTATCTGTAAAAGCTTGTACTGTTTGTAATAGCGTAAACTGTCTGAAGTCGAATGTACTGTCTGTAGTAGCATTTACTATCTGTAGTAGCATATACTATCAGTAGTATCATGTATTGTCTGCAGTATCATGTACTATCTGTAGTAGCATGTGCCACCTGTAGTAGCATGTACTATCTGTAGTAGCATGTACTATCTGTAGTAACATGTACTATCTGTAGTGTCATGTACTTTCTGTAGTAGCATGTACTATCTGTAGTATCATTCACTGTCTGTAGTATCATGTACTATCTTTAGTAGCATGTACTATTTGTAGTAGCATGTACAGTCTGTAGTCGCATGTACTATCTGTAGTAGCAAGTACCACCTGTAGTATCATGTACTATCTGTAGTATCATGTACTATCTGTAGTATCGTGTACTGTCTGTAGGATCGTGTATTGTCTGTAGTATCATGTACTTTCTGTAGTGTCATGTACTGTCTGTAGTAGCATGTACTATCTGTAGTAGCATGTACTATCTGTAGTAGCATGTACTATTTGTAGTATCTTGTACTATCTGTAGTAGCATGTACTATCTGTAGTAGCATGCACTATCTTTAGTATCATGTACTATCTGTAGTAGCATTGTTATTGTGGGAAATACCCTTCATAACTTTAGCCGGGAATCTTAAGTCTATGGATGTCTTATGCGAATAGAGTAATTATGTTCAGTTTTGAATATGGTAATACAATGAGAGAGAGAGATGTGAGTTAGAGTGGTGTGTATTGGTTGAGGTTGTCAAAAAGATTGTATACTAAATGTTATTAATTACACAGATATTACAATGGATATAAGTAAAAGATGCTATAAAGTCTTAAGACACCTGACCTAGACTGCAATCGCTCAGTCCAATCCTCATACGTTTTTGATGTTGTTCGGTTGCGGAAATAGGATGACTGTATGTCAAGCCTTTGTATTTATACTAAAGTTAGTGTGTGGTACGTATTGACGCATGTGTGCTAATTTGGGAACAGCCTGAGGTCCCGTGTTACATCGCGTCTTTCAATACATTTGTGTATTTTTATTACTCTCTTTTAGGATCCCTGGAGTACATCTTATTATGTTGAAGTCGCGGCGGATTATTGTTACACAAGGCTGTTTGCCAGATTAATCCTTGGAGCTTAGTGGTGAGAAACTGTTACACAACTCTGCAGAAGATCCTGTTTGCCAGCGTAATCTCTAGAGCTTAGTGGTGAGGTGTTGTTACACAAGGCTGTCAAGATCCTGGTTGCCAGCTCATTGTCTTGAGATTGGTGGTGACTTCGATCCTCTCCTGTTATGGCATATTACTTGGTAGATATGATTTATGGAGTCTCGAGCTTTTCTTGCCGATGTACCTTGTGATAAATTCAAAGTTAGCTGCTGACTTACTTGTACTTATAACAGCATGTACTGTCTGTAGTAGCTCGCACTATCTGTAGTATCATGTACTATCTGTAGTAGCATGTACTGTCTGTAGTTTCATGTACTGTCTGTAGTAGCTTGTACTGTCTGTGGTAGCATGTGTTGTCTGTAGTAGCATGTACTCTCTGTAGTATCATGTACTATCTGTAGTTGCATGTACTGTCTGTAGTAGCATTTACTATCTGTAGTATCATGTACTATCTGTAGTAGCATGTACTCTCTGTAGTAGCATGTACTGTCTGTACTAGCATGTACTATCTGTAGTATCATGTACTATCTGTAGTAGCATGTACTATCTGTAGTATCATGTACTATCTGTAGTAGCATGCACTGTTTGTAGTATCATGTACTATCTGTAGTAGCATGTACTATCTGTAGTATCATGTACTATCTGTAGTAGCATGTACTGACTGTAGTATCATGTACCATCTGTAGTATCATGTATTATCTGTAGTATCATGTACTATCTGTAGTAGCATGTACTATCTGTAGTAGCATGTACTGTCTGTAGTATCATGTCCTGTCTGTAGTATAATGTACTCTCTGTAGTATCATGTACTATCTGTAGTAGCTTGTACTGTCTGTAATAACATGTACTGTCTGTAGTAGCATGTACTGTCTATAGTAGCATGTACTATATGTTTTAGCATGTACGATCTGTAGTATCAAGTAGTGTCTGTAGTATCATGTCATATCTGTAGTATAATGTACTATCTGTAGTATCATATACTATCTGTAGTAGCATGTACTATCTGTAGTGTCATGTTCTATCTGTAGTAGCATATTCTATCTGTAGTATCATGTGCTATCTGTAGTAGCATGTACTATCTGTAGTATCATGTACTCTCCGTGGTATCATGTACTTTCTCTAGTAGCGTGTACTATCTTTAGTAGCATGAACTGTCTGTAGTATCATGTACTATCTGTGGTATCATGTACTGTCTGTAGTAACATGTACTATATGTAGTAGCATGTACTACCTGTAGTTTCATGTAATACCTGTAGTATCGTGTACTATCTGTAAAAGCTTGTACTGTTTGTAATAGCGTAAACTGTCTGAAGTCGCATGTACTGTCTGTAGTAGCGTTTACTATCTGTAGTAGCATGTACTATCAGTAGTATCATGTACTGTCTGTAGTATCATGTACTATCTGTAGTAGCATGTACCACCTGTAGTAGCATGTACTATCTGTAGTAGCATGTACTATCTGTAGTATCATGTACTATCTGTAGTGTCATGTACTATCTGTAGTAGCATGTACTATCTGTAGTATCATTTACTGTCTGTAGTATCATGTACTATCTTTAGTAGCATGTACTATTTGTAGTAGCATGTACTGTCTGTAGTCGCATGTACTATCTGTAGTAGCAAGTACCACCTGTAGTATCATGTACTATCTGTAGTATCATGTACTATCTGTAGTATCGTGTACTGTCTGTAGGATCGTGTATTGTCTGTAGTATCATGTACTTTCTGTAGTGTCATGTACTGTCTGTAGTAGCATGTACTATCTGTAGTAGCATGTACTATCTGTAGTAGCATGTACTATTTGTAGTATCTTGTACTATCTGTAGTAGCATGTACTGTCTGTAGTAGCATGTACTCTCTGTAGTAGCATGCACTATCTTTAGTATCATGTACTATCTGTAGTAGCATTGTTATTGTGGGAAGTACCCTTCATAACTTTAGCCGGGAATCTTAAGTCTATGGATGTCTTATGCGAATAGAGTAAATATGTTCAGTTTTGAATATGGTAATACAATGAGAGAGAGAGATGTGAGTTAGAGTGGTGTGTATTGGTTGAGGTTGTCAAAAAGATTGTATACTAGATGTTATTAATTACACAGATGGTACAATGGATATAAGTAAAAGATGCTATAAAATCTTAAGACACCTGACCTAGACTGCAATCGCTCAGTCCAATCCTCATACGTTTTTGATGTTGTTCCGTTGCGGAAATAGGATGACTGTATGTCAAGCCTTTGTATTTATACTAAAGTCAGTGTGTGGTACGTATTGACGCATGTGTGCTAATTTGGGAACAGCCTGAGGTCCCGTGTTACATCGCGTCCTTCACTACATTTGTGTAGTTATATTACTTTCTTTTAGGATCCCTGGAGTACATCTTATTATGTTGAAGTCGCGGCGGATTATTGTTACACAAGGCTGTTTGCCAGATTAATCCTTGGAGCTTAGTGGTGAGAAACTGTTACACAACTCTGCAGAAGATCCTGTTTGCCAGCGTAATCTCTAGAGCTTAGTGGTGAGGTGTTGTTACACAAGGCTGTCAAGATCCTGGTTGCCAGCTCATTGTCTTGAGATTGCTGGTGACTTCGATCCTCTCCTGTTATGGCATATTACTTGGTAGATATGATTTATGGAGTCTGGAGTTTTTCTTGCCGATGTACCTTGTGATAAATTCAAAGTTAGCTGCTGACTTACTTGCACTTGTAACAGCATGTAGCTCGCACTATCTGTAGTATCATGTACTATCTGTAGTAGCATGTACTGTCTGTAGTTTCATGTACTGTCTGTAGTAGCTTATACTGTCTGTGGTAGCATGTGTTGTCTGTAGTAGCATGTACTCTCTGTAGTATCATGTACTATCTGTAGTTGCATGTACTGTCTGTAGTAGCATTTACTATCTGTAGTATCATGTACTATCTGTAGTAGCATGTACTCTCTGTAGTAGCATGTACTGTCTGTACTAGCATGTACTATCTGTAGTATCATGTACTATCTGTAGTAGCATGTACTATCTGTAGTATCATGTACTATCTGTAGTAGCATGTACTGTCTGTAGTATCATGTACTATCTGTAGTAGCATGTACTATCTGTAGTATCATGTACTATCTGTAGTAGCATGTACTATCTGTAGTATCATGTACCATCTGTAGTATCATGTATTATCTGTAGTATCATTTACTATCTGTAGTAGCATGTACTATCTGTAGTAGCATGTACTGTCTGTAGTATCATGTCCTGTCTGTAGTATAATGTACTATCCGTAGTATCATGTACTATCTGTAGTAGCTTGTACTGTCTGTAATAACATGTACTGTCTGTAGTAGCAAGTACTGTCTATAGTAGCATGTACTATCTGTTTTAGCATGTACGATCTGTAGTATCAAGTAGTGTCTGTAGTATCATGTCCTATCTGTAGTATAATGTACTATCTGTAGTATCATATACTATCTGTAGTAGCATGTACTATCTGTAGTGTCATGTTCTATCTGTAGTAGCATGTTCTATCTGTAGTATCATGGCTATCTGTAGTAGCATGTACTATCTGTAGTATCATGTACTATCTGTAGTTGCATGTACTGTCTGTAGTAGCAATTACTATCTGTAGTATCATGTACTATCTGTAGTAGCATGTACTCTCTGTAGTAGCATGTACTGTCTGTACTAGCATGTACTATCTGTAGTATCATGTACTATCTGTAGTAGCATGTACTATCTGTAGTATCATGTACTATCTGTAGTAGCATGTACTGTTTGTAGTATCATGTACTATCTGTAGTAGCATGTACTATCTGTAGTATCATGTACTATCTGTAGTAGCATGTACTGACTGTAGTATCATGTACCATCTGTAGTATCATGTATTATCTGTAGTATCATGTACTATCTGTAGTAGCATGTACTATCTGTAGTAGCATGTACTGTCTGTAGTATCATGTCCTGTCTGTAGTATAATGTACTATCTGTAGTATCATGTACTATCTGAAGTAGCTTGTACTGTCTGTAATAACATGTACTGTCTGTAGTAGCATGTACTGTCTATAGTAGCATGTACTATCTGTTTTAGCATGTACGTTCTGTAGTATCAAGTAGTCTCTGTAGTATCATGTCATATCTGTAGTATAATGTACTATCTGTAGTATCATATACTATCTGTAGTAGCATGTACTATCTGTAGTAGCATGTACTATCTGTAGTGTCATGTTCTATCTGTAGTAGCATGTTCTATCTGTAGTATCATGTGCTATCTGTAGTAGCATGTACTGTCTGTAGTATCATGTACTATCTGTAGTTGCATGTACTGTCTGTAGTAGCATTTATTGTCTGTAGTGTCATGTTTTATCTGTAGTAGCATATTCTATCTGTAGTATCATGTGCTATCTGTAGTAGCATGTACTATCTGTAGTATCATGTACTATCTGTAGTATCATGTACTATCTGTGGTATCATGTACTTTCTCTAGTAGCGTGTACTATCTGTGGTAGCAATGTACTATCTGTAGTATCTTGTACTATCTGTAGTAGCATGTACTGTCTGTAGTAGCATGTACTATCTTTAGTAGCATGAACTGTCTGTAGTATCATGTACTATCTGTGGTATCATGTACTGTCTGTAGTAACATGTACTATATGTAGTAGCATGTACTACCTGTAGTTTCATGTAATACCTGTAGTATCGTGTACTATCTGTAGAAGCTTGTACTGTTTGTAATAGCGTAAACTGTCTGAAGTCGCATGTACTGTCTGTAGTAGCGTTTACTATCTGTAGTAGCATGTACTATCAGTAGTATCATGTACTGTCTGTAGTATCATGTACTATCTGTAGTAGCATGTACCACCTGTAGTAGCATGTACTATCTGTAGTAGCATGTAATATCTGTAGTATCATGTACTATCTGTAGTGTCATGTACTATCTGTAGTAGCATGTACTATCTGTAGTATCATTTACTGTCTGTAGTATCATGTACTATCTTTAGTAGCATGTACTATTTGTAGTAGCATGTACTGTCTGTAGTCGCATGTACTATCTGTAGTAGCAAGTACCACCTGTAGTATCATGTACTATCTGTAGTATCATGTACTATCTGTAGTATCGTGTACTGTCTGTAGGATCGTGTATTGTCTGTAGTATCATGTACTTTCTGTAGTGTCATGTACTGTCTGTAGTAGCATGTACTATCTGTAGTATCATGTACTATCTGTAGTAGCATTGTTATTGTGGGAAATACCCTTCATAACTTTAGCCGGGAATCTTAAGTCTATGGATGTCTTATGCGAATAGAGTAAATCTGTTCAGTTTTGAATATGGTAATACAATGAGAGAGAGAGATGTGAGTTAGAGTGGTGTGTATTGGTTGAGGTTGTCAAAAAGATTGTATACTAGATGTTATTAATTACACAGATATTACAATGGATATAAGTAAAAGATGCTATAAAATCTTAAGACACCTGACCTAGACTGCAATCGCTCAGTCCAATCCTCATACGTTTTTGATGTTGTTCCGTTACGGAAATAGGATGACTGTATGTCAAGCCTTTGTATTTATACTAAAGTTAGTGTGTGGTACGTATTGACGCATGTGTGCTAATTTGGGAACAGCCTGAGGTCCCGTGTTACATCGCGTCCTTCACTACATTTGTGTATTTATATTACTTTCTTTTAGGATCCCTGGAGTACATCTTATTATGTTGAAGTCGCGGCGGATTATTGTTACACAAGGCTGTTTGCCAGATTAATCCTTGGAGCTTAGTGGTGAGAAACTGTTACACAACTCTGCAGAAGATCCTGTTTGCCAGCGTAATCTCTAGAGCTTAGTGGTGAGGTGTTGTTACACAAGGCTGTCAAGATCCTGGTTGCCAGCTCATTGTCTTGAGATTGGTGGTGACTTCGATCCTCTCCTGTTATGGCATATTACTTGGTAGATATGATTTATGGAGTCTGGAGTTTTTCTTGCCGATGTACCTTGTGATAAATTCAAAGTTAGCTGCTGACTTACTTGCACTTGTAACAGCATGTAGCTCGCACTATCTGTAGTATCATGTACTATCTGTAGTAGCATGTACTGTCTGTAGTTTCATGTACTGTCTGTAGTAGCTTATAGTGTCTGTGGTAGCATGTGTTGTCTGTAGTAGCATGTACTCTCTGTAGTATCATGTACTATCTGTAGTTGCATGTACTGTCTGTAGTAGCATTTACTATCTGTAGTATCATGTACTATCTGTAGTAGCATGTACTCTCTGTAGTAGCATGTACTGTCTGTACTAGCATGTACTATCTGTAGTATCATGTACTATCTGTAGTAGCATGTACTATCTGTAGTATCATGTACTATCTGTAGTAGCATGTACTGTCTGTAGTATCATGTACTATCTGTAGTAGCATGTACTATCTGTAGTATCATGTACTATCTGTAGTAGCATGTACTATCTGTAGTATCATGTACCATCTGTAGTATCATGTATTATCTGTAGTGACATTTACTATCTGTAGTAGCATGTACTATCTATAGTAGCATGTACTGTCTGTAGTATCATGTCCTGTCTGTAGTATAATGTACTATCTGTAGTAACATGTACTATCTGTAGTAGCTTGTACTGTCTGTAATAACATGTACTGTCTGTAGTAGCAAGTACTGTCTATAGTAGCATGTACTATCTGTTTTAGCATGTACGATCTGTAGTATCAAGTAGTGTCTGTAGTATCATGTCCTATCCGTAGTATAATGTACTATCTGTAGTATCATATACTATCTGTAGTAGCATGTACTATCTGTAGTGTCATGTTCTATCTGTAGTAGCATGTTCTATCTGTAGTATCATGTGCTATCTGTAGTAGCATGTACTATCTGTAGTATCATGTACTATCTGTAGTATCATGTACTATCTGTGGTATCATGTACTTTCTCTAGTAGCGTGTACTCTCTGTGGTAGCAATGTACTATCTGTAGTATCTTGTACTATCTGTAGTAGCATGTACTGTCTGTAGTAGCATGTACTATCTTTAGTAGCATGAACTGTCTGTAGTATCATGTACTATCTGTGGTATCATGTACTGTCTGTAGTAACATGTACTATATGTAGTAGCATGTACTACCTGTAGTTTCATGTAATACCTGTAGTATCGTGTACTATCTGTAAAAGCTTGTACTGTTTGTAATAGCGTAAACTGTCTGAAGTCGCATGTACTGTCTGTAGTAGCGTTTACTATCTGTAGTAGCATGTACTATCAGTAGTATCATGTACTGTCTGTAGTATCATGTACTATCTGTAGTAGCATGTACTATCTGTAGTAGCATGTACTATCTGTAGTAGCATGTACTATCTGTAGTATCATGTACTATCTGTAGTGTCATGTACTCTCTGTAGTAGCATGTACTATCTGTAGTATCATTTACTGTCTGTAGTATCATGTACTATCTTTAGTAGCATGTACTATTTGTAGTAGCATGTACTGTCTGTAGTAGCATGTACTATCTGTAGTAACATGTACTATCTGTAGTATCATGTACTGTCTGTAGTATCATTTACTATCTGTAGGAGCATGTACTGTCTGTAGTGTCATGTACTATATGTGGTAGCATTTACTATCTGTAGTAGCATGTACTATCTGTAGTATCATGTACTATTTGTAGTATCGTGTACTATCTGCCGTATCATGTACTATCTGTAGTATCATGTACTGTCTGTAGTATCATTTACTGTCTGTAGTATCATGTACTGTCTGTAGTATCATGTACTATCTGTAGTAGCTGGTACTGTCTCTAATAACATGTACTGTCTGTAGTAGCATGTACTATCTGTATTAGCATTTACTATCTGTAGTATCATGTACTATCTGTAATAGCATGTACTATCTGTAGTAGCACTTACTATCTGTAGTATCATGTACTATCTGTAGTAGCATAAACCACCTGTAGTAGTATGTACTATCTGTAGTATCATGTACTATCTGTAGTGTCATGTACTATCTGTAGTAGCATGTACTATCAGTAGTATCATTTACTGTCTGTAGTATCATGTACTGTCTGTAGTAGCATGTACTATCTGTAGTATCATGTCCTATCTGTAGTACAATGTACTATCTGTAGTATCATGTACTATATGTGGTAGCATGTACTAACTGTAGTATCATTTACTGTCTGTAGTATCATATACTATATGTAGTAGCATGTACTGTCTGTAGTAACATGTACTATCGGTAGTAGCATGTCCTATCTGTAGTGTCTTGTACTCTCTGTAGTAGCATGTACTATCTGTAGTATCATGTGTTATCTGTAGTAGCTTGTACTATCTGTAGTATCATGTACTATCTGTAGTATCATGTACTATCTGTGGTATCATGTACTTTCTGTAGTAGCGTGTACTATCTGTGGTAGCAATGTACTATATGTAGTGTCTTGTACTATCTGTAGTAGCATGTACTGTCTGTAGTAGCATGTACTATCTTTAGTAGCATGAACTGTCTGTAGTATCATGTACTATCTGTGGTATCATGTACTATCTGTAGTAGCTTGTACTGTCTGTAATAACTCGTACTGTCTGTAGTAGCATGTACTGTCTATAATAGCATGTACTATCTGTATTGATATGTGCTATATGTATCATCATGTAGTGTCTGTAGTTTCATGTACTATCTGTAGTATCATATACTATTTGTAGTAGCATGTACTGTGTGTAGTGTCATGTACTGTCTGTAGTAGCTTGTACTGTCTGTGGTAGCATGTGTTGTCTGTAGTAGCATGTACTCTCTGTAGTATCATGTACTATCTGTAGTTGCATGTACTGTCTGTAGTAGTATTTACTATATGTAGTAGCATGTACTATCTGTAGTAGCATGTACTGTCTGTACTAGCCTGTACTATCTGTAGTATCATGTACTATCTGTAATAGCATGTACTATCTGTAGTATCATGTACTATCTGTAGTAGCATGTACTATCTGTAGTAGCATGTACTATCTGTAGTAGCATGCACTATCTTTAGTATCACGTACTATCTGTAGTAGCATGTACTATCTGTAGTAGCATGTACTGTCTGTAGTATCATGTCATGTCTGTAGTATAATGTACTATCTGTCGTATCATGTACTATCTGTAGTGTCATGTACTGTCTGTAGTAGCATGTACTATCTGTAGTAGCATGTACTATCTGTAGTAGCATGTTTTATTTGTAGTATCTTGTACTATCTGTAGTAGCATGTACTGTCTGTAGTAGCATGTACTATCTGTGGTAGCATGCACTATCTTTAGTATCATGTACTATCTGTAGTAGCATGTACTATCTGTAGTAGCATGTACTGTCTGTAGTATCATGTCCTGTCTGTAGTATAATGTACTATCTGTAGTATCATGTACTATCTGTAGTACAATGTACTATCTGTAGTATCATGTACTATATGTGGTAGCCTGTACTAACTGTAGTATCATTTACTGTCTGTAGTATCATATACTATATATGTAGTAGCATGTACTGTCTGTAGTAACATGTACTATATGTAGTAGCATATACTATCTGTAGTGTCATGTTTTATCTGTAGTAGCATGTACTATCTGTAGTATCATGTGCTATCTGTAGTAGCATGTACTATCTGTAGTGTCATGTACTATCCGTAGTATCTTGTACTATCTGTGGTATCATGTACTTTCTGTAGTAGCGTGTACTATCTGTGGTAGCAATGTACTATCTGTAGTGTCTTGTACTATCTGTAGTAGCATGTACTGTCTGTAGTAGCATGTACTATCTTTAGTAGCATGAACTGTCTGTAGTATCATGTACTATCTGTGGTATTATGTACTGTCTGTAGTAACATGTACTATATGTAGTAGCATGTACTATCTGTAGTTTCATGTACTACTTGTAGTATCGTGTACTATCTGTAAAAGCTTGTACTGTTGGTAATAGCGTAAACTGTCTGAAGTCGAATGTACTGTCTGTAGTAGCATTTACTATCTGTAGTAGCATATACTATCAGTAGTATCATGTACTGTCTGTAGTATCATGTACTATCTGTAGTAGCATAAACCACCTGTAGTAGTATGTACTGTCTGTAGTATCATGTACTATCTGTAGTGTCATGTACTATCTGTAGTAGCATGTACTATCAGTAGTATCATTTACTGTCTGTAGTATCATGTACTATCTGTAGTAGCATGTACTATCTGTAGTATCATGTCCTTTCTGTAGTACAATGTACTATCTGTAGTATCATGTACTATATGTGGTAGCATGTGCTAACTGTAGTATCATTTACTGTCTGTAGTATCATATACTATATGTAGTAGCATGTACTGTCTGTAGTAACATGTACTATCGGTAGTAGCATGTACTATCTGTAGTGTCTTGTACTCTCTGTAGTAGCATGTACTATCTGTAGTATCATGTGTTATCTGTAGTAGCTTGTACTATCTGTAGTATCATGTACTATCTGTAGTATCATGTACTATCTGTGGTATCATGTACTTTCTGTAGTAGCGTGTACTATCTGTGGTAGCAATGTACTATCTGTAGTGTCTTGTACTATCTGTAGTAGCATGTACTGTCTGTAGTAGCATGTACTATCTTTAGTAGCATGAACTGTCTGTAGTATCATGTACTATCTGTGGTATTATGTACTGTCTGTAGTAACATGTACTATATGTAGAAGCATGTACTATCTGTAGTTTCATGTACTACCTGTAGTATCGTGTACTATCTGTAAAAGCTTGTACTGTTTGTAATAGCGTAAACTGTCTGAAGTCGAATGTACTGTCTGTAGTAGCATTTACTATCTGTAGTAGCATATACTATCAGTAGTATCTTGTACTGTCTGTAGTATCATGTACTATCTGTAGTAGCATGTACCACCTGTAGTAGCATGTGCTATCTGTAGTTTCATGTACTATCTGTAGTGTCATGTACTATCTGTAGTAGCATGTACTATCTGTAGTATCATTTACTGTCTGTAGTAGCATGTACTATCTGTAGTAGCATGTACTGTCTGTAGTAGCATGTACTATCTTTAGTAACATGTACTATCTGCCGTATCATGTACTATCTGTAGTATCATGTACTGTCTGTAGTATCATTTACTGTCTGTAGTATCATGTACTGTCTGTAGTATCATGTACTATCTGTAGTAGCTTGTACTGTCTGTAATAACTCGTACTGTCTGTAGTAGCATGTACTGTCTATAATAGCATGTACTATCTGTAGTAGCTTGTACTGTCTGTAATACCATGTACTGTCTGTAGTAGCATGTACTGTCTATAGTAGCATGTACTATCTGTTTTAGCATGTACGATCTGTAGCATCAAGTAGTGTCTGTAGTATCATGTCCTATCTGTAGTACAATGTACTATTTGTAGTATCATGTACTATATGTGGTAGCATGTACTAACTGTAGTATCATTTAATGTCTGTAGTATCATATACTATATGTAGTAGCATGTACTGTCTTTAGTAACATGTACTATCGGTAGTAGCATGTACTATCTGTAGTGTCTTGTACTCTTTGTAGTAGCATGTACTATCTGTAGTATCATGTGCTATCTGTAGTAGCTTGTACTATCTGTAGTATCATGTACTATCTGTAGTGTCATGTACTATCTGTGGTATCATGTACTTTCTGTAGTAGCATGTACTATCTGTGGTAGCAATGTACTATCTGTAGTGTCTTGTACTATCTGTAGTAGCATGTACTGTCTGTAGTAGCATGTACTATCTTTAGTAGCATGAACTATCTGTAGTATCATGTACTATCTGTGGTATTATGTACTGTCTGTAGTAACATGTGCTATATGTAGTAGCATGTACTATCTGTAGTTTCATGTACTACCTGTAGTATCGTGTACTATCTGTAAAAGCTTGTACTGTTTGTAATAGCGTAAACTGTCTGAAGTCGAATGTACTGTCTGTAGTAGCATTTACTATCTGTAGTAGCATATACTTTCAGTAGTATCATGTACTGTCTGTAGTATCATCTACTATCTGTAGTAGCATGTACCACCTGTAGTAGCATGTACTATCTGTAGTTTCATGTACTATCTGTAGTGTCATGTACTATCTGTAGTAGCATGTACTATCTGTAGTATCATTTACTGTCTGTAGTATCATGTACTATCTGTAGTAGCATGTACTATCTGTAGTAGCATGTACTGTCTGTAGTAGCATGTACTATCTGTAGTAACATGTACTATCTGCCGTATCATGTACTATCTGTAGTATCATGTACTGTCTGTAGTATCATTTACTGTCTGTAGTATCATGTACTGTCTGTAGTATAATGTACTATCTGTAGTATCATCTACTTTCTGTAGTAGCTTGTACTGTCTGTAATAACATGTACTGTCTGTAGTAGCATGTACTGTCTATAGTAGCATGTACTATCTGTTTTAGCCTGTACGGTCTGTAGCATCAAGTAGTGTCTGTAGTATCATGTCCTATCTGTAGTATCATGTCCTATCTGTAGTATAATGTACTGTCCGTAGTATAATGTACTATCTGTAGTAGCATGTACTGTCTGTAGTCGCATGTACTATCTGTAGTATGATGTACTATCTGTCGTATCGTGTACTCTTTGTAGTATCGTCTATTGTCTGTAGTATCATGTACTTTCTGTAGTATCATGTACTATCTGTAGTAGCATGTACTATCTGTAGTAGCATGTACTATCTGTTGTAGCATGTACTATTTGTAGTATCTTGTACTATCTGTAGTAGCATTTACTGTCTGTAGTAGCATGTACTATCTGTAGTAGCTTGTACTGTCTGTAATAACATGTACTGTCTGTAGTAGCATGTCCTGTTTTTGGTAGCATGTACTTTCTGTAGTATCATATTCTATCTGTAGTCGTATGTACTATCTGTAGTGGCATGTACTATCTGTAGTATCATGTACTATCTGTAGTGGCATGTACTATCTGTAGGAGCATGTACTATCTGTAGTAGCATGTACTATCTGTAGTATCTTGTACTCACTGTAGCAGCTTGTACTGTCCGTAATAGCATCTACTGTCTGTAGTAGCATGTACTGTCTGTAGTAGCATGTACTGTCTGTAGTAGCATGTGATTTCTGTAGCATCATGTACTATCTGTAGTAGCATGTACTGTCTGCAGTAGCATGTATTATCTGTAGTATCATATACTATCTGTAGTAGCATGTACTGTATGTAGTATCATGTACTATATGTAGTAGTATGTACTATATGTAGTATCATGCACTATCTGTAGTATCATGTACTATCTGTAGTATCATGTACCATCTGTAGTAGCATATACTGTCTGTAGTAGCATGTACTGTCTGTAGCAGCTTGTGCTATCTGTAATATCATGTACTGTCTGTAGTATCATGTACTACCACACATATATATATTCCGCGGGTTTCTCACCCTAAGGAAATGTGGTATAGGTCTGAGTTCACTGCTGGTGTGTTTGTCACGCAGATGTAGTTTATTTGAAACGTTTGTGGTTCATGCTACATGTCTATCGGTCTGCAGTATGATCTGCGAGCTACAAACTTCAACAATTTTTGAACTAAATTTCTTTTGGAAATCAAATGGTTCTATTGGACACTGATGGAGATCGTTTTTATACTGTTGTATAGCTTGGGGTCTTGTCTCTCATAATATGTCTTCTTTCTTGCTTTCAGTACGTTATTTGCAATGATATTGGCCATTGACTGCTTGCATGTACATGACGACTTTGACAGGCTTAACAGTGCAACTGGGTCATAAATTTTCAATCTGATACCCGTTTGCAAAATATACCACTGCACTTGCTATAAGTAGTTTAGCTGCTTACCAATTGTCGGTCTGGGTGAGAAACCTCTGGTCTTTCCCTTGGTGGCCATTATTTTGCCGTATCTTGTGTCAGTAAGCAGCTATCTTGTGTTGAATTGAAACAAACTTTAAAAAAAGTGTTTGTTTCAGTTTGATGATTTCTTGTTGCCACCAACTTTCATGAATGCAATCATCTTTTATACCGGGGAATAGGGTGAAGTCTTGTCTCTCATAATATGTAAACTTTTTGGCTCTCAGTCTCTTATCTGCTATAATATTGGCCATTGACTGCATGCTTGTACATGACGATTTTGGCGGGCACACCAGTGCAACTGGGTCACAAGTTTTCAATCTGATCTGTGTTTACAAAATATTCCATTGCACTTGCTCTAAGCAGTTTAGCTGCTTACCAACTGTCTCTCTGGGTGCAAAAATTCCGGTCTTTCCGTTGGTGGCCGCAATTTTGCCGTAACTTGTCTCAGCAAGCAGCTAGATTCTACTGAATTGAATGGTTTGCTAAGAAAAACTGTGTTTTTAGTTTGGGTGCTCCCGGTTGCTGCCGATTGTCATTGATTTATTCAATTTTGATACTGGTGAAGCGCCTAAAGTCTTGCCTTTCATAATATATTACTTTTTTGCTGTCTGTAAATTTTAAACGATGTTATAGCCTAATTGACCGCGTGCATGTCTGTGGTTGCAACAGCTAACATCTTTGTGCACTCAACCGCTTGTTTTTTTATAGAGATGCGGTCACAAAAGTTACCTCACAGGCTGTTCTAATAAATTTAGCCACAAAAAAACCAGTAGCTACCTTAAAAAATTCAGCTGATTCTGATGATGACAATCTTATGAACCTGACTGGCCAGCAGCACCCAAAATCCAAGTTCAAAAAGAAGATAACCCATAACACACAGCGGTATGCCAGTTTTGAGATGTTTTGCGACAATAAAAAATAATAGAGTAAATAATTTTTTGTACTATCAGGTAGAAGAGAAGATTTTCTACCGTGTGATGAAAACATTTTGGCTGTTGCTCTGTTTATGTTCATGCAATTATTTTTTCAATGAAAAAGTTTCGTTCTTGAAAATGTAATTCATTCTCAAGAAATGAAGGTTTCAAACTTGAGAGCGTGCCAACAAAATTTACCGCTTGGTTTTTGAAATAAAATGCATGGCTAGGGTCAAAAATTTCTTGCCGTTCCAAGCATCCAAAGAGAGAGGGTTTTTGAGCACTATTTTGAGTGTAGGAGAGCAGATAGTGCATGTCGGTCACAGTTTGTTAGTGAAAAATGACCGAAAAACACAGTGCATGTATACTGATTATTCATGTATTTTCATAGAGTGGGCTAATAATGTTTTACGTGAATTTGTAGCGGAGATTTTTGTCAATCAGATGCAATAAAATTCAACTCTCTAACCCTAACGAGTGAATTTTAAAATAAATTCAAAAACTTGGAAAGTTCGCTAAAAGCGCCTGAATCCTAGCATGGAGCACAAAGCGAATGGAAATCAAAGAGTTAATAAAAGCTTCAAACATCATCCATGTTTTTTATGATTTGCTATATTTTTGCAAATATTTGGTCAAATCTTGTGGAAAGAGGCAAATCAAATCAAATAATGATCAAATTAACCAAATCAAATCACCAGTTGTATCGAATATTTGAAATAAATCAGTTGTCAAATATTTGAGGCACCAAATATTTGAATCACTGTGATTTGGTCTCAGCTCTGTGTATCTTACACCTTAGATGTCTATTGGTTCGCTCCTGTTGTGTATCTCACACCTTAGATGTCTATTGGTTTGTTTCTGTTGTGTATCTCACACCTTAGATGTCTATTGCTTTACTTCTGTTGTGTATCTTTCACCTTAGATGTCTATTGGTTTGCTTTTATTGTGTATGTTACACCTTAGATGTCTATTGGCTTGCTTCTGTTGTGTATCTCACACCTTAAATGTCTATTGGTTTGCTTCTGTTGTGTATCTCACACCTTAAATGTCTATTGGGTTGCTTCTGTTGTGTATCTTTCGCTTTAGATGTCTATTGGTTTTCTTCTGTTGTGTATCTTTCGCCTTATATATCTATTGGTTTGCTTTTATTGTGTATCTCACACCTTAGATGCTTATTGGTTTGCTGCTGTTGTGTATATTTCACCTTAGATATATATTGGTGTGCTTCTATTGTGTATCTCACAGGTTATATGTCTATTGGTTTACTTCTATTGTGTATCACACACCTTAGATGTCTATTGGCTTTCTTCTTTTTTGTACCTCACACATTAAATGTCTATTGGTGTACTTCTATTGTTTATTTTGCGCCTCAGGTGTCTATTGGTTTGCTTCTATTGTGTGTCGCGCATTTCAGATGTCTATCGGTTTGCTTTTATTGTGTACCCTATACCTTAGATGTCGATTGGTTTGCCTCCATTATGTACCCTACACCTTAGATGTCTACTGGTTTGCTACTATTGTGTATCGCACACCTTAGATGTCTATTGGTCTGCTTCTATTGTGTATCTTACACATAAGATGTCTAATGGTTTGCTTCTGTTATGTATCGCACACCTTAGTTGTCTATTGGTTTGTTTGTGTTGTGTATCTTACACATAACATGTCTATTGGTTTGCTTCTGCTGTGTATCGCACACCTTAGATGCTTATTGGTTTGTTTATATTGTGTATCTCACACCTTAGATGTCTATTGGTTTGGTTCATGGTTAACTTTATTTTCCACCACAAAGTTATACCTCACTACTACTTCACTCTATTGGCTACAGGATAACCAACTGCTTCTGTATTGTTATTTATTGTATCCCTTTATTGGCGAGTTGACTTTAGACCACTCTATTTCTCTGTTTTAGTGATGGTTCGTACATTGAATGACTCTATTGCTCAGCTGACTTCACTAAACAGTCAACAGCTAATTTAACTCTCAGGCTCAGAGCCATGGACCTAGTATATATGGACTAATAAGTGGGCGGGTTTCTTGTGAAATTCAGTGCGACAGTGCAAAACCATCTCAAGTTTTTTCATTTTTAATTTTTAAAATCTCAATCGCTTTCCCAAACAAGAACAAAACCTGTTAGAAAAAAAATGAAAATTAGACTTTATAGAACTATGCGGCGTCTTTCAAAAATTCGACGTTCCAAAGTCATCACAAGATCGCCAACACAGCAATTCCATTTCAAAAATGGGACCTCAAAATCAAATTATGGCTATAACTCAAGAACCGAAGATCCGATCACTAAACTCTTTTCGTCAAAGAGGTCCCCTCAAAACAGGCTTTTAGAAAAGAGGTCATTCGTCACCACTTTGCGCTGGCAAAACCTCGATATCTGCATGAATACTCTAACTGTCGTATGATACATTTGAAAAGCAAGCCCCTTTTTATTGACAAGTAGAACAATACAGTTGTCAAGTACGCTTATAGGCATTCTGGTTAGCACTTTGACCTGTTGTGTGTAGGGTCTGGGTACGATCCCCGGTTGTGGAGTACCTTTTTTACTTGATACATATTTGAACATATCTTTTCAATGATGACCCTGATGATTAACATTATTCAGGTGGTGTCAATGTGCTTCCTCATAGAAAGTGTAATGGTGTAGTTGGTTGTGTGTGTGTTTTAACTAGTTAGGTACGATGGTTCAAATCCCCTGCGACTTCTTTTTTTGGGGTATATATTCTCTAAAATACTCTTGTTTTTGCTCGCAAACACAAATCAATATCTGGTTATTATTTTTTTTCTTCTTTCGCGCAAACCTTAGCGAAGAGTTGCCACTTTTTCTCAAGAACCGTAATAGATAGAGCTACAATTCTTTTTGCGACGCTGTTAATAGGCATCGGGCATTGATGTAAGTTGGTTTTCAAAATCACAGAACATTTCAGAACAGCACTGTTTTTGAACTGCATTCAACATTGCCATATGGCTAAATGGTTAACATTGTGACCTGCTGTTGCAAGAGTTCAGGTTCGATTCCCGGGTATGGATTTCTTTTTCGCGTAAAAAATGTTATTGTCAGAAGGGAGGAGCCAAGTCAGCATTAGTATATGCAGCAACAGGAGTGCAGGTTGTATTAGCAGTTGTGAAACATGTGCTTGTGTGGCCTCAGAACAAAAAAGCGTCTTTGCACTTGAAAAAGCTGCTTTTTACAAAAATTAAGCTATCGCAAAACAGTTGTCACCTTGTACGAAATTAGATTGTGCATAAGCAACAGGTCTCTATAGCTCGATGGCTAAGGTTGTCGCTTGCTGTATAAAGGGTACAAGTACGATTCCCAGTGTTGGAAATTTTTTTCACGTAAAAAGTCTTTGCAAGTATAACTTTACTGCCAAGTATAATGTTTAGGAACAATGACGGTGTTACAATTGTGCTTTTCCAGTGAGATGTTGATGGAGTAGTTGGTGGAGTGTGTGATTTAACGCGTTCAGTACAGGTGTTCCATTCTCAATTATGAATATCATTTTTTAACATTGATTCTCTAAAATACTCTTGTTTTTGCTCGCAAACACAAATCAATATCTAGTTATTATTATTATTATTATTGTTGTTATTGTTATTATTATTATCATTATTATTATCATTATCATCAATATTATTGTTATTGTTGTTATCGTCGTCGTCGTTATCGTCGTTATTGTTATAACAACATTAAATTATTAACAATTATTATAATTTTTATGAATTAATTATTTATCAATTAATTTTGTTATTATAGTGCTACTACTACATTGGCCCGTGGGAGTGGGTCTTGGGAGATCTGCATATTATTATTCAACTCAGTTATTGCATTTAGGTGCAGAACTGGTGATTTATTGCGATAATACTCTTGGGGACAAAAGGTAGACGATTTTTGTTAGTTAGATAGGAAAATAACGTGGGCTACGCCGCAAAATAGGCAGTTCTTCACCTACCTCTCAGTGTAGTAAGCCAATAATTATTAATTAACTTTTCCAGCAAAATTCCTTGTAGTAACATTTAGTCTCCTACTGACTGATTCGTTGAGTAAATCAAATAATAATAGAGCGGTTCAGCAAATTGGCTCTGATTTTCAAAGCATATGAACAATTTCACAAGCGTTCAAAAAGTTTGTAAAAATTCAGACTGTTGCAAAAGCTTTGAGACAGTTTGGAAAGCGTTCAATTGTTTTAAAATGCAAAACACAAAACGTTTTGACTGAGCCACCATGTTTATGTATCTGACATACAACAAGACAGCAGTAGGGTAGTAGTAGTATTGTTCTTATGCCATTCCAATCACAAAATTCATATTATTGGTTGTAAAATGTACATATGTATAAGTTAATTGTTTTAATAGTCGTCTTATGATTAGTCAACAATGATCAATGATGAGAAGTCTCGGACAGAATAACGTTGAAACAGCAAAAAAATACTATCTAATGGTGATTAGGCGTTTGATGCTTCTATCGACTGACACTAACTGACTGATTGGTTTGCCGATTTGCCAAATCGAAGTGGTGTGCAGGATAAATGAATGATTGCTGAAATGAATAGGAAATATGACATTCTAGTTTTTGTGACATAACATATTTTTGCTGTGATACTCATTCTGATGTAGCCTAGCAGGTTGGTGAAATGGTGATCAATACCCACCAAAAGTTGTCGGAAATTGTGACCTTTTATCTAAACCGTGCAAATATAGTTTGCATGTATATACAGTATAATGCTTGGAAATTTCTTGCTGATCGTTGGTTATATGTATTTAATAACGTATCTCACTTATTGTATATAATAAATATCGCAGTCTTAATATCAATATAACCTACTCATTCTAGTTTTTACCCGAGCAGTGGATCCTCAGCGATTATCTCCAAAACTATTTAAATCATTTTATTTTTCATAATGCTCGACTGGCAGTTGGTGACTTTGCGTTGGTGCAAATCCAACAGAAGGTAATAATCTATGATGGTTAGCCTTCTATTAGTGCTTGGTTTACCTATACTAGTATTGAGATATTGCATTACAATGGTAAATTCAATGGGTCAATGTGATTATAACTTTAAACTCGATGAGATAACTCTGTATTATCACACAAGTACTACCATTTTACATTGTCATATTTTTATTTTTTTTCAAGTTTCTCAAACTTTTATTGATTACAAAGCTTAGAGAATATAGAAAGCAAGGTGGTGTATACATTGCTATTTGCTGTTGCATAGTGTACTTTGAATATTACATAATCCTGGTAAATGAGCCAGCTAGCTAGTAATATCCATCAGGCTCAATCTTCTGTGTAATCGACAAAATAAATAGCATTTCTAATTGATGTTGTAGCGTCAATGAAAATGATTTACATATGTTGCGTGAGACCAACAAGCTTGTTAAAAACTTCCTGTAACAGTTGCTCATCCAAATTCCTACAAAATGACCAATTTTTTTTCATCTTAGCTGAGTCTTGTTCATACATCTTCTTTTCAAACTGAAGTTAATCTTTAAGTTTCTCAGCATGTGTACTAATGATACTTCAGAAAAGAATTGCAAAGGAAATTTTTAGGTTGGAAAATAAAAGATGTCAGACATAATTTCAACTTTTTTTTGGGTTGATCTGCAAAGTATGGGGTATTTTGAACGGATACAGGTTCATACATACGTAAGTTAGTAAAATGATAAAGTTTATGAATGATAACTCATGCAGTGAATCCGAAGCTATGGCTAAAAGTTCAATATTAGTTTATGCTATCTGCAGTTGATCAGTAAAACTAATTCATAAATAAAAGAAAGTTGAATAAAGTTAGGTTATTGTGACATAACGAGTCTATCTAGTTAACTGGTAAAATGAATAGTTAGTATTGATAATGTGCATTGTATGTAAGTGGAATATAAGATTGTGAAAAGTATACATGAAGGTTGTTCATTCAAGGCTCGTCTGGATTTTTTGTTTATCTTGGTTTCAATCATAAAGTTTATGTGAAGTTGTGCAACACAGTGTTGTCTTAGCATTTTTTGGAGTTTATTGTCTATGCACCATCCGTGTTTTACAATATATGTACACTATTCAACTTGATTGAGTTAGAAAAGACTGAAATGCAAGTACACTCGATAATCATAGGTCTTTAACTTGTTTTGCAGATTTCCACTCCATGATAAAGAATGATTGGAAAAATGGTGAGTGGTTGTCAAGAGGGAGTTACCTAATGACGATGAATGGGTACCAACAAAATACCACAAGCTGTGCAGTGATCATTTTAAATCATCAGATTATCAAGTTAGACCAGGAGCAACAAACAAGTTACTCAAAAAAGATGCAGTCCCGTCAATTTTCAACTTATGTTAGTGGACAGAATTTTTTGTTGGCATTATTTGATAGATACCAAAGTGAGCTATGTATGTTTATTAATGAGCTGGCATTGTGAATGTGATAAAGAAAAATTTAGAAAGCGAAGTTTATGTTTTTTTGTTATCGCATTAGTTCATTTTTCAGTCAT
This sequence comes from Cryptosula pallasiana, assembly GCA_945261195.1. NCBI lineage: Eukaryota > Metazoa > Bryozoa > Gymnolaemata > Cheilostomatida > Cryptosulidae > Cryptosula > Cryptosula pallasiana. The sequence continues at coordinate 20,154 of CALYOO010000010.1, read as the reverse complement.
ACGGGTATGGTTAAACTGGCTGATAGATAAAAACTAGTGATTATTTCAGCAGGGTACTCAGTTTTCAACATATAAATGGCTTCATTAATTTTAGGCAAATCTTTCTGCTGCACAGAGTCCCCATACTGAACAAGATGATGTTTCAAAAATTGGTATAACACGCGATCATACCTACTACAAATCTGCATGTCTGTCAGTAGTAATATATGAGCAGATCTCCCTACCAAGTGTTTTTTTGTGGGATTAAATCCCGGAGTTGATGCAATGGGTTACGGCGTTGAATAGAGTCCCCGAGTAAATATTGTATGGCATTTAAGTTTTGATTATTTTTTTACATAATTCGGACTCATATGGCATCTTGAGAGAATTGTATGGCATTTGATTTTTCGATAGTTTTTTACATTGTATAAAAATGAATCATGGTTTGATTGTATTGGTATTGGGAGCTAAGATGTCGACAGAGGATGATGTTGAGATGAGACCGATGAATGAAGTTGATACTGTTGATGGTACTACAAGCGATATGCTAGATGTTTTACCAAGTATGAAGCGTAAAGTGTTGATAGTTATGATGATTTTGGTATTTGTCGTAGGATTTTCTACTTTTGGAGGTGTTACTGAGTTTAGTATGTATGAAGAAGCTATGCAAAAAATACCAAAAGCAAGAAACTCTCCTGTTGGAATCATAAATGAAACTACTGTTGGTTGATGAACATCTTTTTATGATGAATGGGAAACCTGAAGATTATGACCCAAGGATGTGTTCTCCTTTTACGGCAATGATTGCAGGACCAACTGTATCGGGAAAGACACAAGCGATTTTACAAATGATTGAAGCTAGTCAGACTATAGCTCACCCTCCACCAACAGAAATTCCCTACTGTTATGGAGCCTATCAAAAATCCTTTGATGATGTACCAGGAGTGATTTTTCATGAAGGCATGATAGATATAACAGTGACTTTTCCCAGAGATGGACAAAATCGATGGTTGATAATTGACGATCTTATGGATGAATTTTCTGGTAAAGCTGATGCCAATGCTTTGTATACAAAACATAGTCATCATTTGAACATAAGTGTACTTTTTATTGTTCAGAATCTGTTTTTAAAAGGGAATCGTACAATTTCCTTGAATAGTCATTATTTTTTTTTTTTAAAAACTGTAGATATGCTCCTTCTATTTCCTATTTGGCTCGACAATGTTTTCCCTCAAGAGTAAAATATGTACAAGAGGCTTTTGAAGACGCAACAAAAAAACCATACTCTTATCTACGAATAGACACGACTCAGCAAACGAATGATCAACACAGACTATTGGGAAACTTTACATCAGATCTCCCTATGATATTATATGTACCCAAGTAAAAGGATATAAATACAATTACTATTCGTTTCACCTCATACATATTTTGTTATTCAACAACGTAGCACGAAGGCGGTTTATTGACTCAAGCTTTGGAGAAAAAATTAAAAAGAAATGCTGCTGTGTTGTTATTGCTCAACAATGCAACCTCTGTTATTCAAAAGTCTGTGATAGCCAAAGCCATAAAGGAGCTTATTATGACTCTAATGGAATGCGCTAAAGCTATTATAAATGGAACGATACCATTGACAACATCTCAGTATAATCAGTTGCAGCGGAACGCGGAGGATATTAGCGCTTTAGTAAGAAGATCAACGTTAGATGATAAGAAATTTGTATTGCAAAAAGGAGGATTTTTATTTGCTCTACTAGGACCTATTATCAACACTGTAGTTCCTGGGATATTGAAAAGTGTGATAGGAAGAATAGGAGGAGCGAGAAGATAAAGATGAAAGTCCCAACACGAATGATGCGGAATAGAATGGCGATTTTAGCTCTGGATGATCTGAGTAAGAGAGGAAAAATCGCTATAGTCGAAAAAGCCAACTCAGATCTGTTTCAATCATTGATAGAAAGTGTTAAAAATATTGTTTTAGGTAATGTTCCTCTTGATTCTGAGCTACAAGAAGGAACTAGATAAACTAAGTGCTAGAGGAACAGTTAATGATAAGCGTAAAAGTTTGACTCAGACTGGTAGAGGCAATCTTTTGGACGCTATTATAACCCCTATTGTATCTGTTTTATCATCAATAAAAAGATGAATCGTCAACCTTTAACATTCTCCAGACGTATTTTTATACTCTTTGAAAACGAATACTATAGATTAATGGAAAATAATGAGAATAAAACAGTGGTAAAGGAACAGAAGACCAGACCTCCATTGTATTATAATCCTATGGAAGCTATAACAGTGAGAGATATGAAGAGAAAGCGAAATGCTCTACTGGAAACAGCTTATGATTCTGACTTTTCCTCACACGAAAAGTTAGAGGAAAATGTTCAAAACCTGCGTAGGTATTTGTCTGATGTCAAAAAGATTAAAAATAATCAAAATCAGGCACAAGTGGTTGGTTGGAGTCCCATTAAGAAAAAAAACATAGAGCCTACTTCTCTTTTGGCAAATAGCACAGTTATTGATGATAAACCTAACGCCCATTCACCAAATGTTGATGATGACATCGGGTTAGAATCAGTAAAAACGAATGATGGTGACATTCGGGTTAGAATCAGTAAAAACGCAGCTGTTTGATAGTGAAGACTCGACCCTACTTGGAAATACATTTGTCACTGATGGAGAAGATGAGCAAGATAGTGCAAGCAAACGTTTAGAGGAGTTTGAAAAAAGGTTACTGATTTACCAACAAAAAAGAGTGATCAAAGGATTGGTGTCAGAATGTTGAACAATCTGAGTAAAATTGGTAGATTCGACTCGGAGAAGAACAGACTAAAAATTGGAGAACGTTGGTTGAATCCTAAGGCTTCCGAAACTTTACTACGAGATGTTCTAACCGAAGGAGGTAAAAGACAATCGGGAAATACCGATTACAGTAAATTTAAAAGCTTGCTAGCTGATCAAGGAATCACAACTGTCAGAAATTCCCCACGCCAAACACGTGAGAGCGAGAAGAAAAAAATTGGTCATTTGCGGTACTAATTCATGGACATCGACACGCTAAAAGAGCTGTATTACAATCATGCATTACATACATCTCTACGAGGAACTAGAGCTTTACTGAAAGCTCGTAGAAAACGAGAGGGGGAAAAAAGAATTCGTGAATGGTTGAGTGGGGAGGATGCCTACACGTTACATAAAAGAGCTGTAACTAAGTTTAAGCGTCGTCCTACAATTGTAGCTGGAATAGGGGAACAGATACAGGTAGATTTGATGGATGTTTGATCTCGAAAAGAAGAAAATGATAATACAACATTTTTACTGACCGCTGTTGATTCTCTATCTAGAAAAGGATGGGCCGTACCACTCATCTCCAAATCAGGACAGGTTGTAGCCAGAGGATTGAGAAGAATACTAGATGAGGAAAACTATAAAGCTTTACAATCCGATAAAGGTAAAGAGTTTGACAATGTCAATGTCAAGACTCTCCTGGCGGAAAAGAAAATCAAACGCTTTACAACCGAAAATGAGACAATAAAGGCATCAATGGTGGAACGTTCTAACAGAACTTTAAAAGAGAAGATATACAGACATCTGACGTATAAAGATGATGACAGATACATTGATATTTTACCAGAAGTGGTTAATCATACAACAACACTGTTCATGGTGTTATAGGTATGAGACCAAATGATGTAAATTTTCAGAACCAGGAACTGGTATGGAATCGTGTGTATGAAGGAGGTGAACACAGTTTAACTCAAGAAGCAAGATTAATGTTTGGGGATTATGTGAGAAGAAGTAAGGCAAGAGGAGCGTTTGAAAGAGGGTACACCCCGAATTGGACGATTGAGAGTTTTATAATCACCGATGTACTTATCGATGAAAAACCTGTTGTATATAGGGTAAAAGATTTGGCTGAGGAGATGATCGATGGCACCTTTTACGAAAAAAGGTTGCAAAAAGTAAAAAAACCCACGAATTTCAGAATTGAAAACATATTGAAAAGAAGAACGAGAAGAGTTAAAATATAGACTCTGGTTCAGCGATAAGGGTACGGAGAAAAGTTCAATGAGTGGGTGGATGAATAGTTTGTAAAGAAAGAACGTTCGATATAATTATCACACGTTGGAAGAATGTCGATGCTGATTACTTTACCCTCGAACTCTAGTGCTGAGGAGTTTCCTGATAACAGCAAATCCGATTTTACAGTGAGACTGTATAAACATTTGGTTATCAACGGTGGTAAATGGGAGGTAAGTCTGCTTGATATGTGTTATTTTAATAATTGGAAGATTGTTACCGAAGGGAAAATATATCTAGAAAAGACTAATGTCTCTGGTAAAAGCGAAAAGTGCTTCATCATAATCGGTAATGGAAGATATGATAGTTTGGAGGAGTTGGAGGAGATTATACGAAAGAGAATGAGTGAAATGGATTTAGACAAAACATCCACCATCTCCTACAACAAGGCCACCAACACGAGTTTACTAAGTAACAGCGATCCTGATACAACCATAAGCTTTTCCAGAGATCTGGCATAGATTTGTGGATTTGAACCGAAAACTACGTATCCTCGTAGTAGATACAATAATGTTTCACCTCCTGATATAAATTCCGGACTATTCCAACATTGTTTTGAAACTTTTTGTCTAGGATCACTGAAATGATGAAATGTGCTCAGAAGGGCCTGAAAATGCTTTTGGAGCAATAAAAAACGTGTTTCGAAACTTTTTTGTCTAGCATCACTGAAATGATGAAATGTGCTCAGAATGGGCTGAAAATGCTTTTGAAGCAATAAAAAACATGTTTTGAAACTTTTGTCTGGGATCACTGAAATGATGAAATGTGCTCAGAATGGCCTGAAAATGCTTTTGGAGCTAAAAAAAATGTTTTGAACTTTTTTGTCTAGGCTCACTGAAATGATGAAATGTGCTCAGAATGGCCTGAAATTGCTTTTGGAGCTATAAGAAACGTGTTTTGAACTTTTTTGTCTAGGATCACTGAAATAATGAAATGTGCTCAGAATGGCCTGAAAAAGCGTTTGGAGCTATAAAAAATGTCGTTTGAAACTGTTTGTCTAGGATTACTAAATGATGAAATGTGGTCGGAATGGCGTGAAAACGCTTAAGGAGCTATAAAAGTTGTGTTTTCAAACTGTTTGTCTAGGATCGCTGCAATGATGAAATGTGCTCAGAATGGCCTGAATATGCTTTTGGAGCTAGAAAAAATGTGTTTTGAACTTTTAAGCCTAGGATCACTGAAATGATGAAATGTGCTCAGAATGGCCTGAAAATTCTTTTGAAGCTATAAAAAATGTGTTGTGAAACTGTTTGTCTAGGATCACTGAAATGATGAAATGTGCTCAGAATGGCCTGAAAATGCTTTTGGAGCAAAAAAAAATGTGTTTTGAACTTTTTTGTCTAAGATCACTGAAATGATGAAATGTGCTCAGAATGGCCTGAAAACGCTTTTGGAGCTATAAAATTTGTGTTCCGAAACTGTTTGTCTAGGATCAGTGAAATGATGAAATGTGCTCAGAATAGCCTGAAAATGCTTTTGGAGCTATAAAAATTGTGTTTTGAACTTTTTTGTCTAGGATCAATGAAATGATGAAATGTGCTCAGAATGGCCTGAAAATGCTTTTGGGGCTATAAGAAATGTGTTTAGAACTTTTTTGTTTAGGATCACTGAAATGATGAAATCTGCTAAGAATGGCCTGAAAATGCTTTTGGAGCTATAAAAATTGTGTTTTGAACTTTTTTGTCTAGGATCACTGAAATGATGAAATGTGCTCAGAATGGCCTGAAAACGCTTTTCGAGTTTTAAAAGTTGTGTTTTGAGACTGTTTGTCTAGGATCACTGAAATGATTAAACGTGCTCAGAATGGCCTGAAAATGCTTTTAGAGCTATAAAAAATGTGCTTTGAGCTTTTTTTGCCTAGGATCACTGAAATGATGAAATGTGCTCAGAATGGCCTGAAAATGCTTTTGGAGCTGAAAAAAATGTGTTTTAAACTTTTTTGTCGAGGTGCACTGAAATGATGAAATGTGCTAAGCATGGCCTGAAAATGCTTTTGGAGCTATAAAAAATGTGTTTTGAAACTGTTTGTCTAATATCACCGAAATGATGAAATGTGCTCAGAATGGCCTGAAAATGCTTTTGGAGCTAAAAAAAATGTTTTGAACTTATTTGTCTAGGCTCACTGAAATGATGAAATGTGCTCAGAATGGCCTGAAAATGCTTTTGGAGCTCAAAAAAATGTGTTTTGAACTTTTTTGTCTTGGATCACTGAAATGATGAAATGTGCTCAGAATGGCCTGAAAATGCTTTTGGAGCTAAAAAAATGTGTTTTGAACTTTTTTGTCCAAAATCACTGAAATGGTGAAACGTGCTCAGAAAAACCTGAAAACGCTTTTGGAGCTATAAAATTTGTGTTTCGAAACTGTTTGTCTAGGATCACTGAAATGATGAAATGTGCTCAGAATAGACTGAAAATGCTTTTGGAGCTATAAAAATTGTGTTTTGAACATTTTTGTCTAGGATCACTAAAATGATGAAATGTGCTCAGAATGGCCTGAAAATGCTTTTGGAGCTATAAAAAATGTGTTTTGAATTTTTTTGTCTAGGATCACTGAAATGATGAAATGTGCTCAGAATGGCCTGAAAATGCTTTTGGAGCTATAAAAATTGTTTTTAACTTTTTTGTCTAGGATCACTGAAATGATGAAATGTGCTCAGAATGGCCTGAAAACGCTTTTGGAGCTATAAAAAATGTGTTTTGAACTTTTTTGCCTAGGATCACTGAAATGTTGAAATGTGCTCAGAATGGCCTGAAAATGCTTTTGGAGCTATAAGAAATGTGTTTTGAACTTTTTTGTCTAGGATCACTGAAATGATGAAATGTGCTCAGAATGGCCTGAAAACGCTTTTGGAGCTTTAAAAGTTGTGTTTTGAAACTGTTTGTCTAGGATCACTGAAATGATGAAACGTGCTCAGAATGGCCTGAAAATGCTTTTGGAGCTATAAAAAATGTGTTTTGAACTTTTTTGCCTAGGATCACTGAAACGATGAAATGTGCTCGGAATGGCCTGAAAATGCTTTTGGAGCTGAAAAAAATGTGTTTTGAACTTTTTTGTCGAGGATCACTGAAATGATGAAATGTGCTCAGCATGGCCTGAAAATGCTTTTGGAGCTATAAAAAATGTGTTTTGAAACTGTTTGTCTAATATCACCGAAATGATGAAATGTGCTCAAAATGGCCTGAAAATGCTTTTGGAGCTGAAAAAAATGTGTTTTGAACTTTTTTGTCGAGGATCACTGAAATGATGAAATGTGCTCAGAATGGCCTGAAAATGCTTTTGAAGCTATAAAAAATGTGTTTTGAAGCTGTTTGTCTAGGATCACCGAAATGATGAAATGTGCTCAGAATGGACGGAAAATGCTTTTGGAGCTAAAAAAAATGTTTTGAAACTTTTTGCCTAGGCTCACTGAAATGACGAAATGTGCTCAGAATGGCCTGAAAATGCTTTTGGAGCTCAAAAAAATGTGTTTTGAACTTTTTTGCCTTGGATCACTGAAATGATGAAATGTGCTCAGAATGGCCTGAAAATGCTTTTGGAGCTAAAAAAATGTGTTCTGAAGTTTTTTGTCTTGAATCACTGAAATGGTGAAACGTGCTCAGAATGGCCTGAAAATGCTTTTGGAGCAATAAAAAACGTGTTTTGAAACTTTTTGTCTAGGATCACTGAAATGATGAAATGTGCTCAGAATGGCCTGAAAACGCTTTTGGAGCTTTAAAAGTTGCGGTTTGAAACTGTTTGTTTAGGATCACTGAAATGATGAAACGTGCTCAGAATGGCCTGGAAATGTCTTTGGAGCTATAAAAAAGGTGTTTTGAACTTTTTCGCCTAGAATCACTGAAATGATGAAATGTGCTCGGAATGGCCTGAAAATGCTTTTGGAGCTTAAAAAAATGTTTTGAAACTTTTTGTCTAGGCTCACTGAAATGACGAAATGTGCTCAGAATGGCCTGAAAATGATTTTGGAGCTATAAAAAAATGTGTTTTGAACTTTTTTGCCTAGGATCACTGAAATGATGAAATGTGCTCGGAATGGCCTGAAAATGCTTTTAGAGCTGAAAAAAATGTGTTTTGAACTTTTTTGTCGAGGATCACTGAAATGATGAAATGTGCTCAGCATGGCCTGAAAATGCTTTTGAAGCTATAAAAAATGTGTTTTGAAACTGTTTGTCTAATATCACCGAAATGATGAAATGTGCTCAAAATGGCCTGAAAATGCTTTTGGAGCTGAAAAAAATGTGTTTTGAACTTTTTTGTCGAGGATCACTGAAATGATGAAAAGTGCTCAGAATGGCCTGAAAATGCTTTTGAAGCTATAAAAATTGTGTTTTGAAGCTGTTTGTCTAGGATCACGGAAATGATGAAATGTGCTCAGAATGGCCTGAAAATGCTTTTGGAGCTAAAAAAAAGGTTTTGAAACTTTTTGTCTAGGCTCACTGAAATGATGAAATGTACTCAGAATTGCCTGAAAATGCTTTTGGAGCTTAAAAAAATGTGTTTGGAACTTTTTTGCCTTGGATCACTGAAATGATGAAATGTGCTCAGCATGGCCTGAAAATGCTTTTGAAGCTATAAAAAATGTGTTTTAAAACTGTTTGTCTAATATCACCGAAATGATGAAATGTGCTCAAAATGGCCTGAAAATGCTTTTGGAGCTGAAAAAAATGTGTTTTGAACTTTTTTGTCGAGGATCACTGAAATGATGAAATGTGCTCAGAATGGCCTGAAAATGCTTTTGAGGCTATAAAAATTGTGTTTTGAAGCTGTTTGTCTAGGATCACCGAAATGATGAAATGTGCTCAGAATGGCCTGAAAAGTCTTTTGGAGCAATAAAAAACGTGTTTTGAAACTTTTTGTCTAGGATCACTGAATAGATGAAATGCGCTAAGAACAGCCTCAAAATGCTTTTAGAGCTATAAAAAATGTGTTTTGAACTTTTTTGTCTTGGATCTTGAAACGATGAAATGTGCTCAGAATAGCCTGAAAATGCTTTTGGAGCTAAAAAAAATTAGTTTTGAACTTTTTTGTCTTGGATCACTGAAATGATGAAACGTGCTCAGAACAGCCTGAAAATGCTTTTGGAGCAATAAAAAACCTGTTTTGAAACTTTTTGTTTAGGATCACCGAAATGATGAAATGTGTTCAGAATGGCCTGAAAACGTTTTTGGAGCTTTAAAAGTTGTGTTTTGAAACTGTTTGTCCAGGATCACTGAAATGATGAAATGTGCTCAGAATGGCCTGAAAATGCTTTTGGAGCGAAAAAAAAAATGTGTTTTGAACTTTTTTGTCTAAGATCACTGAAATGATGAAATGTGCTCAGAATGGCCTGCAAACGCTTTTGGAGCTTTAAAAATGTGTTTTGAACTTTTAAGCCTAGGATCACTGAAATGATGAAATGTGCTCAGAATGGCCTGAAAAATGCAACTTGGAGCAAAATAAAATGTTTTTTTGAACTTTTTTGTCTAAGATCACTGAAATGGTGAAATGTGCTCAGAATGGCCTGAAAACGCTTTTGGAGCTATAAATTTTGTGTTCCGAAACTGCTTGACTAGGATCACTGAAATGATGAAATGTGCTCAGAATGGCCTGAAAATGCTTTTGGAGCTGAGAAAATGTGTTTTAAACTTTTTTGTCGAGGTGCACTGAAATGATGAAATGTGCTAAGCATGGCCTGAAATGCTTTTGGAGCTATAAAAATGTGTTTTGAAACTGTTTGTCTAATATCACCGAAATGATGAAATGTGCTCAGAATGGCCTGAAAATGCTTTTGGAGCTAAAAAAAATGTTTTGAACTTATTTGTCTAGGCTCACTGAAATGATGAAATGTGCTCAGAATGGCCCTGAAAATGCTTTTGGAGCTCAAAAAAATGTGTTTTGAACTTTTTTGTCTTGGATCACTGAAATGATGAAATGTGCTCAGAATGGCCCTGAAAATGCTTTTGGAGCTAAAAAAATGTGTTTTGAACTTTTTTGTCCAAGATCACTGAAATGGTGAAACGTGCTCAGAAAAACCTGAAAACGCTTTTGGAGCTATAAAATTTGTGTTTCGAAACTGTTTGTCTAGGATCACTGAAATGATGAAATGTGCTCAGAATAGACTGAAATGCTTTTGGAGCTATAAAAATTGTGTTTTGAACATTTTTGTCAAGGATCACTAAAATGATGAAATGTGCTCAGAATGGCCTGAAAATGCTTTTGGAGCTATAAAAAATGTGTTTTTGAACTTTTTTGTCTAGGATCACTGAAATGATGAAATGTGCTCAGAATGGCCTGAAAATGCTTTTGGAGCTATAAAAATTGTTTTTAAACTTTTTTGTCTAGGATCACTGAAATGGTGAAATGTGCTCAGAATGGCCTGAAAAACGCTTTTGAAGCTTTAAAAGTTGTGTTTTGAAACTGTTTGTCTAGGATCACTGAAATGATGAAACGTGCTCAGAATGGCCTGAATATGCTTTTGGAGCTATAAAAAATGTGTTTTTGAACTTTTTTGCCTAGGATCACTGAAATGTTGAAATGTGCTCAGAATGGCCTGAAAATGCTTTTGGAGCTATAAGAAATGTGTTTTGAACTTTTTTGTCTACGATCACTGAAATGATGAATGTGCTCAGAATGGCCTGAAAATGCTTTCGGAGCAATAAAAATTGTGTTTTGAACTTTTTTGTCTAGGATCACTGAAATGATGAAATTGTGCTCAGAATGGCCTGAAAACGCTTTTGGAGCTTTAAAAGTTGTGTTTTGAAACTGTTTGTCTAGGATCACTGAAATGATGAAACGTGCTCAGAATGGCCTGAAAATGCTTCTGGAGCATAAAAAATGTGTTTTGAACTTTTTTGCCTAGGATCACTGAAACGATGAAATGTGCTCGGAATGGCCTGAAAATGCTTTTGGAGGTGAAAAAAATGTGTTTTGAACTTTTTTGTCGAGGATCACTGAAATGATGAAATGTGCTCAGCATGGCCTGAAAAATGCTTTTGGAGCTATAAAAAATGTGTTTTGAAACTGTTTGTCTAATATCACCGAAATGATGAAATGTGCTCAAAATGGCCTGAAAATGCTTTTGGAGCTGAAAAAAAATGTGTTTTTGAATTTTTTTGTCGAGGATCACTGAAATGATGAAATGTGCTCAGAATGGCCTGAAAATGCTTTTGAAGCTATAAAAAATGTGTTTTTGAAGCTGTTTGTCTAGGATCACTGAAATGATGAAATGTGCTCAGAATGGCCTGAAAATGCTTTTGAGGCTATAAAAATTGTGTTTTGAAGCTGTTTGTCTAGGATCACCGAAATGATGAAATGTGCTCAGAATGGCCTGAAAATTCTTTTGGAGCAATAAAAAACGTGTTTTGAAACTTTTTGTCTAGGATCGCTGAATAGATGAAATGCGCTAAGAACAGCCTCAAAATGCTTTTAGAGCTATAAAAAATGTGTTTTGAACTTTTTTGTCTTGGATCTTGAAACGATGAAATGTGCTCAGAATAGCCTGAAAATGCTTTTGGAGCTAAAAAAAATTAGTTATGAACTTTTTTGTCTTGATCACTGAAATGATGAAACGTGCTCAGAACAGCCTGAAAATGCTTTTGGAGCAATAAAAAACCTGTTTTGAAACTTTTTGTTTAGGATCAACCGAAATGATGAAATGTGTTCAGAATGGCCTGGAAACTTTTTTGGAGCTTTAAAAGTTGTGTTTTGAAACTGTTTGTCCAGGATCACTGAAATGATGAAATGTGCTCAGAATGGCCTGAAAATGCTTTTGGAGCAAAAAAAAATGTGTTTTGAACTTTTTTGTCTAAGATCACTGAAATGATGAAATGTGCTCAGAATGGCCTGCAAACGCTTTTGGAGCTTTAAAAAATGTGTTTTGAACTTTTAAGCCTAGGATCACTGAAATGATGAAATGTGCTCAGAATGGCCTGAAAATGCAACTTTGAGCAAAAAAAATGTTTTTTGAACTTTTTTGTCTAAGATCACTGAAATGGTGAAATGTGCTCAGAATGGCCTGAAAACGCTTTTGGAGCTATAAATTTTGTGTTCCGAAACTGCTTGACTAGGATCACTGAAATGATGAAATGTGCTCAGAATGGCCTGAAAATGCTTTTGGAGCTGAAAAAAATGTGTTTTAAACTTTTTTGTCGAGGTGCACTGAAATGATGAAATGTGCTAAGCATGGCCTGAAAATGCTTTTGGAGCTATAAAAAATGTGTTTTGAAACTGTTTGTCTAATATCACCGAAATGATGAAATGTGCTCAGAATGGCCTGAAAATGCTTTTGGAGCTAAAAAAAATGTTTTGAACTTATTTGTCTAGGCTCACTGAAATGATGAAATGTGCTCAGAATGGCCTGAAAATGCTTTTGGAGCTCAAAAAAATGTGTTTTGAACTTTTTTGTCTTGGATCACTGAAATGATGAAATGTGCTCAGAATGGCCTGAAAATGCTTTTGGAGCTAAAAAAATGTGTTTTGAACTTTTTTGTCCAAGATCACTGAAATGGTGAAACGTGCTCAGAAAAATCTGAAAACGCTTTTGGAGCTATAAAATTTGTGTTTCGAAACTGTTTGTCTAGGATCACTGAAATGATGAAATGTGCTCAGAATAGACTGAAAATGCTTTTTGAGCTATAAAAATTGTGTTTTGAACATTTTTGTCTAGGATCACTAAAATGATGAAATGTGCTCAGAATGGCCTGAAAATGCTTTTGGAGCTATAAAAAATGTGTTTTGAACTTTTTTGTCTAGTATCACTGAAATGATGAAATGTGCTCAGAATGGCCTGAAAATGCTTTTTGAGCTATAAAAATTGTTTTTAACTTTTTTGTCTAGGATCACTGAAATGATGAAATGTGCTCAGAATGGCCTGAAAACGCTTTTGGAGCTTTAAAAGTTGTGTTTTGAAACTGTTTGTCTAGGATCACTGAAATGATGAAACGTGCTCAGAATGGCCTGAATATGCTTTTGGAGCTATAAAAAATGTGTTTTGAACTTTTTTGCCTAGGATCACTGAAATGTTGAAATGTGCTCAGAATGGCCTGAAAATGCTTTTGGAGCTATAAGAAATGTGTTTTGAACTTTTTTGTCTACGATCACTGAAATGATGAAATGTGCTCAGAATGGCCTGAAAATGCTTTCGGAGCAATAAAAATTGTGTTTTGAACTTTTTTGTCTAGGATCACTGAAATGATGAAATGTGCTCAGAATGGCCTGAAAACGCTTTTGGAGCTTTAAAAGTTGTGTTTTGAAGTTGTTTGTCTAGGATCACTGAAATGATGAAACGTGCTCAGAATGGCCTGAAAATGCTTCTGGAGCTATAAAAAATGTGTTTTGAACTTTTTTGCCTAGGATCACTGAAACGATGAAATGTGCTCGGAATGGCCTGAAAATGCTTTTGGAGCTGAAAAAAATGTGTTTTGAACTTTTTTGTCGAGGATCACTGAAATGATGAAATGTGCTCAGCATGGCCTGAAAATGCTTTTGGAGCTATAAAAAATGTGTTTTGAAACTGTTTGTCTAATATCACCGAAATGATGAAATGTGCTCAAAATGGCCTGAAAATGCTTTTGGAGCTGAAAAAAATGTGTTTTGAACTTTTTTGTCGAGGATCACTGAAATGATGAAATGTGCTCAGAATGGCCTGAAAATGCTTTTGAAGCTATAAAAAATGTGTTTTGAAGCTGTTTGTCTAGGATCACCGAAATGATGAAATGTGCTCAGAATGGACGGAAAATGCTTTTGGAGCTAAAAAAAATGTTTTGAAACTTTTTGCCTAGGCTCACTGAAATGACGAAATGTGCTCAGAATGGCCTGAAAATGCTTTTGGAGCTCAAAAAAATGTGTTTTGAACTTTTTTGCCTTGGATCACTGAAATGATGAAATGTGCTCAGAATGGCCTGAAAATGCTTTTGGAGCTAAAAAAATGTGTTCTGAACTTTTTTGTCTTGAATCACTGAAATGGTGAAACGTGCTCAGAATGGCCTGAAAATGCTTTTAGAGCAATAAAAAACGTGTTTTGAAACTTTTTGTCTAGGATCACTGAAATGATGAAATGTGCTCAGAATGGCCTGAAAACGCTTTTGGAGCTTTAAAAGTTGTGGTTTGAAACTGTTTGTCTAAGATCACTGAAATGATGAAACGTGCTCAGAATGGCCTGAAAATGTCTTTGGAGCTATAAAAAAGGTGTTTTGAACTTTTTTGCCTAAGATCACTGAAATGATGAAATGTGCTCGGAATGGCCTGAAAATGCTTTTGGAGCTAAAAAAAATGTTTTGAAACTTTTTGTCTAGGCTCACTGAAATGACGAAATGTGCTCAGAATGGCCAGAAAATGATTTTGGAGCTATAAAAAAATGTGTTTTGAACTTTTTTGCCTAGGATCAGTGAAATGATGAAATGTGCTCGGAATGGCCTGAAAATGCTTTTGGAGCTGAAAAAAATGTGTTTTGAACTTTTTTGTCGAGGATCACTGAAATGATGAAATGTGCTCAGCATGGCCTGAAAATGCTTTTGAAGCTATAAAAAATGTGTTTTGAAACTGTTTGTCTAATATCACCGAAATCATGAAATGTGCTCAAAATGGCCTGAAAATGCTTTTGGAGCTGAAAAAAATGTGTTTTGAACTTTTTTGTCGAGGATCACTGAAATGATGAAAAGTGCTCAGAATGGCCTGAAAATGCTTTTGAAGCTATAAAAATTGTGTTTTGAAGCTGTTTGTCTAGGATCACGGAAATGATGAAATGTGCTCAGAATGGCCTGAAAATGCTTTTGGAGCTAAAAAAATGTTTTGAAACTTTTTGTCTAGGCTCACTGAAATGATGAAATGTACTCAGAATTGCCTGAAAATGCTTTTGGAGCTTAAAAAAATGTGTTTGGAACTTTTTTGCCTTGGATCACTGAAATGATGAAATGTGCTCAGCATGGCCTGAAAATGCTTTTGAAGCTATAAAAAATGTGTTTTAAAACTGTTTGTCTAATATCACCGAAATGATGAAATGTGCTCAAAATGGCCTGAAAATGCTTTTGGAGCAGAAAAAAATGTGTTTTGAACTTTTTTGTCGAGGATCACTGAAATGATGAAATGTGCTCAGAATGGACTGAAAATGCTTTTGAGGCTATAAAAATTGTGTTTTGAAGCTGTTTGTCTAGGATCACCGAAATGATGAAATGTGCTCAGAATGGCCTGAAAATTCTTTTGGAGCAATAAAAAACGTGTTTTGAAACTTTTTGTCTAGGATCACTGAATAGATGAAATGCGCTAAGAACAGCCTCAAAATGCTTTTAGAGCTATAAAAAATGTGTTTTGAACTTTTTTGTCTTGGATCTTGAAACGATGAAATGTGCTCAGAATAGCCTGAAAATGCTTTTGGAGCTAAAAAAAATTAGTTTTGAACTTTTTTGTCTTGGATCACTGAAATGATGAAACGTGCTCAGAACAGCCTGAAAATGCTTTTGGAGCAATAAAAAACCTGTTTTGAAACTTTTTGTTTAGGATCACCGAAATGATGAAATGTGTTCAGAATGGCCTGAAAACGTTTTGGGAGCTTTAAAAGTTGTGTTTTGAAACTGTTTGTCCAGGATCACTGAAATGATGAAATGTGCTCAGAATGGCCTGAAAATGCTTTTGGAGCAAAAAAAAATGTGTTTTGAACTTTTTTGTCTAAGATCACTGAAATGATGAAATGTGCTCAGAATGGCCTGCAAACGCTTTTGGAGCTTTAAAAAATGTGTTTTGAACTTTTAAGCCTAGGATCACTGAAATGCTGAAATGTGCTCAGAATGGCCTGAAAATGCAACTTGGAGCAAAAAAAATGTTTTTTGAACTTTTTTGTCTAAGATCACTGAAATGGTGAAATGTGCTCAGAATGGCCTGAAAACGCTTTTGGAGCTATAAAATTTGTGTTCCGAAACTGTTTGACTAGGATCACTGAAATGATGAAATGTGCTCAGAATGGCCTGAAAATGCTTTTGGAGCTAAAAAAATGTGTTTTGAACTTTTTTGTATAAGATCACTGAAATGGTGAAATGTGCTCAGAATGGCCTGAAAACGCTTTAGGAGCTATAAAATTTGTGTTTCGAAACTGTTTGTCTAGGATCACTGAAATGATGAAATGTGCTCAGAATAGCCTGAAAATGCTTTTGGAGCTATGAAAATTCTGTTTTGAACTTTTTTGTCTAGGATCACTGAAATGATGAAATGTGCTCAGAATGGCCTGAAAATGCTTTTGGAGCTCAAAAAAATGTGTTTTGAACTTTTTTGTCTTGGATCACTGAAATGATGAAATGTGCTCAGAATGGCCTGAAAATGCTTTTGGAGCTAAAAAAATGTGTTCTGAATTTTTTTGTCTTGAATCACTGAAATGATGAAACAGGCTCAAAATGGCCTGAAAGTGCTTTTGGAGCAATAAAATTTGTGTTGTGAAACTTTTTGTCTAGGATCACTGAAATGATGAAATGCGCTCAGAATAGCCTGAAAATGCTTTTGGAGCTATAAAAAAAGTGTTTTGAACTGTTTTGTCTAGGATCTTGAAACAATGAAATGTGCTCAGAATAGACTGAAAATGCCTTTGGAGCTAAGAAAAATGTGTTTTGAACTTTTTTGTCTTGGATCACTGAAATGATGAAACATGCTCAGAACGGCCTGAAAATGCATTTGGAGCGATAAAAAAATGTGTTTTGAAACTTTTTGTTTAGGATCACCGAAATGATGAAATGTGCTCAGAATGGCCTGATAACGTTTTTGGAGCTTTAAAAGTTGTGTTTTGAAACCGTTTGTCTAGGATCACTGAAATGATGAAATGTGCTCAGAATGGCCTGAAAATGATTTTGGAGCTATAAAAATTGTCTTTTGAACTTTTTTGTCTAGGATCACTGAAATGATGAAATGTGCTCAGAATGGCTTGAAAATGCTTTTAGAGCTATAAAAAACGTGTTTTGAAACTGTTTGTCTAGGATCACTGAAATGATGAAATATGCTCAGAATGGCCTGAAAATGCTTTTGGAGCAAAAAAAAATGTGTTTTGAACTTTTTTGTCTAGGATCACTGAAATGATGAAATGTGCTAAGAATAGCCTGAAAATGCTTTTGGAGCTATAAAACGTTGTGTTTTGATCTTTTTTGTCTAGGATCACTGAAATGCTGAAATGTGCTCAGAATGGCCTGAAAATGCTTTTGGAGCTATTAGAAATGTGTTTTGAACTTTTTTGTCTAGGATCACTGAAATGATGAAATGTGCGCAGAATGGCCTGAAAATGCTTTCGGAGCAATAAAAATTGTGTTTTGAACTTTTTTGTCTAGGATCACTGAAATGACGAAATGTGCTCAGAATGGCCTGAAAATGCTTTTGGAGCTAAAAAAATTAGTTTTGAACTTTTTTGTCTTGGATCACTGAAATGATGAAACGTGCTCAGAACAGCCTGAAAATGCTTTTGGAGCAATAAAAAACCTGTTTTGAAACTTTTTGTTTAGGATCACCGAAATGATGAAATGTGTTCAGAATGGCCTGAAAACGTTTTTGGAGCTTTAAAAGTTGTGTTTTGAAACTGTTTGTCCAGGATCACTGAAATGATGAAATGTGCTCAGAATGGCCTGAAAATGCTTTTGGAGCAAAAAAAAATGTGTTTTGAACTTTTTTGTCTAAGATCACTGAAATGATGAAATGTGCTCAGAATGGCCTGCAAACGCTTTTGGAGCTTTAAAAAATGTGTTTTGAACTTTTAAGCCTAGGATCACTGAAACGATGAAATGTGCTCAGAATGGCCTGAAAATGCAACTTGGAGCAAAAAAAATGTTTTTTGAACTTTTTTGTCTAAGATCACTGAAATGGTGAAATGTGCTCAGAATGGCCTGAAAACGCTTTTGGAGCTATAAAATTTGTGTTCCGAAACTGTTTGACTAGGATCACTGAAATGATGAAATGTGCTCAGAATGGCCTGAAAATGCTTTTGGAGGTAAAAAAATGTGTTTTGAACTTTTTTGTATAAGATCACTGAAATGGTGAAATGTGCTCAGAATGGCCTGAAAACGCTTTAAGAGCTATAAAATTTGTGTTTCGAAACTGTTTGTCTAGGATCACTGAAATGATGAAATGTGCTCAGAATAGCCTGAAAATGCTTTTGGAGCTATGAAAATTCTGTTTTGAACTTTTTTGTCTAGGATCACTGAAATGATGAAATGTGCTCAGAATGGCCTGAAAATGCTTTTGGAGCTCAAAAAAATGTGTTTTGAACTTTTTTGTCTTGGATCACTGAAATGATGAAATGTGCTCAGAATGGCCTGAAAATGCTTTTGGAGCTAAAAAAATGTGTTCTGAATTTTTTTGTCTTGAATCACTGAAATGATGAAACAGGCTCAAAATGGCCTGAAAGTGCTTTTGGAGCAATAAAAATTGTGTTGTGAAACTTTTTGTCTAGGATCACTGAAATGATGAAATGCGCTCAGAATAGCCTGAAAATGCTTTTGGAGCTATAAAAAAAGTGTTTTGAACTGTTTTGTCTAGGATCTTGAAACAATGAAATGTGCTCAGAATAGACTGAAAATGCCTTTGGAGCTAAGAAAAATGTGTTTTGAACTTTTTTGTCTTGGATCACTGAAATGATGAAACGTGCTCAGAACGGCCTGAAAATGCATTTGGAGCGACAAAAAAATGTGTTTTGAAACTTTTTGTTTAGGATCACCGAAATGATGAAATGTGCTCAGAATGGCCTGATAACGTTTTTGGAGCTTTAAAAGTTGTGTTTTGAAACCGTTTGTCTAGGATCACTGAAATGATGAAATGTGCTCAGAATGGCCTGAAAATGCTTTTGGAGCTATAAAAAATGTCTTTTGAACTTTTTTGTCTAGGATCACTGAAATGATGAAATGTGCTCAGAATGGCTTGAAAATGCTTTTAGAGCTATAAAAAACGTGTTTTGAAACTGTTTGTCTAGGATCACTGAAATGATGAAATGTGCTCAGAATGGCCTGAAAATGCTTTTGGAGCAAAAAAAATGTGTTTTGAACTTTTTTGTCTAGGATCACTGAAATGATGAAATGTGCTCAGAATGGCTTGAAAATGCTTTTAGAGCTATAAAAAACGTGTTTTGAAACTGTTTGTCTAGGATCACTGAAATGATGAAATGTGCTCAGAATGGCCTGAAAATGCTTTTGGAGCAAAAAAAAATGTGTTTTGAACTTTTTTGTCTAGGTTCACTGAAATGATGAAATGTGCTAAGAATAGCCTGAAAATGCTTTTGGAGCTATAAAACGTTGTGTTTTGATCTTTTTTGTCTAGGATCACTGAAATGCTGAAATGTGCTCAGAATGGCCTGAAAATGCTTTTGGAGCTATTAGAAATGTGTTTTGAACTTTTTTGTCTAGGATCACTGAAATGATGAAATGTGCGCAGAATGGCCTGAAAATGCTTTCGGAGCAATAAAAATTGTGTTTTGAACTTTTTTGTCTAGGATCACTGAAATGACGAAATGTGCTCAGAATGGCCTGAAAATGCTTTTGGAGCTAAAAAAATTAGTTTTGAACTTTTTTGTCTTGGATCACTGAAATGATGAAACGTGCTCAGAACAGCCTGAAAATGCTTTTGGAGCAATAAAAAACCTGTTTTGAAACTTTTTGTTTAGGATCACCGAAATGATGAAATGTGTTCAGAATGGCCTGAAAACGTTTTTGGAGCTTTAAAAGTTGTGTTTTGAAACTGTTTGTCCAGGATCACTGAAATGATGAAATGTGCTCAGAATGGCCTGAAAATGCTTTTGGAGCAAAAAAAAATGTGTTTTGAACTTTTTTGTCTAAGATCACTGAAATGATGAAATGTGCTCAGAATGGCCTGCAAACGCTTTTGGAGCTTTAAAAAATGTGTTTTGAACTTTTAAGCCTAGGATCACTGAAACGATGAAATGTGCTCAGATTGGCCTGAAAATGCAACTTGGAGCAAAAAAAATGTTTTTTGAACTTTTTTGTCTAAGATCACTGAAATGGTGAAATGTGCTCAGAATGGCCTGAAAACGCTTTTGGAGCTATAAAATTTGTGTTCCGAAACTGTTTGACTAGGATCACTGAAATGATGAAATGTGCTCAGAATGGCCTGAAAATGCTTTTGGAGGTAAAAAAATGTGTTTTGA